>OX596073.1:29031005-29458312 GCA_951394005.1 Protophormia terraenovae
AAATCCAGCCCAAAGACAATTTAAGTCGCTATATATTGGAGTTTAATTTATCTTAATAGGACAAACCGTTCTCGAGTTATACAAGTGTTATTGCCTTAACGCGGGGTCATAGTACTCATGCCCATAAAAAAAATAAAATTAATACGTGATGGAAAAAAGTAAAAGCTGATTCTTATTTAGCACATTAAATTCCATCTAATCCACCCATTTATTTTTTTTATTTAAGACGAAAAAAAAAAATTTTTTTTGCCTACTTGTTTATCTCCACTGTATGTATGGGTATCCTAACTAAAATGTGAATGCAATCAAGATTTGTGCATCAATTTTTATGATACGTGGCTTTGTTTAATCGTAGTTTTACCAGCTTTGAGATTAAGGTGTTAAACTGAAACATTTTTGATGTTTTCACTTTAAAAAAAAATCACTTTTAAAAAAATAAATCTTAGATTTAGCAGGAAATATCTCCTAAGCTGTTGAGCGGATAAAAATTTGTTAGTTGAACGACTTAAAGCAAATTTTATTGCACAAATTTTAGTGTACTATTGAAATAAATCGTCCATACCGTTCTCGAGTTATAGCGAAATATGCTCGGGTAATTGGCTTATTTAGGACGTAATATCAGACACGATCATAAAAAAAAAATCTCGACCTGATGAGAAAAAACGGAAAGCAGATTCGAGTTTAGCATGCGGAACATAATCTAGTCCACATATTTTTTTGAAGGAGCACGAAAAAAAATTTTTCGACCAGTGTAATTAGTATTTTCATTGTAATGGGAGCTATCACTCTCCCTAAACCTACCCGACCCATTTTCATCGCAATTATGTAGTTTGATAATAAAAATATTTCCAGAAAATCTCAGGATTTTATCTATAATAGTTCTGGAGATTTGTATGGGGACTACCATTTCTCCTGCTCCTATCGAAAAATAAAGTAGCCTATTTTACTTTCGGTTATCACAAAATGTTACTGTGAAGATTTCAAGAAAATCAGTCAAGTGGTTTAGCTGTCTATAAAGCCCAAACAAATACAGTTATACAGATAGATATATACAGATAGATTAAAATATTATTGCTATTGTGATTCTATTAATGTTTAAAATACATAATTTTTTTACACTTTTTAACTCTTGTTGTTGTTATCCTGATAACCTTTTTCACTATCATTTCGAAATTAAACTGTCATTCCACAGTACTACCAGAGTCATTAAGACATGTTACGATATTGTTTAAACTAGTTTCAGTCAATTGTAGGCAAAATTATGAAATGTCGATAATTAGTTTCATGTAATTATGAAATTTATCGTTATGACAGCTAGTTTATAATTTAATATTTTTTCATTGAAAACTATCGTCACACTCATCATTTTCATTTAATTGCTACTGTATTTTATAATTTTTTTTTTGTTTTCCTTTGCATTCACCATTTATTACAAGTGCATGCTTTTTTTTAACCTTAATAATGGTGACAGGAAGGTATACATATATATGATGAAAAATATTTTAACAATTTTAACAATAATTAAATAGTTGTGGATCTTAATAGATTTTAGAGGATATATGTATGAACATTAGACGGCACCAAAATTTACCAACTTTTGAATTTTGACCGAAATCCGGCTACCATTTTTTGGACTTTTTTCCTTGGCACAATATTCCGACGCACATTGGGGTAAAAGGGGTCGAAAATGGCGATTAATTCAGGGAAAGGTGATATCAATATTTTAATGATCACGTTTTATTATTTATTGATTATTAAGTAAAAAAATCAGTTTTAGAATTTTAAGATATTTTTTTAGCTGAACGGTAATGTCCGTCCGTCTGTCCATACATTAGAGTTAAATGGTTCGAAAAGTATGCATAATTCAAGGAAGGGTGGTATCAACACTTTAATGATCAAGTTTAATTTTCCTATTTTTTAGTAAGTAAAAAAATGTATTTTCAGAATTTTAAGATGTTTTTTGGTAGAATGGTTATGTCCGTCCGTACGTCTATATATTTGGGTTAAATGGAAAAAAAAAAAAAATGACGCGTAATTCAGGAAAAGATGATATCCAAATTTTAATGATCACGTTCTATTTTTTCTATTTATTAATTAGTAAAAAAAATGCACTTCAGGAATTCTGAAATATTTTCAGGCATAATGGCAATGTCCGTGCGTCCGTCTATACATTTGGGTTAAATGGATTGAAAATGGCACTTAATTCAGGGAAAGGTGATATCAAAATTTTAATACTCGAGAAGTGAAAAAAGAATATTCGAATTTTATGATTTTTTTGAGATAATTCTAATGTCCGTCATCTGTCCGTTTGTTTGTTAATTTTTACAAACTTTCTTTATTTTTTTTATTTATTTATTTTCAAAATCAATTTTAATACAATGTTAATATAAATAAAATTTTTAAGAGATCTGGTTACATCTACCTTACATCTATAATTACAATTTACGATTTATAAACTTTCTTTATTATACTAAAATTTCATAATGATAGCTTAAATAATATAGATTTAATTTAAGTTCAAATATTATTATTATTAATTTTTTTTTAAATAACACTAAATACAAAATTTTTTCATTTTTGGATCAATTATTTATACATTATTATTTTTCAAGTAATAACCTTTCCAATGATACCAAAAACTTGCATAAATACTTACACAATCGGTTAAAAACTAACTGAAACTTGACCCCCTTCAGCGAAATGTGCACATTTTCCTTCATTTCTATGGTAAATGTGTGCAGAAGCATTCTATATACATAAGTACATAGCAGTTTCAACGTGTTTTTTAAATAATTTTATGCAACTTTTGAACGGATAGATATATTTCAATAAAATTTAACATAGTTATTGCTTAGGTATTTTCCAACTTATTTGGAGGAGCACAAGTTTCTAGCTTGTGTCCCCCAGACCCGCTAAGAACCTGTGCTCCTCCAAATCAATTGCAATACACCTCAAGATCGTTAGTGTGCCCCCTAAGCTTTATTTGCAATTAGTGAGTTACTAACTTGCAAATAAGATATTAACTCAACGTTTATGCGAAAAATTTTTCGAAAAAAATTTCAAAAGCTCCTAACAGCATGTAGCAGCTTTTCTACGTTGTGTAATGGCTCGTTTTCTACTTTTTTTTGAAAAAAAAAAAAAAAAAAAAGCAGAAAGCTAAGACCAAATATCATTTAAAGAATAAAAGATAATATATATACTACAGTGTTTATACCACCATAGTTGGGGAGGATATTACGCGTTTGTGCTGATGTTTATAAACCGTTTGTCCGTCTACTTTCTTGAACATAAATTAATACAATTTGATACATATTACAATATCTTGATGTTGCTTGTCAAATGAGTCTACCTGTAAAGCCTATTTCACCTACGGAAATAAAAGACGAAATAAAAAAGTTAAATACAAAGAAATCACCTGGATATGACAATATTGATGGATGCGTTATGAAATGTTTGACAAAGAAAGCTTTAATACATCTTACAAATATTTACAATACCATATTAAGAATCAATCATTTCCCATCACAATGGAAATGCGCAGAAATCATAATGATTAAAAAACCCAACAAAGCTGAAAACGAAATAACATCTTATAGACCAATCATTCTGCTAAGTATTTTTTCAAAAATATTTGAAAAAATATTTTTGAATCGGTTATACCCAATTATAGATAACTTAAAAATCATACCAGATTATCAGTTTGGTTTTAGGAAGAAACATGGAACGATTGAACAAATTCACCGAGTTGTGGACACAATAAGGAAATCGTTTGAAGAAAAGAAACATTGCTCAGGGGTCTTTTTAGACATAGAAAAAGCTTTTGACAGAGTGTGGCATAATGGCTTATTATATAAAATAAAAACACTTCTTCCGGCTAGCTTTTACTATATAATTAAATCATATTTGCAAAATCGAACATTTTATGTTAAAATTAATGACGAAAGATCGCAAATTTTTTATATCAGAACAGGAGTTCCACAAGGTAGTGTGCTAAGTCCTGTTCTTTATTCAATATATACTTCAGATATGCCAGTTCTTAATAATATAAAGATATCAACTTATGCTGATGATACAGCACTTCTTGCAAATAATGAGTCTCTGAATATAGTTTCAAACTTATTGCAAAATCAACTAAATGATTTAAATACATGGCTTAAAAAGTGGAAAATTACCGTAAATGCTCAAAAATCAGCTCATATATTATTTACTTTAAGAAGAGGAGATTGTCCAACGTTGATGATAAACGATACGCAAATCCCCAACAAAGACTGTATTAAATATCTCGGTATGCATTTAGACCGTCGCCTAACCTGGAAGGAACACATAAAATCCAAAAAACAACATTTAAACATTAAAAGCAGAACTCTCTACTGGTTACTAGGACCAAAATCAAAACTTAACATCGTTAATAAAATTAAACTATATAAAGCCATCTTAAAACCTATCTGGACTTACGGAATTGAACTTTGGGGAACTGCGAGCAATTCAAATCTTGAAATAATTCAAAGATACCAATCAAAAACCCTCAGATTGATTACACAAGCACCATGGTACATTACCAACGATGCCATACACAATGATCTGCAAATACCTACAATTAAGGAAGTCATAAGAACACACAGCGAAAGATACTTATCCAGATTGAACAACCACGTCAATACATTAGCTATTTGTTTATTAGACGAGACAGACGAAATAAATAGACTTAAAAGATACCACGTTTTAGACCTACCATTCCGAAGCTAACGACTATGTTTATAATATTCTGATTTAGCTCAGAATAATTATCCCTTTATATTCTTTTTGTTTATTGTATAAATTTGTTATAATATTAATATTATAAATTATATTTTTTATATATAACACTATGTTTAAATGTATCTGAATGTGAATAAATGAATTAAAAATTTTATGTATTCTATTGTATGCTATGTATGTATTAGTATTAAGTTAATTGTATTTATATTTCTGTTTAGTAAAATTACTGTTAAAAAGAAGATTATCTGAACTTATATTTGTACTTAAAAGAGTACATCTAATAATGTTATTTTTAATTTTCATCCCAATTGCTTATTATCTTGTTTGTAAGATAGATTGTAATTTAAATAAATGTAAATAAAAAAAAAAATTTGATACATAGGTATCTTATGGTCCAAGGACTAAGCAATTTGAAATTGGTTATGATTTATCCATTATGTTACCTGGCACCCATTTTACATAGCCCCCTCCCGGAATAGGAGATTAACCATCATAAATCCCTTAAACATTTTAATATAAAAAATATATTTTAATTTTAATATAAAAAATTTATATATCCTTGTTTAACAAAGAGTAGAAGAAAAATTGTTCTTTACTAAAACGTAAAAATAAAATCTTTTTTTGCGTTATAAAGTGTAGCCATATAAACTTGTTTAAATTAATTTCCGTACACAATGCTCCCGTTTTACTTTTTTATTGTGTTATTTTTTTTTTTTTCCATCTTTTACATTCTTACCTGTCACAATCCACAGAACAATGGAATTGCCCGCTATGGCCACAAACAGCATAACACCAAATATAATGGCCCAAATAGTTTTCTGTTCCCAAGGCAGCTCATATGGTCGTGTGGGCGAGGGAAAAAGGCATTCGGTAAGAAAGTCTCTGTAAAAAAAGGAAAAGGGAAAAATAATTTTATCAGCAAAGCAAAGAAAAAAAAAAATAATTAAATGGAAGTCGTAAAGTAAGTAGCATAGACAAATTATCGTTTGCATGAAAAATAACTTTTTTATTTATACATGAGATCGTTGTTAATTATTTTAAACAAAAAAATACAAAAGTCCTTTTATATTTATTGTGGTAAAGGAGATTATTTTGCTTTTCTTTTAAAAAAAATGGCCTTGAAACTTTATTAAATAAAATACAAGAAAATTAAAAACTTTGGGGTTAATTTGAGAAAAATAAATAAAAAAATAATTATCAATTTTCTTTTTTACAAGGTGCTAACAAAAAAATCTTCCTTTAATAAACAATAATTATTTTCTAATTAGTAGAAAATTACTTTCATAATGAAACATAATAATAAAAATTAATCAAATAAATATCATTATAATATGCCTTTTTATACCCTACACCACCATAGGTGGGGAGGGTATTATGCGTTTGTGCTGATGTTTGTAACACCCAAAAATATTGGTCTAAGACCCACTTTAATTTATACCAATCGGCTTAGAATCACTTTCTGAGTCGATTTAACGATGTCCGTCTGTCCGTCTGACCGTCTGTCCGTCCATGTAAACCTTGTAATCAAACTACAGGTCGCAATTTTGAACCAAAATTTATGAAATTTGGTACTCAGCATTTTTTTGGTCCAGGGACGAAGCCTATTGAAATTGGTTATGATCGGTCCATTATTTCACCTAGCCCCCATACAAATGTCCTCCCGGAAAATGGTTTAACGATCATAAATCCCTTAAATATAGCAATATTTTAATATTATTTGGCACATATAAGTTTCATATAACTTTAAATAAGTTTGCCGAGTTTTAAAAAGATCGGTCCATAATTACTCATAGCTCCCATATAAACCCCTTTCCAAAAAATCAATTTAACGGCCATAAATTCTACTAAAATGTTAGTATCAAGTTAATATTCGACACAAATAAGTTTTATATAAACATAAATGATAGTACCAAATTTTATAAAGATCGGTCCATAATTTACCATAGCACCCATATAAGGCCCCCTTTCGGGAATCACCCAAAAGTGAATAAATTCATATAAATGTCAGCATCAACGTAATATTCTGTATATTTATGTCTTATTTTACACTTATAAGTATCGGTCCACATTTGGGTCCATGTCTAATAAAAGACCCCTCCCCGAAATATACTGCATGGTGTAGGGTATCATATAGTCGGGCCTGACCGACTATATCTTTTTCTCTCGTTAAAATATTGGAATTGTAAAAAATACTAATCAGTATTTACCTCTAATTGTATGTTATTTTGTAGTAAAACACAAAAATACAATTTAAAATACTATATGAAACTGATGAATGCTATGGAAATTTTATTTCATACTATTTTTACTAAAAATAGTAATTTCTTAACTCAATTTAATACAAAGTATTCCAACTATTTGTTAATTATTTAATTCTTTTTTAGACACTTAATTATGACCACATTTTTACTAAATAAAATGAAAGTAATAAGTATTTTTAAGGTATTTTTTTTAACTTTCTATAAATAATTTAAAATTTATTTTGCTTCCCAAGCATAAAAAATTCGCACAAGTCATACTTTTTTCTTTTTGTTTAATACACATTAATGTTGCACAGTGGTCCCAAAACGGAATTTTTTTGGAAATAATTCTGTAACTTTAGAACTGCTGGATATATTTGAATGAAATTTCACATGGGTAATCCTGAGGTGAATGGCAATTGATTTGAAGGACAGGTTCGTAGCGGTTCTGGAGGACGAGGGGTGGACCTCCAAAGTTGGTCACCTCGAGTATGAAATTTTTTTAAAAAATCGCAAAAATTTCATTTATGATTTGATTGAAAAATAATTTTGCACATGGATAGTCCTTATAATTCTCTACAAAAAAAAAAAAAAAAAAAAAATCTTTACATGTGTGGGTTATCTCTTTTACTTTAAGAGATATTTGGACCAAAGTAAAATTGTGACCCATTTTTGGACATGTTTTTTTTTTTTTTTTTTTTTTTAATTTGGCGGGCGCAATTTGTGTCCTAAAATTTTTTTAAAATATTCTCTGGATTCTGCACAAAATTCTAAACAATTTTTGTGCAAGGATCATATACCTATGTGGTTTAGATAAAGTTATATTATTTTGAATTAGAAAATTTGAAAAAAATTTAGATTTTTTGTGATTTTTTTCAAAAAGGTGGTAACATTTTTTCACTTTAAAATAAACATTTTTTACCTCCATATGTTGGCTAAATACTTAAAAAATTTTGAATAAGCCACGCCTCTTATAACGACAAGGTGAACATTTTACTGAAAAAAGTCAATTTTTGAAGTAAGTTTTCCACGAACGAGAATTTTGGGTATTTTGGAGTAAAAAATGGGAATCTATTTATACTCTTCTTTTAAGAACCATTTTTTTTTATATAATACTAAAATTTCAGAATGATAGCTTTATTAATATAGATTTTATATAAATTTATTATTGTAGAGAATTATAAGGACTATCCGTGTGCAAAATTTTGTTTTCAATCAAATCATAAATGAAATTTTGCGATTTTTTAAAAAAAATTTCATACCCGAGGTGACCAAATTTGGAGGTCCACCCCTCGTCCTCCAGACCCGCTACGAACCTGTCCTCCTCCAAATCAATTGCCATTTACCTCAGGATTACCCATGTGAAATTTCATTAAAATATATCCAGCAGTTCTAAAGTTACAGAATTATTTCAAAAAAATTCCGTTTTGGCACCACTTTGTGTTGCTTATTATCATATGCTTCACATGTTAACAAAATTTCCTTAGCATTTTTTGTAAGTACCACCAAACTTTTTTCAAAATAAAAATTCTTTGTTAAAGTATATAATTTTCAAAGAAACATGTACCCAATTAATTTCTTTATAACAATCTAATTAGCCTCATTTATTTCATATATTTACAGCTTCTTTTATTTGATATTTTTATTAGAACAAAATTACTTAATTACTGAAGTTAGCTAAGTAATTTAATTGGAGAAGAAAAATGTTTTAAATTTTTGATTAATGAAATTGTTGTAATTAAAATAGCAACAAAAGTATATGCAGATTTTTCTCTTAAATTTATTTGAATGAATTGTCTTAAAATTATGAAAAGTACGCAGAAAACTAGAGACCATACTTAGTAAAACTACCTACTCAGTTTTTCTCTAGGAAATCAAATTTCCTCTAAAAGGGACTTCAAAGTTTCGAAGGATGCACACTTTTAAAAAAATTTACAAATATTATATCATAGTATCAAATGAAAGCTAAGAATCCCTGTAATATATAAATATTTATGTCCTCTCGGAAGGATTCAAAATTTTAGAAAGATGTACAATTTTTCAGAATATTATAAAATATTAACGAAGATTATATTAACACAATATGGATGTCAAATGAAAGCTACGAAACTTTGCATTAAAATAATATTTTTTATTAAAATGTTCCGATACAAAAATTTAAGAAAATATCTTTTTGAAAATTTAATCCTGCAATAATATATTTATTACTTTTATATTAAGGATTTTTATAACATTATGTTTTGCAACATTTAAGTATAAACATTTAAGAATAAATATTGCCACCTTTTTGGAAAAAAACCCAAAAAATGCTAACATTTTTTAAAGTTTTAAATTCAGATTAATATAAGTTTTTAACGGATTCATATATTTATATGATTCTTGTAGCAATATTATTTAGAATTTTGTAAGAAATCTGATAAATATTTTAGAAAAGTTTTTAACACTTAAAAAAACGAGGTTAAAAATGAGGTAAAAATTTATGTCGAATATCTCTTAAAGAGATAACTTACACATGTAAACATATTATTTGTAGAGATTTACAAGGACTATCTATATATAAAATTTCTTTTCTGTCATATCATAAATGTTTTTTTTTAGCGATTTTTCAAACAAATTAAATACCCGAGATGTCCAAATTTGGAGAGCCAACCACTTCCCCCTGACCCGCTAGGAACCTGTACTCCTTTAAATCAACTCGAAAACACATCAGCTCTGATCTTGTGAAATTTTATTGAGATACCTCTAACGGTGAAATAGTTACTGAATTATTTACAAAAAAAAGCATTTTAGCACCACTGTGCAATGTATCTTAAAGATTTTAATTGATATTGATACATAATTTTGTCTATTTTTATTTGGTAACCAACTTTATTATAAAAATTTAATTTTAAAAATTCAACTAATTGCCACTTTTGACACATTTTACCCCAACGTGCAGCCGAATATTGCAATCTGGCCTGCTGTTTATTGCAGTATGAAATTAAAAATACTAATTTTTCTTTAACAACAATATAATTAAAAAGGCAACTAATACGATTACCAACATCCTCCAAAAAATGTTAACAACGTATTCTCTGACCATCGATATAAATGCGAAATTTCATTTTCCTTTAATATCCTCGCGTTGAGTTGATGTAATTTTCGAAAACAATTTAACCATGAATGATACTCCGCATTATTTTTTAAAACCCTTAGAATGGAGGTTTAAATGTTTTACGTGTTTATTTTTTTAATATTTCACAAAAAACTTCCGACTCTATTGCTAGTGGATACTGTGGCTAAATTTTTGTAGTTGTGTTAGATACTGGTAAATTGCAACGTTTGGAGGCAATATGTGTTTGTGGAAAATATGGTGTCAACCAGAATGAAATGTTTGTAAATAAAGGAAAAAAGTAATGAAAAACAATTTTCAGGAATGATTCTTTTTGTGTTTGTGGAAATTTCTATGAATTTAAAGAAAAGTAAATTTCCATTTACATATACCTAAATATGTGTGTATGCATACTTGATTTTATTGTAGTAAAGTTTTCTATTTATGACCTCGCTTATACATATTTATGTATGTAAGTATTTTTCATTTTAAAAGTTTTTTCTTTGTCAAATGTTGGTTCGTTTTGTTTTAAAGAAAATATGCAACTTTTTTCTGTTCTAAGTTGTTGGTGTCCTGAGAAAAAAAAACTCGGTAAGTCGGTAATTTATTTTGTAGTGATCCTTATTGTTATATGTGCTGTTTTTGCTCTTTCTGTTTTCTTGTTTGTTAGATTTATGTCAACCAGGAATGGAAAATGAAAATATTTGTCGGTATCAAAATAAAATGCAAATAGTACTTTTTTACTCTTAGAGTACTAATATTTAATTTTTTTACAGTTATTTATTTTTTATTTAGTGCAAAACTCAAAAATGTAATTTGTATATCTTAAACGAAAGATACCAAATTATTAAATATTTTTATTCCAGTTAAATATTATAGTAAAATATGAAGATCTAAGTAAATATGGCCCTGTTATTGAAATAGTCTTACGGCGAAATAGATCGTCTAAGATCAATTCTTTAAAATCATGCACTTCAGCTTTAGTTTTGTTAAAATAGAATTTATTATCGATAGGTCTTTGTAATTCGCAAAATTTTCACTTCAATTGATTAACAGAGTTTTTAGTAATGAATGTACATTTAGAGCTTAGAATTTTATAAATTAAATTAAACATATGTTTTTATTCGATAATTATATATCTCTAAAATAAATTTTCATTAAAAAATTGTAATTTTACTTCGAATTGTGGAATATCCAACTAATTGTTTGACAGTATCAAATAACTTGAGGAAGTACTTCGGTACATTTTTATGTTAAATAGTATCAAAAAAAGTACTATAGTATTAACTTTTCCATCCCTGATGTCAACTAGCGTATAGAGAAATGGAAGTGTAGTTTATATACAGAAGAAAAACTTGTGTATGAGTGTGAATAGTAAAAATAAACTTTCACCATTTTTCCATTAACTAGTTGTGGGTTTAATTATATGCTGCATGAAATACTAAAAAAGAAAACTTTTTCAACATGATAACTATAAGCTTTATTGCATTTATTTTAAAAAATATAATTAAGTTTTGTTTTATTTAGAGTTTAAAGAAATAAGGACTAATATTAGATGAATGCATTTGTAACTAGAAAGATAAATTTTTATTTAAATAAACCCTAATCAAGTGCAAATGTTAGTGAAAATTTATTTATATAAATATAATAAAATCGATCAATAATGTTGGAAAAACCTTCAGCAAGACCTTGGTAAATTGAGAAAAATTTCAAATGTATATAACTCGAAAAACTTATGAAACGAATAGTTTATGTAATCATATTTTTCATAAGCATTATCAAGAGCTTTATGGTGATATAAAATTCTTTGTAATCGAATGAGAAACAAACATTTGGCTAGTGATTAAAAATTGTCTATGTCAGTAGTACGCTACTTTGAGTCCCCATAGCTCCGCTTCTGAATTGTATGTAGGGTCCACCTTCCAGACTTAAAATTTTATTCTCATTTGCTATGTAAATGTGATTTCAACCAGCCGATTAGAAGTTATAGATTCATTTTCAAAAATATCTACATTTAAGGTGTTCTTGGTAGTGTAGTTTTTTCACAAAAATTTAAATTTAAATAATACTAAAAAAGACAATATCCCACCAAAAACTTTGCTTTCCTGGTAAGCTAGCGGGTATAATTGGAAATAAAAATAAACTACTTATTTTTTGTCTCAATAACTAGTTATTTTTGTTCGAGTTGTCCATGAATTCTAGTAGTTATTTTTAGACTCTACTGATACTAAAAAATATGTATCTAAACAAAAATAAAAAATAAACGAAAAAATTTGCCGTCAGTGAGTTTCGAACTTGGGACCCTATTAACTAGTCGTTTTTAATGACTAACGTCTTACTCAGTACACCATCTCGCACTTAACATTCAAGGCTAAAAAACTTGTTTTAGCATAAAATATATTTTTAAAACATTTTGTTAAAAAAACGAATAGCATCAGAATGGGGTTGAACCAGCAACCTTCTGGTTGCTAATCCTGCGCTCTAGACAACTGATCCATGTGATTGTAACTTACTCTGCAATTATTTGAATACTTACCTATGTAATGTAGAGAAGGAAAATAATAATGACGCCTACTTTCCAGGAAAGTACTTTAATAAGTAGTTGCCATTATCGAAAACCAAAAAGTTTTTGCTGGGATGTTATATTTTTCATTCCATTCCATATAATTCAAAATTAATTTATTTTATTTTTCGAAAAACAATAAAAATATTTGGAAAAACTAAATTTTCAAATACTTGAGGAAGAACACACTTAAAAGCCTGAAGTTGATTAGTTAAAAAACGAGAGAAAAAGATATTGTCGGTCAAGCCTGACCATTTTATACCCTTCACCATTGTGTCCATTATAATTCGGGTAGGGGTCTTTTATTAGACTTGGAGCTAAATGTGGACTGTTACTTATATTAAGTGTAAAATAAAAAAATACGAATACAGAATATTACGTCGATGCTATCATTTATATGAATTTATTCACATTTGTGTGATTCCCGAAAGAGGGCCTTATATGGGTGCTATTATAAATTATAGACCGATCTTTGTAAAATTTCGTATTATCATTTATGTTTATATAAATTTTGTTTGTGACGAATATTAACTTGATACTAAAATTTTAATGGGATTTATGCCCGTTAAAGTGATTTTCTGAAAAGGAGTTTATATGGGAGCTATGGTCAATTATGAACCGATTTTTCTAAAAATCGGCACACTTATTTAGATTTATATGTGCCAAATTTCATTAAAATATTGCTATATATAAGGGATTTTTAATCGTGAAACCCTTTTCCGGGGAGACATTTGTATGGGGGCTAGGTGAAATAATGGACCAATCATAACCAATTTCAATAGTCTTCGTTCGAAATTGCGACCTGTAGTTTGATTACAAGGTTTACATGGACGGACAGACGGACGGACATCGTTAAGTCAACTCAGAAAGTGATTCTAAACCGATTGGTATAAATTAAGATGGGTCTTAGACCGATATTTTTGGGTGTTATAAACATCAGCATAAACGCATACCCTGTATAAAAAAAAATTTAACTGACAGCTCAGTAAAAAAAAACAACTATCCTAGACCAATGATTTTTATTGCTAGCAGAGATACATAATTTTTATATATTTTTATTCGGTATCCATTTACAAAAAATAAAATCGACGTAAATGCATTCCCTGAACCAAATGTAAAATCAGTTTTCGATATGATTTGTGGAGCAAACAATAAGTATAGCAAATAAAAATTTCTTAAAAACAAAACAGACCTAAAAAAAATTGCGTATCTACGCTTCCTGATACAAAAATCTGACTCCATTAGGATTTGTAGGAAGAATAAGGAGAGCGATCGAAAAAAAAGCTTAATAGACGTTTTGCTTCATAAATTTTTTCGGAATGTTATTAAACAGTATCAGAAGAATTTTACTATTGTAGGAAACTTGGTTCGGGAAAAAAAGTCCACATGATATTAGGAAGGCCAGAAAATTTAAAGCATATTGAAAAGAATTCCAAACAAATCTGGTAGAAATGCTTTTCGGTTAGCTCAGTGCTTTGATTATTTCGTGCGAAAAATTAAAGCTAATGCGGAGTTGAAAAAATATAAAGTCCAAAAATTTCCAGACAGGAATGTTGCAAGAATAGGGCATGGAAATTAAAATCAAATTTCATACAAAAATACTGATGTTGTATAATGGACGATGAAACGTATGTTCTGGCAGAATTTTCGCAGCTTTTGTGTCAAAATTTTTATGTTGCTAATGCTCGAGACAATGTTAAAGATAAGTTTAGGACCCAAAAGTAGACAAAATTTCCTAAAAAAGTTCCTGGTACGACAAGTTTTATGCAGTTATGGCAAAACAAGAAACTCATTTGTTACAGTCGGATCTTTAAATATCGAAATATACATCAAAGAATGTTTGTGAAAAAAGCTTCTTCCTTTCATAAGAGAGCACAATGTGTCGAGACATTTTTGGCTCAATTTGGCATCATGTCACTACGGCAAGAAAGCTCTGGAAAACAAATACTCTTGTGAAAAGTGAATTGAAGAGAACAAAAAAGGTATCGAAGATTTTAAAAGAAGATGTGCAAAATGTTCCAAAAAAAGTGACACAAACAACTATCAAATCTCTAACGATATGGTTACCAAAAAAAGTCCATGAGTTCACAAGTAGTGGAAAGTGGATGGAAAGTTACATAAGTAAAAGGAGTCGAAAATGGCGTTTAATTCAGGGAAAGGTGATATCAATATTTTAATGATCACGTTTTATTTTTTTAATTGATTATTAGTTTAAAACAAATCAGTTTTAGAATTTTAAGATTTTTTTTTTTAGCAGAACGGTAAGGTCTGTCCGTCCGTCTATACAATAGAGTTAAATGGGTCGAAAATTATGCATAATTCAGAGAAGGGAAATTAATGATCACGTTTAATTTTCCTATTTATAAGTAAATAAAAAATGCATTTTTAGAGTTAAAAGACGTTTTCTGGATGATTGGTAATGTCTGTCCGTCCGTCTATACATTTGGGTAAAATGGGACGAAAATTACGCTTAATTCAGTAAAAGGTGATATCCAAATTTTGATGATCACATTATATTTTTCTGTTTATTAGTTAGTAAAAAATGCATTTTTAGAATTCTAAAATATTTTTTGTCCGTCCGTCTATACATTTGGGTTAAATGGATTGAAAATTACACTTAATTAGGGGAAAGGTGATATCAAAATTTTAATACTAGTAATTTGTTTTTATATTACTCGGGAAGTGAAAAAAGAATATTTTTCGAATTTTATGATTTTTTTGAGATAATTCTAATGTCTGTCCATCTGTCCGTCTGTTTGTTAATTTTTGCAAACTTTCCAATTCAAAATCGTTTAACTTTTGACTCAATAAATATAACGACTCAAAATTTTCTTTGTTCGAATGATGATTTTGTTTTTTAACCAATTGTGTAAAACATAATAAAATCGTTTGAAAATGTTTGGCTATATATGGATAAATGTTAACCAAGATCTTGTAAAAGATTTTTGAAATTTCAAATGTATAAAACTCGAAAATATATAAGATAAGTACTATATGTTTTCTAAAGAATTTATCAAGGTCTTTAAGTTGATATAAAAATCTTTAAAATCGGGTAAGGAACAAAAATTCGCTCGTGGTTAAACCTTTTCAATGACACTAGTACCCTATTTTGAACCCCCATAGTTCCGCTCCTGATGCGTATATTGGATTCTGCTACTAAACTCGAAATGCTACTGTCCTTTGCTACGTTTGTGTGAAATTTCATACAAATCCAACCAGCCGATTAGGAGTTACAGATTTATTTCGATTCTGCCCCACGGTTTAATGTTTGATAAAGCAAAGAAACATGTCTGCACTTAAGTTTTTTTTTGTATGAAATCTACTTTTTTATAATATTAAAGTGGATAACATGTACTATTTTTCAGAAAATTTTCAGAACAAACATCCTGTAACATTTTAAGTTGCATTCCATGAAAGTTGAAAATTAGTGTATTTTAGGACAATTTTCAAAAAACAAAAAAAAAAAAAAAAAAAAAATATTAGGACAATATGTAATTTACAAATACTTGAAGAAAAGTACACTTAAATATCTGATGTTGATGGTACCATTTTAAATTTTTACTTAAAAGACTTTTTGTTTAAAATAATTACACTTAAAGTTGATGAAAATTTAATTTCTATTTTTCAAAAATGTAAAAAAATGTTTAACTTTGACAGCTCCTTATAAGAAAACAACACAATATAGCTTAAAGATATTAACTGATACAAAATTTTGTCTATTTTTATACGGTACCTTTACTACCTTTACTAATTTAAAAGCGAATTGTACTGTGGTCTTATTACTTGCAAGTAGAAGAACCACAGATTTATTTAAAGAATTTATTTTCTAAAATAAAACAACCAAAATTTATTAAAAACTTCAAGAGCAATTAATTGTTATGGCAGAAAAATGAAGTGTCAATTTTTTTTGTAGACAGTTTGATATAGGTATTTTTAAAATATTTAAACATAAAATGTCAAATTTTCTCTTAATTTACGGTAAGAAATTCTTGAACTTTGCATAATAAAAAAAAACTTTTCCATTTTCAATAAACTCAAATAAAAAAAAAAAAACTTGTAAACTGTTACATTCAAACTTTTAATTCTTGTAAAACACATAAATACGTCTGTCTATAAAATTTAAATACATATATGTATATACATACATATATTTGTCACTTGTTAAAAGATTTCTCTCATCTAAAAATCAAACAACTTTGAAAACAGTCTTCAACAAAAACTTTTCCAACATCATCAGACATGTCTCATGTTTTATTTTCAGAACTAATTTTTGATTTATGTTCATTCAACCAGATAACCCTCACTACACCACAACTTAATACCTACTTTTACTCCCACTTGGATATGGTTAAATAAAATTTTATTTTGATTTTAATATGAATTTTTTGTCAAGGATTTTTTTGTTGTTTGTATACGAGTTTAGCCCACAATCTAAAATAAACAACAAAACAAAACTCCATTAATAATGGAATATTTTGGTATTGTTTATTTATTTTTTTTTTTTTAGCAAAAAATGGTTTCAACAAATAATAAAAATAACAATAATAGAAAATAATGTTGGTACGTTGTTCTATCTAGAATAACAGACAATTTAAGTGGCAATAAAATATCAAAAGTTTATATTTATATTGCTAATACAATAATAAAATCATGTGGAATAAGAAGTTTTTGTTAATGTTTTTTTACTCTTTTTTCTGTTTGACTAGAAAAAGTAATAAATATACAATTTTCTACAGAAAAATTAACTTAAATTTTAAGAGACGGGAAGTCAATGAAAAGATATCCTAAAAAACATATAGCACACCCACATAAGTATTATGCTACAAAAATGTAAAAATATGCTTATATAAGGACGAAAGGAATGAGGATTATGTTTTATTTGTGTAGGAGTTTATTTTTTTTTATTTTGTTTTGAATTAAGTAGAAATTGAATGAAATTATAGGGAATTACCTTTTTAATTGATTTAAAAATGTCCCTCATGCCATATTTTTATTCGTCAACATAAAGCATATAATTTAAATTGCAGTTCAAAACTTTAACTTAAAGAAACTTGGCTCTCAGAGGAACTCTATTGAAACTGAATGATTTTTTTTTTATTTTTTCACAAGATTCTCATAAAAAAGATATTCCGAAAATATATTTATTATACTAATAGATGTCTTAAGTGCTATGATGTCCCAACAGATTTCTTCTTAAAAATTAACGTTTCATAGCAAGTACAATAAATCTTATAGTAAAGAAATAATTTGTATTTTATAAAACAATATTGCTTTATTTTTTAAAGAATCACATATACTCTTGTAACATATTTATGTATGCAACCTTAAAATTATTATTTTTTTTGGTTACAAATTAAACTTTTCTATTATTAATATGCTTTTTTATTTCAGCTGGAAAAATAACAAAAATTAATTTATAATAATAAAAGAAAATAATAAATAAATTTAAAACAAAAACTAATTGAGTCATTCCATTTAAAACCAACAAGCTGGTTTTTTCACCTCCTCCATTTTATGATGTCCATCCTTCTATGCATTAGAGTTACATGTGTCAAAAATGGCGCATAGTTCAGGGAAAAGTTATGTCAATATTTCAGTATTTATTTTATTTTTGGTATTTTAAGATTTTTCTTTTTTTTTTTTAGAGAATTGTGATGTTCGTTAAATTTTGCAAGATTTCCAATTCAAAATCGTTTATTTTTGGACTCAATAAAACCAAAGATAGATATTATTCGATAGATAATTTAATCCTTTAACTAATTGCCAACAATATAATAAAATCAGTTATTTTTTATATATCGAAAAAACTTAACAAAGATTTTGCAAAATTGATATTGTTGAAATTTCAAATGTATATAATTCGAAAACTATGATATAAACATCTTTGAAATCGGCTAAGGAACAAAAATTCGCTAGTGGTTTTCTATGTCAATAGTTACTCTATTAGCTTCTCTTCCCTTCTTCGACTACGTGAAATTGTATTTAAAACCAATCAGCCAATTAGAAGTTACCGATTTTTTTTCCAAAAAAGTACGATTTTGCCCCTCTGTGTATTGTTTGATTAAGCAAAGGAAAAGTTCTGCACTTAAGTTGTTTTTTGTATGCGAGTTACTGGAGTTAAAAAAAGGAATTGATTTATTAAATCGGGATATATATGCGTACCATTTTTTCACAGTATCAAAGTACACAATATAAAGGTATTATTTTACAGAAAATATTCAAAATAAACACTTTGTAACATTTTAAGTTGCATTCCATGAAATTTGAAAATTAGTATAATTTTAGGACAATTTTCAAAAAAATAACGAACATATTTGGACGAAATATAATTTACAAATACTTAAAGAAAAGTACATATATTTAAATACCTGAAGTTGATGGTTCCATTTTAAATTTTTTACTTTAAAAGACTTTTTATTTAAAAACGATACACTGAACATTGATAAAAATTTAATTTTTTAGTCTTTTTCCAAAATATTATTTTGAAAACTTTGTCTAATTTAAAAATTCCATTAAACCCGACTTTTAACACATTTTAGTCCAAATCGATTTTTATTTTTTTTGAAATAATTCTGTAACTTTTGAACCGTTGCACAGAGAGCCAAAAAAATATATTTTTGGCCATAAGTCATTTTTGAGAATTATAAAATAAAAAATATGGCAAATTATTACGAACATTTAAAACCATGTTTCCCGAAGTTTTTTTGTGATCCATCTACACCATTTCCTTCTGCATGGAACCAAACTTAAAAAAGTTGTTAGAAATTAATTTTATTGAAGGGCCATTTTCTAGAGTTTTGCTACATATTTTTATGACAAAAGTTAAATTTTCTTTCACATCAATTTACATCTGAATCGACAATTATAGCAAAAATCAACAATTATAGCAAAAAATAAATTAAATAATTTACATATATGGGGGATTCACAAGGTGTGCTATAATGTCGTATTGTCATATGTCGTAAAATATTTCAATGTATAAAAAATATTGTTATTGCTTTTCCTTTGTAAAATTTTATGACATTATTGCAATACGACATGATAGCACACTTTGTGAATCCCCCAAATGTATATATTTTTTTTTTTAATTTTAATAAAATAAGTTAAAATTTTTTTGATATAACCTTCTTCCAAAGAAATCCTCAGTCCGATTTTTATATCTAATAGAATGTTAATTTTTTTGAAAAAAATTGCCCAAACTTACTCCAAATGATAAATGGCCAAATCATACCTTTTTATAATAGTGTTACTAGATTTTGCTTTACAAGCATTTGCGTTAAGATTACAAAAATTCTGTAGTTCGGAACAAAAGAAATATTTTAGAAGTGAAAGAAAAATAACTCCAAAAATGTCAATTTCTTTAAAAGTTTCAACATCAGATTAATGTAACATTTTATTGGATGGATATACAGTGGGGAGCACAAATGAGTACATGTTTGTAATTTGTGCACTTGTCATTGCATAAAAATTTAAATAATAAAACAAATCCAAAATTTTTTGTTTAGTAATTAACAAAATAATATATAATTAAAAAAATAAAAGCATCAAGCTCTAAGAAAAAAATGAACAAAACGAAAACAACTCTCATGTACTCAATTTTGCACCTGAGTAATTTTATAGTATTTTTAAAATATTTTTTACAACAATAAAAATATATTTGAATATAATATAGTGTAGTTTATAGATAAGGGTGAGCAGATTATTATACCATTTTTAGAATTTTAAATATACCTTTAAAATCGGGAGCTATAACCGAAGGACCGATTTTTCGAACTACGCGGTTTAAAATTTTATATCTAGAATACCAGTTGACCAAATTAAATTTTTTAAACTGTATTAGAAAGACAAGAAATTATCCTTTTTAAAAAGTATATACGGATTTAAATTAACAGCAAAACTATGTTGAACATTTAAGACACAATTTCAGTTTTTTAAATTTTTCTTCAATTTCTTTAATTTATATCTATTTTTGACCCACACTTTCTTAAAAAACATACTTTTTTTAATATGCCATCTTATTCTATGCTTCATTGAGAAAACAAAAAGGTATCGCTTGATAAAATCGGATATTGTTGTAAAAAAATATTTTAAAAATACTATAAAATCCCTCAGGTGCAAAATTTAGTATATGCGAGCAGCGTTACCGTTGAGAATTTTTAGAAAGTGTCCAAAAAAGGGGATTTCAAAATAAAAAGTCGCCAAAAAAGGGGATTTTGTGGAAAAAAGGGGCCAACTGCTTAAAAACCTAAAAAACTCCTTAAATTTTGTTCATTTGATAACAACAAAAACAAAAAATGTTGTGTTTTGAGAAAAACTAGTAAATCCAATTCTGTTAGCAACAAAATAATTTATTTATAAATATTTTACAACTATTATTGTTGTAAAATATTTATTCACAAAAATAGCTGACATACAATCATTTTTAATTAATTACACTTCTGTACTCTTGTACAAGGTCTATACTTGTACTCAAATCTTTCAAATCCTCGTCGAACCAATTTCGGACTGAATGTATGGAACTAAAAATATTGACTAAAGTCTGTTGGACAAACTATTTTTTGTTATTGATAACTTAGTAAAAAAAATACGCCCCCCTAGGAATTGCTTTGAAGAATGTAAAAATATAAATAAGGATAAAAGTATGTATCTGTTTTTTACTTTTTCAAACCAGTCCAAAAAGATTCGGCATATGATGATTTAAATATCTAATCATAAACTTTATTATTATTTTTATTAACTAACAATTTCAGTCCATTTATAAATGTTCGGCGGTTCCTTGTATTACTATACTGTGAAACAATATTAAAATAGTTCATTTATTTGTTTAAATGAACTAATTTTAGTAATTTAGCTCATAGTCTTAAAAAGTCGCCATTTAGTCGCCATTTAAAAAAGGGGTCAAAAAAGTGTCCAGGTGGTTGAAAAAGGGGCATTTGGCGACTAAAGTCGCCAAACGGTAACGCTGTATGCGAGTTGTTTTCGTTTTGTTCGTTTTTTCTTAGAGCTTAATGCTTTTATTTTTTTAATTATAAATTATTTTGTTAATTACTAAACATTAAGTAAATTAAAGAAACAAATTTTGGATTTGTTTTATTATTTAAGTTTTTATGCAATGACAAATGCACAAATTACAAACATGTACTCATTTGTGCTCCCCACTGTATTTATATGAATCTTGCAGTAATATTAGGGTAATGAGGGTAAAATTTGAATCGACCCAAATATCTGTTAAACAAATATAACCTACACATGTAAGCATGTTTTTTGTAGAGATTTACAAGGGATACCTAAGTGTAAATTTTGTTTACATTCAAGTTATAAATTAATTTTTAGCGAATTATTAAAAAAATTACATACCCGAGGTGACCAAATTTGAAGGTCTTCCCTCTGCCTTCCTCCAAAGCAACTCGGAAAAATCTCAACTCTTACCATGCAAAATATTATTTAGATATCTCCAACGGTTCACAAATTACGGAATTATTATAAAAAAATCAATTTGGGACAATGTGCATGCAACGTTGTGAAATTATAAGGATAATTGTACCATTATATCAATAATCTTATCAAGATATAAATTGTGTAAATTGTCAACATAAGGAGTATATTTAATGTGTACCATTTGGTTTTAAATACTAGTTAATTTAATTTATTAATGTCTATCCAACTGCCTGTTCGACCATGTAAATTAATCGACAAATTTAAATTCAATAATTTTTTGATTAAATTAAAATCAAAAATTCTGAGTGAAAATTATGCCGATTAATCGAATAATTCGAGTAAACAAATATTTGGATATGTGTCCTATAATAACATGAATTTAAAATAAAGGATGTTTTTCGATCACACAAATTAAATCAGTAATAAAGTGTCACTTTGAAAATTATTATTTATAATCATTTGTTATTTATAATTTGGGCTTGAATGAGATAAATAATATCTTTTAATTCATTTTTTTATATCCAAATTTAAAAATTTTGATCTTTATTTGGAAGACCATATTGTTCTACGAATGTCAGTAAAGCCGATATATGCAATAATGTAGTTGATATACCAATAGAGTTTCAGACTGATTTAGGGGATATGATAATGATGATTGGATGAAACTTGATATTAGAAAGGGTTTTGACTTAAAATGGAGCAATAAACTTATACTTTATGTTAGAAATTACTGAACTGTTTTTAGGTAAAATAATCCAGAATTTATTTTATTCGAACATTAACAGAGAAATAATGGCTTTATAAAACTAAAACAGAAAAACAAATTCTTTAAATTGCGAAATAAAAGACATGCTTTTTGAAAATTGTTTGTTCCATTTTAAAGAAAACATGACAAATTTATAGGAAAAATATTACTCATACTTAAATTTATTAACATCCTTATTCAACTCAGTTTTAAAATACACAAATAATAGTAAGTGAAACAAATTTAAGAAGATAAATTTAACAATATTTGCTTTTCTTGTCTATTTATAACAATCTCAATATAAAAACATAGACTACATAAATAAGGAGTTTTTTATTTGTTTACAAAAAAACTAACTCCTTCATTTTCCTTAAAAAAGGACATTCAAAGCAATAGGGTGGAAATAAGTATTATAAATGTTTATAGTTTAATACACATGTGAATATAGCAAAACATATGTATGGACATATGAAAATTGTTTTATAAAAAGAAACAAAACTAAATCCTAACTATTGTATATTCTTAGTAAATGTTGTCATGGAGCTAAATAAAATGTAAATTGGTTTACGGAAATGGAAACAGAAAAAAATCCAATAACCGTTATGGTATTGATGATATTATTTACCATAAAAGATGGCCTATATAAATGTATGTTAATAAAATTTTGTAATGCTCTACGAAAGTCGTTTCAAAGTCATGAAGTTAGTGTTTTACATATATTTTAATCTGTTTTTTTTTTTCGCTTTGAAATTCTCTAAAGAGCTTTAAAATATTATTGTTAGTTTTTTATTTGCTACAAGTGTAGGAGATTGGTTATATATTATTGAAACCAATAATTGTGCCTTACAGTAAAATAGGAAAACGTGATCATTTATTTCGATGCCAATAATATTTATTTTAAATACATTTCGTTTAAATTTAATAATAAAACAAATCTAAATCTATTGTTATAGATTTAACAAAATATGTAATTGAAATAGCTATGATGTCAAGTCACATAAAATAAGCCATACAATAGAATTATATTTTCTAAAGACGAAACAAAAGAATATTATAAGCACGTTTTAAAAACAGAAAACTTGTAGCTAAATAATTTTAATTTTCATTATTTAAAGTATTCAAAATACATATAAAAGAAAATCATAAGAAATACATTTAAAAAGAAAAACAGGAATGAAAATATATTTGACATTTTCCTTTGACATTTTTAATTCCTGCTTCCTTGCTTTCTTAAGTTGATACCCTTACTATTACTCGTCATTTCTAATCAGGGATGGAAAATGAAAATATTTTTCGGTATCAAAATAAATTTCAAATAGTACTTTTTTTATTTTTTATTCTTTATTTATTTAAATAAATCAAAACCCTAGAGGGCCAAGTGATTACAGAATCGTATTACATAGAAGAATTAACCTATGCATATGTATATAAATTTTAACATTTTATCTTCAGAGTTCTAAAATTTTAATTTCTGACATTATCTAGTGCTTTATCTAGTAACTCAAAGAATGTAATTAGAATATCTAAAACCATGGATTAAATACGATGTCAAATCGTTAAATGGTTTTATTCAGGTTAGATTTTGTAATGAAATATGAAGATCTTAATAAATATGGGTCTGTCGTTGAAAAAAAAACTTACGGAGAAAACAAAAAAAAAAAAAAAAAAAAAAAACTTAAAAGATCAATTCGAGCACTTTAGCTTTAGTTTTGATAAAATATAATTAATTAACTGATGTCTTTGAAATTTGGAATATTTTAACTTCAATTTGATTTTCAGAGGATAAAAACGTATAGTTTTTAGTAATAATTGTACAGTAGAGTGTCCCGAGAATAGCGTTTTTCGAGATTTCGACGTAGGTACACCCCTCAAACGATGCGTAAAAATTAGTTCAACATGGGAAAAATATTAAAAAAATTTTTAAAATCCCTACCAGCGATTTTAAAATCATGAGTCCCATACATTTTGGTAAAAAAAAGTTTCGATTTTTTAATCCAAATGGGTATCAAAAAATTCGTAATTTTATACTGGTTATGAAAAAAATATTTAAAAAATTTTTCCAATGGGATTTTTGTTCGCTAGAAGACTTTAAGGTATTTTGATGAACAAATTTTTTTAAAAAATCTGGAAAATTATATATTACCAACAGTTCTTACTACAATGCAATTTTTTAAAATTTTAGCCTTAAAAGGAACAAAATTATAAAATTCTTATATATTTTTTTAAGAAAAATATCGAATTTTTTTTTTGCATTATGAACTAAAATGACGGTTTATGAACCAAAATTTTTGCGAACATTTTTTAAAATATTTTTTTTATAATTGGCTTAAAATTACGAATTTTTTGATACCCATTTCAAGACTAAACTCAATACTATTTTTTAGACGAAATGTTCTAGACCCGTGACATTCAATCGCTGGTAGGGAACTAAAGATTAATTTAAAAAAAAATTTTAATATTTTTCCCATATTCAGCTAATTTTTACGCATCATTTGAGGGGTGTTCCTACAAAAATTTTTGTCTACGGAACACTCTATTGTACAGATATTTAAAAGTTTTCAGTTTTATACAGCTCCAATGTTTATATAATGTTGTTGGTTAGCCCTATAAATTTATTTATATTGTCCTAATTACGTGTCTCAACAGAGTGTTCATTACAAATTCATTATTAATTCTGAATCCCAATTGTAAATCTAAATCAAAGGAGTTAAAAAATTTATTTTTTATTCGAAAATTATATATATTTTCATGTAAAAAATACACACAGAAAAAGAATTAGTTGGAAAACTGTTACAATAGTGAAATAATAATAAAAGTAATTTATATTTTATTATAAATATAAATTATTGATTAATACAATAGATTTCTTATGCTGATAATATTTTTAACATCATTATATTTGAATGATGAATCCTAAGAAAGTAAATTTGATCAGGGTAATCAATATGTAGCTTTAATAAAATAATTAAAATAATATCGAAAACACAACCGAATTTTAGTACTAATATTGATAGTTGTAATCATTTGTTTTATAAAAGTAACAATAAATTCAGTTTGGTTATTAAGAAGAAACTAAATTCGACGATTACAACCGAATATTTAGTTAATTTGTTTTGACACGTATTTAATAAATTATTTATGAAAAAAAGTTGGAGAAAATTGTACACAATTAAAAAAATTTATAATACAAATTTATAATACCAGGAAAAGATTGTAATTCTTGTTTCTGTTTATGAATGTTACCAATGTTTGCACCGAACTATTGTGGGAGAATATCAAAAAAGTCTTTTAAAAAGACAAAAGGTAAGACCATTGTAAAAAATAATACACATGAACGTTTTTAAATTTGTTACTTTTTTATATCCAAGAATTCTAGGTCTACTATGGCTATGTCAAGATTTTAAAGGTGCGCGTATTATGTTGACCAGTTAATTTATTTTTTCTGCAGAGGAGTTAAACAGAATAGGTGCAAATAAATGAATAAATTATCCAGCTAAGAAGTTTATGCATAGTTCGCTCAAGAAAATCAAAATATATAATCTGTTGTAAACTCCAAACAATAAGTCTCAATTTTAAGTCATATTCCGTACCCTTTCCACTATAAATTCAAACTGTCACCAGTTTTGTTTTTGTTTTTTTTATTGAGTTTTATATATTCTTATGTAATATGTATAAAAATTATTTTTAACTTTATTTAAGCCAAATAAATTGATTAAAAAAGACATAATAATTATGTAATTCATTTAAATTTAAAACAAAAAAATTTTAGTTATTCCCATTTTACCTTACTAATAGTTTCAGTTGTTACCACCGAATTGTATTTTTAAAACCGTTGTATGTACTATTTTGTACTAAATTATTTGTTATCTCTATCAATTTATTTTTTGTTAGTACCAATAAAATGTTAAAAGGAAACGAAATAATCGGTAGCTACAATCGATTTTGAAGATAATACGTGCAACCGACTGAATTCGATTGGCAATAAATTCGGTTGCCACAACAAATCTGTTTTCTCTGTGTATATATTTAATTCGAGTTGTGGAATATCAAGCTAATCTTTGACATTATCAAATGACTCGTGGGATAATTTCTGTATTTTTGAATGTTATACTATGTTCACATATAAAGGTTTTCTTAAAAACGAGTCGTTTTCTTAAAAACACAAAGAAATTTACTTATTTTTTTTATATATTTCAAAGCCAGAAAACATCTCGATTCGAGTTGTTTAATTATTTAACACAATAAAAACATACTAAATTTCCATACAGGGAAGAAATTTTTAGTATTTTTAGTACATAGAAAATTGTTGAAAAACGAATTTGTAAAAATTGTCAAACAGTTTAAAAACAAAAAATTCAAAATTATGAATGAATAGCCTGTTTCTCTATGTCGAACGAAAATCAAAGCGAACGAAAGCAAGTCGATCGAATTTTAATAATTTTGGGTTTCTGTATTTCCTACGTTTTCGTTCGCATGGAGTTATGTCTTTTCGTATTGTTTTTGTTTTATTTTTCTTTAAGAGTAACTTTTTTTCGTAAAAGTATTAAAAATAGTACTAAATTGTTTAAACGTATATAACCAAGTAAATAAACAAACAAAATTAAAATAATTAAAAAAAATTAAAAAATAAAAAATTTTTTGATTTTTTTTTTTAGAAATTGTTTTTTAGACACAAAATAGTCATTTATGGATACCAAATACGTCAAAATGAATAATAAACATGATTAAGGAACATTTGCAATGTCCTTCTGAGAATTTTTCCTATTTTTCTTTAAAAAATTCAAACAGTCGAAAACAAAATAGCAAGTGACTGATTTTGACATTTTTGTTCTTATCGTTCGAAATACCGAAAGCAAATTTTATATGAAAACACTTATAGCTTGTTTCTCTATGTCAAACGAAAATCTAAGCGAACGAATGGAGGTCGAACGAATTCGAATGGAATGAAGTTACGTCTTTTCGTATTGTTGTTGTTTTATTTTTCTTTAAGAGTAACTTTTTTCGTAAATATATTAAAAATACTACTAAATTGTTTAAACATAGATGCAACTAAGTAAATAAACAAGAAAAAAAAAAAAAAAATAAAATAATTTAAAAAAATTAAAAAACAAAAATTTTCTTTGATTTTTTTTAGAAATTGTTTTATAGACACAAAATCGTAATTAATGGATACTAAATACATCAAAATGAATAATAAACATGATTAAGGAACATTTGCAATGTCCTTCTGAGAATTTTTCCTATTTTTCTTTAAAAAATTCAACCAGTCGAAAGCAAAATAGCAAGTGACTGATTTTGACATTTTTGTTCTTATCGTTCGAAATACAGAAACCCAATTTTATATGAAAACACTTACGTTTTCTTTCGACTTGTCGTTCGACTCATTGTTCGCATAGAAGTGAGTTAGAGAAACCCAAATCAGTTTTCGTTCGCTTAGAAGGCGAAAGAAAGCTTTCGTTCGACATAGAAAAACAGGCTAGAAATTTATATTTCTTCATACATTTCATTTGTTTGAAAATTTTATTTTGTTAATTAGGAAGTGTCTGTGTGTGTAATTTTTATTTAAATTTAAAATTTGTGAAAATATTTGGACAAAAGAAAAGCAGGCCAAAAGGAAAAACACAATGAACAGTGATGTTTAACTCTTTGTGTTTTTTAACAAAAAAACAAGTCAAAAACTAGTGTATGTGAACATAATATTAAATAGTATCAAAAAATGTACTATAGTATCAACTTTTCTATCCCTGTTCCTAATACTTATATATTTTGTTGTTGCTTTCAAATAGTACTAAGTATGTGGCTACATTTATGAGTTTTCATGCTCACGTAAAACACCAACTTTTGCGTAATTGCTTTTTAACGCCTCGCTAATGCTGCTCTATTTTTCATTACACATTCAACTCACATTTAAAGCACAATCAAAGTTTACCAAAAATTTTCTTTAAACACTATTTGAATGGTAATTACAAGTTCTCTCTTCAATTATTATTTAACAAAAAAAAAAAAAAAAAAAACAATGTTTGAAATTCTAGCAACTAAATTCCTGAATGTTTTTGACAAGCCAACACTGGTGCCAGAAGGTTAATAGTAAAAGAGGGGGAATATTGATTTAGAGGCGTATTATATAGCTACGGAGGCATTAATTTTTCTTTAAATGTATTTGAAGTTTAAATATGAAAAATTAACAAATTTTTAAGAATTTTTTTGTAAATAATACCTACAAAATTAAAGCTAAATCTGAACAAAATTTTGTTGATTCAAATAAGGAGCGCTTTCGATAAATGCTTAACATACATATATAAAATTCAATAGTTTGAAAACGGTTGATCTTAATGTTTTGGATTTTTTATATTTAATTGATATTATATTACAGTTCACAGAAAAATATAATTTTTATAGTTCTAACCATTACTTATAAATTTGTGGACCTTTTTTGATAACTATTTCATTAGAGATTTGAGTGTAGTGTCAGTCACTTTTTTGGAACGGTTTGCCCATCTTCTTTTAAAATCTTTGATATTTTGGGACACCTTTTTTGAGTTCTACAATTTTCTTTTCACAAAAGCCCAATATCTCTTCACTGGTCTTAGCTCCGGACAAAGACTATGTTATTATTTTGGTATCACTCCAGAACTTTCTTACTTAGTATCATGATGCCAAATCGGGATAAAAATGTGTGGACACATTATAAAATGAAGAAGCCTTTTTTGCAAACATTTTTTGAGATATATTTAGAGTCGACTGTAATTTAAGACTTTCTGGTTTTGCCACAACTGCATAAAGATTTTCATACAGGTGTAAAGGGTATATATAAGTTTGTCGGAGAGAAAAAATTTTAAAATTTTCTTGATCCTTATAAGAAATGATGTCGATAGGATGATGTTTTAGTGTATACAAAGGCTTCAGAAACTAGAAACCGGGTTTTTAAGCATATCTCCTCTATTTATAAACCAATCTTGCTGAATTTCAATAGCAAAATTTTCGAAAGAATTTCCGATCGTTTGATATATATATTATATATGCCAGTTATCGGTGGCCTTCATAAACGCCATTCCAACCGACACATGGACGGACGGACATGGTCCTATCGTCATCGCTTCTAACAAGGATCCCGAAAATATAAACTTTTTTTGCTCTCCGACGAAAATTGTGGAAATTACAAACGGAATGACAAACTTATATATACCCTTTACACCTCCGCCACGGTGGCTTGTCTTCTCGGAGAAAACTCCTCCTTGATGTATAGCTCATACGTGGTAGAGAAAATCTCGTCCTCCTAGATACTCTTTAACATTGACTTGCTTTTGTTTTAGAGTTGGGTGTGTAAGTTGGACGGGATACACAAGATCTAGCAGTACCTTGGAATTTCTAGGGTTTCTAAACTGTAGGGCGCAAGCCTGTGGTCTTACCTAGGACTTAAAAGTAGGTGCTACGGGAACCAGCAGCCCCAGGGGTTGATGGCTACCACACCGGTCATCAACTATTGGCTGGTTATTGGTGAGGCCCTGATAGGGGGGTTACGTAGTGGCTTACGGTTTCAATCGTGTTGTCTGTATCTGTTGATACAGTAACACAGTCACAGGGTTGTGACAGGAGTTTACTAGGTAGCTCCACACCAAAACAAGGTGGAATAATGCGGCCAAGAAGCGTGTTATTTAATTGCAACCTGTATGTGTAACAGCATATGGGGGCGTTGGTTGGCGCATTATACTTCACCCGGTGCTAAGACCACCGTGGGGTAAGGCCATCATGGCAGGTACCCAAGTTAATCTTGCAGCACATACCCTTTACACCTATGGTGAAGGGTATAAAAATCGATTTATCAAAGAAAACCTATAAAGTAATTTATTTTCTTCAAAAATATGATTTTCAAATTCAAATCTTTTATACTTTTTATGCTTATTAGAGCTTTATACGTCAAATGAAAATTTATTTACTTATGTTGCAAAATTTAATTGATTTTAAAATTGTTAATAGAAAATAATTATATGTCCACGACAAGAATTTTATAAAAATCCAATTGACCAATGGCCTATCCTTATAAGTCCTTAGTACTATGTTTTCTGCTTATATAAAATTTATTTATGTCGAATATTATCCTACTGTCATTAATGTGGTATTAATGCTAGTTAGAGTAATTTTCTGGTCTTATAAAGGAGCTGTGCTTTATTATGAACTGATAAAATTTGGTATTCTGATTCACTCTTTTAAAAAAGTTATTTGCACCAAAGTTTATTGAAATCGTTGCATAAATAATGTATTTATGAGTATTTAAACACTGTTCCGGGGGAATATCTGCATGAATGCAAGGTGAAATAATGGAACGATCATAACCAATTTCAGCAGACTTTGGCGTTATACTAAAATAGTCACATTTTCCCAATTCGATCGAATAAGTATGTCAAATTCAATCAGGAAAATCAAGCAAATTATATTGTTTTCCAGATTACTATCTCTTTAAGTAATGGACAGATTTCTGCAAAAAATTTACCCAATTTATAATGAAATACAACAATTATAAAAATTAAAAAAATCAATTAAAATATATTTTGAACCTATTAAATAATCTTATTGATTTCCATATTAATAAAGACCGAAATGAATCCTGGTCAAAATTTATTGCTAATTTGCCTTCGGGCTCTAAAAAACTTTGGAAAATAACAAAAGCACTTAAGGGAAACAAAATGTCATTTACTGACCTTTATGTAAACTGGCACTGAAAAGGCAAATTCAATAGCAGATGTATTTGGTAATTCACATATCATTACTTTAAATAATATCTCGCCTATGGATACAACTGTCTCAAGGATCATTGATAATATTAATGATGAAATTCTTGACAGAACGAACGTGGAACTAACTAGTTTAGATGAAGTTAAATCCTTTGTACCTTTATTGAAAAATAATAAAGCCCCTGGATTAGATGGCATTAGTAGCATTATTCTTAAAAAATATGCCTGATTACTTTTTTTAAATTTTAAGTAAACTATTCAATTCATGTTTAATAGAAGTATATTTCCCAAAGATTTTTAAGAAGGCCAAAGTTATTCCAATTCCTAAGCTAGGGAAGGATCCTAAATTGCCGATCAGCTATAGACCAAACAGCATTCTAAGCCTATTTGATAAAGTATTTGAGAAAATAATAAATAAGAGAATCTTAGACTTCTCTAATCAAAATAATATTATTAAACCTCAACAGTTTGGATTCCGGAGCAACCTACTGTACACAGCGTTACCGTTGAGAATTTTCAGAAAGTGTCCAAAAAAGGGGATTTCAAAATAAAAAGTCGCCAAAAAAGGGGATTTTTAAAAAAAAAGGGGCCAACTGATTTAAAACTCTAAAAAACTCCCTAAAATATGTTTATTTGATAATAACAAAAACAAAAAATTTTGAATTTTATAAAAAACTACAAAACTCAGTTTTATTAATAACAAAATAATTTACAATTATTTTACAACAGTTGCAAAAATTCACAAAAATAGTTAACAATTGTATGTTCATTTAATAAATTGAAATTCTGTACTTTTGTACGAGTTCTTCACTAATACTCCAGTCTTTCAAATCCCCGTCGGACAAATTTAGGACGGAATACACAAGTATTGTCTTAATAGTAAAAGGTCAATGTACGCGTCACGCGGCAACGAGCGGCAGCGTTATTACCAGCTTAAAAATCATTCAATTGTTTACATATAACTGACAAAGGAAAGTTTGAAAACACTGTCATAAATTTAATTTGGCAATGCTGTGACATGCTGCCACGCGTCAAAGTTGAATTTGTTTTAACTTTTTTTATAAGGACCACGTAACAGCGTACCTTCCACTATAAGTCTGTTAAATAAACTATTTTTTATTATTGATAATACAGTAAAAAAAATCCTCAAGGGATTTCTATGAGGAATAAATATAAATTGGGATATAAGTATTCATCGAATCTTTTTTATTAGTTTTTCAATCCAGTCCAAAAAGATTCGGCATATGATGATATAAATAGCTGTTCATAAACTTTATCAATATTTTTAGTTACTAACAGCTTCAGTTGAAGTACTCCGCGGCTTTTTATACCACTATACTGTGAAACCATCTCAAAATTATGAATTTATTTGTTGAAATTAATATATAATGGGTCGATATATTTCAAACAATTTAGTTTTCCTTCATTTAGCACAAAGCCTTAAAAAGTCGCCATTTAGTAGCCATTTAAAAAAGGGGCCAAAAAAGTATCCACGTGGTTGAAAAAGGGGCAAATGGCGACTAAAGTCGCCAAACGGTAACGCTGACTGTACATCAAATAAAAAGAGTCGTTAACTTTCTTGAAACAAACAAAAGAAATCGTAAGAGCACTGGTGTTATTTTTCTTGACATCGAAAAAGCTTTCGATTCAATATGGCATGATGGCCTAGTTTTTAAACTTAATACCTTCAATTATCCGACGTATCTGAAAAAGATAATAAAAAGCTTTTTAGATCAACGCTCATTTGTTGTATCTATTGATAACACGCTATCTAGTGATAGACACATACCTGCGGGTCTGCCGCAAGGGTCGGTATTAGTCTCCTGCGTAAGATGATTTGAAAAGCAAATCCACTTGAATTTCAAGTGTGTGTTTCATAGCCAACATGTGCAAAAACAACAATAAATACTGTTCGTACTGTTCGCTGCCCGAAGCAAAGCAAGTGTGTACTGTGTATGAGCGACTCCAAATCCGTGCGTTCAAATCATTTATCGTAAACAAGTGGTGCAAGTGGTGTGGCAAAAAAAAGCAAATCATACAAGACGTTGAGAAATGATTTAAAGCATTCAAGTGGTCTTGATGATTTGTTTGTTTTTTGTAATACGTAGTTGCTGTGTGTAGCAAAAAATGTGTGCAAAGGGGTTGTTTATAAATGTTCTTGCATACACACATATATATTTATGTGTACATTTTATTGTTGGTTTTTCTTTGTCACAGTAATGATCGCACACATACATACATTTGTTTTTTTTTTAGAAAAACATGCAAAGAAAACAGAAAAAATCTTACTTTTTTTTCTTATTGAAGAAATCAAGTGGTCAAAAGGCTTGTATTTTTTTAGCGTCGCACTCTCAAGTCTTGTTTGGTCGCTATCATAACACACTCATGATTTGTTTATAAAGTTAAAGCACACACGCAGTATTTGTATGGTTTTAAGTGCCTGCAGAACAGTATTTATTGCATACACACTGATAACAGCACTTGAAAAATATCAAGTGGCTTGAAATGCCTTATAAGACACAGTTTGCAGGTCTCTAGTCGGTATTATCGCCTACGAAAAATGACATAACTCAAGTTATGTAGTTTTTCCTTTAGGTCACAGATATATAACATATTTAAAAGTTATAAAATTACAGATATAACACAAAATATTTCCAGTTATATTATTTATTACGTACATAGATACTCTCGTATAAAAAATACCTATTATGAAAATGCTTGTGGCTTAATTTAAATGAATGAATTAAAATAGTTTTTTTGTTGTTGTTTTAAATCATATTATGCATACACTTTTTTCTGTTATAAAAGTTATAAATAAATTATTACACAGCAGTTTTCTCTGTAACTGAAATAAAAAATACAAATATTTTACATTTCTTGAAAACAATTTGAAAAAATATTTATATAATATCTTTTGTTTGTAATTAATTTTTAATTACATAAAAACTGTTGAGATTATTTAAATTTTCATATTAAATAGGTTTCATAATAAAACTTATCAATTAGTTGGTAATCCTTAAATTCAACTAAATAAAACAATTTATGGAATCCCTACCATAACCACATATTATGAATACAACTACAATTCCTATTGTAATTCTCTTTCCCTAAATAACCAACGATTACCATTTGTAAAAACGTTAAATAACAATGATTGTTGTTTACGATTATTTCATAGGAAAAGTGGCAAATAATAATAGTAATAGCAAGAGAGAGAGAGAGAACAAAAAAAAAAAAAAAAAGAACAATAACAATAACAAAACATTAAAACAAACCCAAACAGTAAAACAATAGAAATAAAAATAGAAACAACAAAGGAGGCCAAAAATTAGGAATTATTTTTTGTTTCCTACTAAACGGAAGTGTTATTTTTATTGTTGTAACACAAAAACTGAAACATGCTACAAATGGTAGCACTTAATGACATGTAGTGGAAATGGTAAAACAAAATAAACGGAACCAAAGTAAAATGTAAATAGAATGAAGTTGCTATAAAATGTCATGATTTCATGATGTTTATGAAATAACATCCTGTTTCATTTTATGGTCACCGTTGTCTAATAATGGGAAGGAAGTGAATTTGGCACAAAATGTCATATTTAAATGTAATTAATGTAAAAAACACTATTTCAATTGTTGTTGCTTGTAATTAATTTAAAGTGAGTGTTTTTTTTTTTTTTTTTTTTACGATTAAGAGATTGAAATTTAATTTGTGTGTGGCATGTTGTGGTGAATTAATGTGAAATGTATGCTTTTTGTTTGGCCTTGCATGAGTATGTTTAATTAGAAAAGTGCAGGATTGTAGTATGATAGTGATTTTATTTAAATATGTTGTTGCTAATTTTAAGTATTAAACAAATTTTTCTTCATGGGATTTTGTTCCGCTAAAGGACTTTTTTGTGCATTTTGGTATTTTTTTTTAAATAATTTATTATGGTCCATACTTACTACAATGTACTTTTTTAATATTTTAGCTATAAAAGGAAGTTAATAATGAAATTTTTATCAATTTTGCAAAAATAACAATCGATTTTTTTTTTCACATGATGTACTGAAATGAAGTTCACAGACCAACATTTTTATAAATATATATATATATAAATATATATACATATATATTTATATATATATATATATATATATATATATATATATATATATATATATATATATATATATATATATATATATATATATATATATATATATATTAGGGATTTCGGAATTGGCATCCCTAGTCTGCAGAAATTTTATCGCATGAAAATAAAGTCTAGCTTTTGTTATTTCGTCCAAAAAAACTTTTTATGTCGAAATCGAAATCAAAAAAGTCGTAATTTTAGGTCAGTTATAAAATATATATATATATATATTTTTCATGTGATAAAATTTCTGCAGACTAGGATGCCAATTCCGAAATCCCTAATTGACAAATTCTTTGATATATTTTTCATATTTGACAATTAAAAATTTTGTTTTATTTTATATTAATGGGCAAGAAATTACCGTTTATCTTTTGGTTGTTAAAAGACAGAAATTTAAATAAATTGTGAAAATTACATTTTAAGTCCGATGTCAAAAATAATTGCATATATGTAACCTACTCAAAGGTATACAAAATAAAAATTAAAAGAAGTTCGATAATTTTTATATTAGTGAATATCAAGTAAAAACAAACATAGATTTAAAAATTTTTTTGTTGAACTGCATTCAATTCACTGATTTGTTTTTTAGTCTTACCACACAAAAAAAAAAGAAAAAAAAAAAATATTATAGACACCGCGATCTCAGGTCATGAATACTTTTCTAGTAATTTTTTTGCTAAAACCCATTTTTCGTTTAACTTAAACAATTTATATATACTTATTATAAATTTAAATTCACGCATAATATAAAATACGCAAAATTTTAGATCGATTTAAAAATGTTATAAAATTTTTTCAAATGATGCACTATGATTTTAGACTGTAATTTGGAAACCTTTTTTGATTACGCGATACTTTGGACTCATTGAAATTACGCTGTGAGTGTGCCTCGCGAAAAAGGTATCACTTTTTTCAGAAGTGAACGAATATTAGGACCTTTTGAGAAAATAACCACACAATTTTTTTTTTTTTGAAGTTTCAACTTCAGTTAATTAAATTTTTTATCAGATTGATATATTTATATGTTCTTATAAAGAGATTCCATGTCAAAACGGACAGCAATCGGATTTGACATCTCCGATTTCAACGAAATTTTTTACAAGCATTGACCATTGGAAGTGTTTTCGGAAACATGAAATTTCAGACATATGTTTCTTTTCGGTCCAGAAATATGACGGTTTAAAAATCGAAAAAATTTTAAAAACTTTATAAAATAATACTTATTTAACTTCTAATAACTTCTTAAATATACATGGTAGATCTGTAGTTGTTGCTGCATATTAAAGACAAAGATATTACCTTCACAACTATATATAAAAAGTTTTTTACATCAAAAGTTCAGAGGTCAAAGTTTTTTTTATTGAATTTTTTTTTTTTTTTTTGGAATCTTTCTTTTTCAGAAATTTACAATAAGTATTAAAATCTTAACCTAAACTTAAATTACTGTTGATATTGCCACTGCAAAATCCAACGTTGAGTTTTCGTTAGTAGTGTTATCTTCCAAGATCCAGTGTTTCCATTCTTCTTAGGCGTCTGTGACCCTCAAAAGTTAGCAGGTCCCTAGCGAGAGAGTTTGGGTGTTCAGATAGTTTTTTCATATATTTGATGCTACTGTTCTTTATCTCCTCACGAATTGTAGGAATATTGAGATCCTTGTGGATGTTGCTATTTCTGACGTACCATGGTGCACCTGTTATTATTCTTAGGAGTTTGGACTGTCTTCTCTGTAATTTTTCAATGTTTGATGAGGAGGCTGTTCCCCAGAGTTGTATGCCATATAACCATATAGGTTTTATTACTTAATTTATATGTACTTATATAAGGGTGCCAAATTTTTTTAAGAAAAAGTTAGTTCTCAATGTTTTTAGCTAAAAACTTAATTTTTATCTATAAAGACAAAAAAAAAAAAAAAAAAAAAATACATTCTTCTTTCTCTTACTTATAGAGTCATTCCATTTAAAACCAACCAGCTGATTTTCCCACCTCTTCCGAATTTGATAATATTTGGAACAATTATTATTCTTGCCAAACTAAGACTTATTCAAAATTTCAGATAATTTCATCAAGTGGTAACGCAGAATAAAAAAAAAAAAAAAAATTATTTTGACAGAAATTTCAACCATAAATTTGTTCACTTTATTAGGCGCGACTTTTTTCAATAACTCATAAACTATTTAAAGTCTCCTCACGATACTTACTGATAGCAATTAGAATGGTTCCATCCTCTAAATATATATTTTTTCACGAATTTAAAAACACCACTTTTTGAAATTTCAGGTATCATTTTAAAGGTAATTTCATTAGCTTTAAATATTTGCCCTAATGAATGTAGTAACGTAAATATTTTGGAAGATATTTGTATTTTTAAAAACAGAATTTTCCTCATTTTTGAGATATTACAAATCGCGAAATATTGCGGTTATCAAACTTAAACTCGGCATTTGCATTACCAGCGTCAATATTAATACTCTTATCAAATTTCATTAAATTCGGATGATTTTTTTGGAAAAATTTGCGATTTTTCAATTTTATTACAAACAAAACAATATCAGTTGCAACAAATATTTCGTATTTGTTATGACATTTATTGTAATAACTTCTAAAATATTGCGAGTCCCAGAATGCCACTTACCACGCTTATAGAAAACATGTTAGCCATTAACATATATTTTTTTAAAATTTTTAAAAAGACCACTTTTCGAGATATTTTCCCGCGAATAAAAAATCGCGAGATATGGACCATTTTGATGTTGAGAAAAAAGTTATGTTATACGTCATATTAAAGGTAATTTTGATACCTTTAATATGACATCTAAATAAATCTTATATAATAAATACTTCGAAAGATATTTATAATTTTGTGTATGCAACTTTGTACGCATTTTGAGCTATTTTGCACTTTCCAACCGCGATATTTCGCGAACCACTTGATGGAATTATCTGAAATTTTGAATAAGTTTTAGTTTTGACAAATTCGGAGGGCTAAAGTCAAAAATTGTAATTTTTCGTGTTGGTTTTAAATGGAATGACTATAGTTATTACAAATTTCTTTATAATAAACTTTGTCTGGTATCCATTACTAAAATTACTTTCATATAATGAAAATAATTTTTTTAACTTATTTTTTTTTTAATTAAGATAAATTTATATTATTTAGCAATATTTTTTTTATTTATTTTGTTTGACTACTTGTATATTTTGTAAATTATAATTTAGTTTTCTGGTAAAATTAGAATTTAAGTGAATACTTTTAGCAGCAAATGTATATAATTATAATACTTAGTAAAGTCCTACAGCTACAAGCAACAAAGTTTACTTTGTGTATTTATATTTTAGCTTCTATTCTATAACACTACTATATTTTATCTTTAGCTTTTTTTCCGTTTTTTTGTAATCTAAAAAATGTATTCTGCAACAGTATTGCAGAACTTAAAAAAAATAAAAATGTAAGTTTCCTGACATAAAAAGAGAAGTACAATAGAATACGGAAAAATGTTGCTACTACTTATTCCAGAAACAAAGTTTTTTTTTGCTTATTTAAATATATTTCAATTTCTTAAAATATAAAACTACATAAATTTATATAGTAACAAACTCAAAGCAAATATTTTTATTTTAAACTAAAATTTAACTTTAATAGAAAATAAAAAGATAAATTCAATTTTCTTTATAATTATTATAAAAATACATGATAAAATACTATCACAATTATTCAGCAAAGAATTTTGTAAAAAATTTTTTCTTTTACTTAAATTTAGTAAAATGTTTAAAAACTTTTATTTTCAGTGGAAATAATTTAGGAGATTGTTTTTTTATTTATAACTATTGTTTAAAAACTTTAGCGCTTCAAAGATAGACAAAAAAGATACTTAATGAATTAAACAGCCGTAGGGGTTGCGTTTCAAAATTTTTATTTCTATTTGCCTTTAGTTAAAGGAAAATAAAGATTATGCGGTGTAGTCATATTATTTGCCATATTGTGTTTGTGTTCATGCTCAAATGAGAATCAGAAGCAATTTTGGTATTGTAATTACAGAAATGGAGAAAATTAAAAAATTTATTCAAAATTTAAAATAATGAGAATTAAAATTTTAATTTTTCAGCCATATAATTACATATCTGTAGACTTTTGACAAAACAGCTTATCTCAAATTTTTTTAGGGGAGATAAGAGTTAAAATGTCAAGATTTGTGAGTGAAAATTAAAAAAATTAGGGCATTTATCACTAAAATTTTTTAAGAGTTTTTAAATAAAGCGAACATTTTTATTTGTATGAAGAATATTTCTTAGAAAAGCTTTTAAGTACTCTTGCAGAGGTAATGAAAGGTGCTTTAAAGGTATTAAATAAATGGGCTATCAACTGTAGTTTGGGTATCAATTCTCAGAAAACGGGACTGGTACTTTTCACAGAACGAAGCAGAATACCTGTTTTTAACCCAACGAAACTAGGTGTTCAAACTTTGGAACTTTAAAAAGGAGCAAAAGTTTTAGGCGTAAATTAAAATAAATTAAACTGGATATCCAACCTAGAGGATAGAATAAAGAAAGCTTACGCTGCTTTGTACTCGTGTCAGAAGCTTATCGACAAATCTTGGGGTCTTAAACCACTCTTGATTTACTGGATATATAAGGCAATTGTTAGACTGATATTAGCACACAGATCCCTTATTTGGTGGCCAATTATGAATACCAAATCACATGCTTTTTTTACTGAACGTGTAAATAGGATTGTGGCGTTGAGAATAACAGGAGCAAGAATATCCCTCGCCACTGAAGCATTGTGCAGAATTTTGGAAATTGAACCACTTCATTTATACATAAAAGAATACACTTTAAGGACCCAGATAAGGTTGAGCCAAAATGGGCAACTGGAAATTAGAGATAATGAACATTCATCCCTAATTAGAAAATTAAGTTATGAAAATTTTAATAACAGATTACATGACAACTGAAACGCAATGGGATAAGGAGATTTCAGCGATTGTACTGCCAAGAGAAAACTGGGAGACCAATAGTTGTAACAAAGAAGGAGAATGGAGTATTTTTGAAGCTGAAATTTTTGCAGTGTCTGAAGTAGCAAGACTAATATCCATAATGCCGATATTTAGGAGCTATATCATAATACACATATATAGTCAAGCTACCATAAGGGTAGCACTTTGTAATAGAAATATTAGATCAAAGGTGGTCAGCCGTTGTCGCAGAGATCTACGAGTTCTCAACGAACATCCCCTTTTATACACTACACCACCATAAGTGGGGAGGGTATTTATGCGTTTGTGCTGATGTTTGTAACACCCAAAAATATTGGTCTAAAACCCACCTTAATTTATACCAATAGGCTTAGAATCACTTTCTGGGTCCATTTTACGATGTCCGTCCGTCTGTCCTTGTAATCAAACTACAGATCGTAATTTTGAACAAAAATTGATTAAATTTGGCTCACAGGTTTCTTATAGTTTAAGGATAAAGCCTATTGAAATTGGTTATGATCGGTTCATTATTTCACCTAGACCCCATACAACTGTTCTCCCGGAAACGAGGTTTAACGATCATAAATTCCTTAAATATAGCAATATTTTAATGAAATTGGCACATATAAGTTTTATATAAGTCTAAAGAAGTGTGCCAAATTTCAAAAAGATCGGTCCATAATTGACCATAGCTCTCATATAAACCCCTTTTCAGAAAATCACTAACGGGCATAAATTCCATTAAAATTTTAGTATAAAGTTAATATTCGACACAAATAAGTTTTATATGAACATAAATGATAGTGAAAAATTTTACAAAGATCGGTCCATATTCCATTCGGAAATCGCCCAAAGGTGAATAAATTCATATAAATGTTATTATCGACGTAATACTATGTATTCTTTTGTTTTATTTTACATTTAATATGAGTAGCGGTCCACAAGGGCCCTAAGTCTGTTAAAAAAGCCCTGCTCGAATTTTGATGTACACCATGGTGTAGGGTATCATATGGTCGGACTTGACCGACTATATCTTCCTCTCTTGTTAAAATTGTGCTGGGTACCGGGTCACAATAATATTCAAGGTAAAGAAATAGTTGATGAAATAGCACGAACAGGGGCAGATATGAAATCGATTAACGCATGTGAAAACATTTATCCTGGACTAGATTATATATATATCGGAAAATAAGAGATAAATTTAAACTGGAAGCCGACGCACTCTGGGATAACTGATCGAGATGTAAGCAGACAAAGGCGTCATGGGAACCTAGGGATAACAATAAATTGCGGAATGTTCTAGATATGGAAAATAATAAACTAATAATGTTTGTAGGTATTATTATGGGTCATAACGGCTTAAAATATTTTCTTGAGACAATTGGTATATGTGATGATAATAACTACAGATGGTGCAGAGAGGAGGAAGAGGATACATTTAATTTCCTCTGCGAGTGTGCTGTCACTATCACGCTATAGATTTAAATGTTTTGATTTCTATTTTTTGCAGAACCTGAAAGATCTTGAAATTTATTAAGGCAACAAAGATAAATGTAACAAGTAATAATGTAGGTCCAGCAACATGACAATGGAGATCCCGAACGGATTGACAAGGTATCAAAGGATTGACTGTAAAGAGGAGGATCTACTGTATGGAGTTTAAGGAACTTGTTATAGGGTAAATACACCTAATGTCGGCATATACCAGCAGTCGGCATTTTTGAATTTAAACCAAAATAATTTAAAAAATGAATACTTATTATTGATGTAAGATAAATTTTGCCATGAAAATATATTTATATTTTTAGTGCAAATGTTCAAAATATACTAATAATAGCAGTTTTTTTGGCAATTTACTCCGTTCTTAAACAACACATTTTTGATATCAGTTTTTAGAAAACAATTAAAGAATGACCAATTTCAAAGATGATATTAATTATAATAATCCAAGTTCCATTTCATGGTTTGGTGGCTGCTGACCTTAGGAACAAAAAAAATTATAATTTTCTATAGTCGTCATGTCATGTTTATTGGGAGATACTAATGTAATTAGTACTTCGGACCTAAATTTTTCTTCCAAATACATTTAGACCCTATTATTAGAAATATTTCGTTGGAACTATGTAACGATTTATTCACTTTAAAATTATTTGCAAAAATCTAACAAAATCTGAAAGAGTACCCTTTAATAAAGTGGTGCAATTGCTCGTTATCCAAATATCATGATCACGTTTGGAATTATAAATCTTGAAAGACAGAAGAAAAGTTAAACTGTCGACCATCGCACGTTGGGGTAAAATGTGTCAAAAGTGGCGCTTAATTGAATTTTGAAATTTACAATTTTGTAATAAAGTTGGATACCGAGTAAAAATAGACAAAATTGTTTATCAATATCAATTAAAATCTTTAAGCTGGGTTATGCCGTTTTCTTATAAGAAGCTGTCAAAGTTAAGAACTTTTTTATATTTTTGAAAAATAGTATAAAATTCAATTTTCATCAGTTTTCAGTGTATTTATTTTAAATAAAGAGTCTTTTAAGTTACAAATTTAAAATGAAACCATCAACTTCGGGCATTTAAGTGTACTTTTCTTCAAGTATTTTTAAATTATATTTTGTCCTAATATTTTTGCTATTTTTTTGAAAATTGTCCTAAAATACACTCATTTTCAACTTTCATGGAATGCAACTTAAACTGTTACAAGATGTTTGTTCTGAAAATTTTCTGAAAAATAGTCTATATTGTCCACTTTAATATTATGAAATAAAATCGTGCGCATATAAAGCCCGATTTTATAAAATATTTTTTTTTTTTTCAAAAATACTACAGTAAATTTCATACAAAAAAACAGCTTAAGTGCCAGACATATTTTTTGCTTTATCAAGCATGAAACAATGGGGAAGAATCGAAATAAATCTGCAACTTCTAATCGGCTGGATGGATTTGCATGAAATTTCACATAGGTGCAGCAAAGGTATCATTTTTAGTTAAGAGGCAGGATTCAATACACGCTTCAGGAGCGGAACTATGGGGGTTCAAAATAGGGTACTAGTGTCATTGGAAAGGTTTAACCACTAGTGAATTTTTGTTCTCTACCAGATTTCCAAATTTTGATAAGTCCTTTAGAAAACATGCTTGTATGTACTACTTATCTTATATATTTTTCGAGTTATATACATTTGAAATTTCAATAATCTCAATTTTTTCCGATTTTATTATATTTTATGTAGTTGCTTAAAAAGCAAAATTATATATCTATCAAAGAAAATTTTGAGTCGTTTTCTTTATTGAGTCAAAAGTTAAACGATTATGAATTGGAAAGTTTTAAAAAATTAACAAACAGGCTGACAGATGGACGGACATTAGAATTCTTTCAAAAAAATCTTAAAATTAACGCAAAAGTATAGACAGACTGACGGATATTGCCATGCAGCCAAAATATATTTTAAAATTCTAAAAGTGCATGTTTTTACTAATTAAAAAGTAGACAAAATAAAACATGGTCATAAAAATTTGGAATCACCTTTTCCTGAATTAAGCGTAATTTTCGTCCTATTTAACCTAAATGTATAGACGGAAGGACGGACATTACCATTCAGCCAAAAAACATCTTATAATTCTAAAAGTTTATTTTTTTACTTACTAATAAATAGAAAAATTGAATGTGATTATTAAGGAGTTGATATCACCTTCTCCTGAATTATGCATAATTTTCGACCCCGTTCTGCTAAAAAATCTTTAAATTCTAGAATTACATTTTTTTTACTAATAATCAATAAAGAAATAAAACGTGATCATTAAAATATTGACATAACCTTTCCCTGAATTAAGCGCCATTTTCGACACCTTTTACCCCAATGTGCACCGGTACACTTACCCTTTTTATATATATATTTTTTCTCTATTTTTATTTTTTTTATTTAATTTTGTACTTTTTCTTTCTCTATTTATTGAGGATTCAATATGGATCAGCATCATTGGTCTTGTGAACACACACAGTTCTTTGTGATCTTTTTTCAACCTAACCTAACCTAGCAAAACTCAGCATATCTATTATACAATTGAACAGATCAAACTGTATTATTTCTAAACTTTATTATTTACTACAGTTTAGAAATAGTTTGAATTTGAATATTCTTCTATTTCACTAAATAAATTCTGTCAAATTCTTCCAGTTATGCCTTAAAATGTGTAGCAATATCTTTCATTTTATATGCTTTTAACGGTTTATTCATGTGTTAAAATTTTTTGGTAAATTACATACTGCACAATAAATGTTGCCCTATCTAACCATAAATTTTATCAATAAATTTAACGATATATGTCCGTCTAAGTAGGTGGAGTTATTAAAGATAGCACAGTTGTACCAAAAGGCATTTGGGAAAAAATCTGATACTTTTAATTACTTAAACATATCTGTATAAGATTTGACATGGCTAGAGCTGAAGTGTCTTGGAGTTGATTTAAAGGAGCACAGATCCTAAGCAGGTCAGGGGGTAGAGGGTGGACCTCACCTTGAATGTGAGATTTAAAAAAAAAAGAAACCCCAAAAAATTAAATTATGATTTGAATGTAAAAAATTATATATACAAATATTCTCTGTAATCATTTACAAATAATAAGCGTATATGTTTAGATTATCCCTTTTAGTTTAATAAATATTTAGATAGAATCAAATTTCATCATCATTTTTAAAACTAACTAATAATCCACATTTAATTTGAACAAAAGTTGGTTTCAATAAGACAAATAGATAGACATATGGATTTAAATTGTATGTATTAAAAAATGACTGACAAAAGTGAAATTTGAACCGTAAAAAAACTAAACTTCAGCGAATTGAAATGAAAATTTTAAATTTTGTAAGGATGTAGTTAGTGTGTATGCCGTATTTCATTGAAATTGGTGATGAGGAGATTCGTTGGCTGTGAATATCTAATGTATTAAGTTATACATGTAATATGTATACAGTATGTAGCTTAATAAATTAAATTAATTTATAAAACAAGATTATATACCATTCATGTGGAAAGTTATTGTCTCTTTATAACTTTATTAGCGATATTAATAACTACATTAGATAATCAAAATTAACTGTACATTAGACTGTTCCAAGCTTGTATGAAGGAAAAAAAAATGTTATCCTACAGACCGTCCCCCCCCCTAAAATTATTCTATGGGTTATAAAAATACGTCGTGCAAAAAATTAGGGCAATAGGACTACGTTAACTGGTGCCGCAACGGCTCTGAAGTTTGAAGATGCATTTACAAGGGGAAAATATGCATTTTTTTCAGTTTTCACAAAAATTTTGTCATTAAATAGTTAGTTTTGCATTTTATTGTAAAGGAATCGTAATGTACACAGAATTAGTGTTACAAAAAGATATAAAACACAAAAATTGGTTGAAAAATGTAAAAGTTATTGAAAATTCCCCAGGCCATTAACGTGTTTTAGAGCACTTGAATTCGAAATGTGACCAAAAAATAAATATATTTTTCAAAATATTCGAATAAAACAATTGTATTACTTAAAATACATCTGTAGTTACTTGAATATGAGTTTTTGTCCTTATAGAATAACGTAAACCTGTTCTCAGCTATGGTCAAAAAATGTTGATATTTTTAACGGTCGTTTCAAAACTCAAATTTCAGTTTTTTTGATACTTTGTTAAACAAATTTCAATATTTTTAAGAGATCTCATAGGGATTTATGGACAACAGATCACGGAATAAAACAGTAAAAAAATTAGGTCAATACCTCTTATAGTTTGCCTGTACGTGCATTTTGAATTCGGCGGATTTTGAGAAAACCCCATTTTTATGTAATATTTTGGCAAATCAGCCATTTTATTACATTGTTGTAAATTTTAAATGGAACTTTTTTTAAAATTTTATAATCCACATAATTCCAAATATAAATCAAGAGTTTCATACAATTTGGACCACATTAAGCCGTAAATTTTAAAGGTCAAATGTCAAATTTTGTAATATTTGCAGTTTTTGATGGAAACTAGTCGAAATTTTATCTATTTTTCGGTAGATTGTCGTAAAACTTAAGAAATTTATTTATTACCAACCGATGTTTACAATTGTTGTGAAAATAATGAAATTAACCCTTAAACGGCCTTGGGTTCAATATGACCCCGATGTTTTAAAAACATACCAATTTGAATATATTTCAATAAAACCCGTTTGCAATCCATTAATTCAGAAAATTTATAAAAAAATTAGGCATTAACCCTTCTTTGAATATGGTGTCACATTAATTCAGCAAATTGATAACAAAAAATTGGGTATTAACCCTTTTTGAAAGGTTCACCAAATTGAAAATTGAAAGGTTTAATAACCAATTTTTTTTTTTTTTATCAATTTGCTGTTTTATTCCGTGGGCAAAATTCGAAACTTCGTTTTTTTGGAGCACTCTACTGTACATATTTAACTTTGTTACTATAACTTCATATGGATTCTAATCATACGCCTGATTACGTATAAGTAATACTAAATTTTATTTCATATTAATCATACGCTTATGTGAGATACTATACTAATCTTAAAATAAATTTTATATGTAAAATAAAACTAATACTATATTACATTTATCAAATTTTGTCACTTCAAGCAATGTTGTATATTTTTTTCCAATTCTAAAATAATTGTTCAGTTATATCCTTTTATTAAAAATAATTTCTTTTACTACTTTTTTTTTTTTAATTTATCTAATTGGTATTTTTTACAAAAAAATTATATTGGTGCTTTTTTCTTTCTAAACGCTTAAGAGTTTTAACAGTAGAGATAATTTTTCCCTTGAATAAGATAATGCAAAATAGATTAGAAAATATTTGGCATCCTTTTTAAAAATTCTGTTTCTTTTGTTCAATTCGTGTGTTGCATGTCGTATTGGCAGTAGAAAGGAGAAAAAAAAAAAATTATATTTTTTTCAGCTTAGTTGCGATAACATATCAAGGACATTTTAAATACAATCATATACAATTTTAAAATTCAATAAGCTTAAAGGTTTTCTTAAATAAATACACACGTATTAAATTTGATTGAATAAAAAATTTATGTATGTAAATTTTTGATTTGGAAAATATTTTCAAGAAAAAATAATATGAAAAAACATAGTAATATTGTGAAAAAATATGACGATAATACAATAAATTTTAATAAAATATGATAACATAAATATTGAATTTAGCGAATTTATTTATTTGGACGCAGTTGTGAATGTATTATTTTTTTGACGTCACAGTAAGTGAATCACTCGATTATATTATATATATACGTACACGTAAAGAAAAAATATGGCTCAAGTGACCAGCAACATACTATGATTGTAATATATGATTACAGTTAAAAATTAGTATATTTGTACGTAATTATAATTATGATTCCATTTTATAATATTTTAATGATTAAATAATTCGACAATGTTTATAATGTTTTTGTATAATATTTCTTTCGCTTCCATCATATTGTAGGATGCTTTTGACATAACGTATATAACGTAGTTTTGTCGTCGGCTGAGGTAGTTCAGTCGCGTCCAGGGTCGACTTACGGGAGAACACAATTGGTTTACCCTTTCTGGGGGTTAAATATACAGAGTATATTTATTTAATAATTAAATGTTTCAGATATTGGCAATAATGAACGATTGTAAATACTTTTGTGTTAAATAAATTACTATCAGCTCGATGGTATGAAGGGATTCAGTCGGTTACTTTTCAGGTAATTCGGATTTCAATACCGGTAGATGTGGAGTTTGAGATTCGGTTCCCTTGGGTATTATGCAGCAAGCATTGATTATACTTAAATATAACTTATGAATACTAATATAATAATACAGTTTCTTAAAGCTAGATTACAAAATTCAGACTTAATCTAAAAACCGATCACCGAAGTCACGGTGCCAAAACTAACAACCGAAGTTGCAGTGCCGAGACAGACGATAATTCGCTGTGCCGAAACCGATGACCGAAGTCACGGTGCTGAAACTAAGAACCGAGATCGTAGTGCAGAAACTAACAACCGAAGTAGTGGTATCGGGACTGACGACCGAAGTTGTAGTAGTACAGACGGAGCAAAGCCGCTGTGTCCGAAATAGACAGAAATACTGTACAAGGTATCCCCCTGACGCTCGGACCTAATCCGAGTACCAGAGAAACAGTGACTGATGTTACGATATCAAGTGTCTTGAAATAAGGCAATGTAATATGACAAATAAGTAAATAAAATAATCCGGATAAAAATAATAAAATATATGTAATAACGTTTCATGGTATAAATTAATTTAATACCAAAAAACTTCGTTACACGTAATTTAATTATATCATATTACAATTCCATTGTAATATATTTTGATTCCATTTTGTCGTATTTTAATTCCATGTAATCGTATTCAGCGTTACCGTTGAAAATTTTTAAAAAGTGTCCAAAAAAGGGGATTTCAAAATAAAAAGTCGCCAAAAAAGGGGATTTTTTGAAAAAAGGGGCCAACTAATTTAAAACCTAAAAAACTCCTTAAAATTTGTTTATTTGATAACAACAAATTATTGTATTTTAAGAAAAACTACAAAATTCAGTTCTATTAATAACAAAATAATTTTTTATTATTTTACAAAAATTTTTATTATTGCGAAAATAAAGATTTATTCACAAAAATATTTAGCACATAATCCTCTTTTAAATAGTTAAACTCCTGAACTTTTGTAGGAGTTCTTCACTCGTACTCTAGACTTTCAAATTTAGGATGGAACGTATGAATTCACAAGTATTGTCATAAGTCTGTTGGATAAACTATTTCTTGTTTTTGATAATTTAGTAAAAAAAAACACGTTCCCCCGAGGGATTGTTCTTAAGAATGTAAAAATTTAAATTGGGATATCGGATCGAATCTTTTTTTTATTTTTTCAATCCAGTCCAAAAAATTTTGCATATGATGATAAACTTTATTATTATTTTTAATTACTAACAGTTTCAGTTCATTTATAAATATTCAGCGGTTTTTTATATCACTGTACTGTAAGACAGTCCCTAAATTATTAATTTATTTGTTGAAATTAATATATAATGGGTCGATATATTTCAAACAACTTAGTTTATCGTAATTTAGCACATAGTCTTAAAAAGTCGCCATTTAGTCGCCATTTAAAAACGGGGCCAAAAAAGTGGCCAGGTGGTTGAAAAAGGGGCAAATGGCGACTTAAGTCGCCAAACGGTAACGCTGATCGTATTATAATTCCATTATATCATGTTATAATTCCAAATTGACTTGTTTTTAAATTCCATTTTACCAAATATATTTAAGCAAAAAAAAAAAAATACTGGCTTAATGGTTGAACAATTGACTAAATGGTTGTAGAATTGTCTAAATTTTTGGATTTTTCATAAAATATGATTTCATATAAAAATATTAAAATACATATTATTATTGCAGTCAACCATATAAAAGTTTTGATTGTGGGTAACCATTTAATTATAAAACAGAAACAAAATCATTGCTATCATGAACACGGTATTAATATAATTAATGAAAAATAACTATACAAACATTGAATAGTTGTAGTGATCATGTTGTAACCATATTTTTTCTCTGCTTGAACTTATATTTTTCTTTTATATAGTTCTAGAAGTGAAAGAATAAGAAGCCAAATATTTGTTTCCACCTAAATATCTTTTAAACTAAAAGTGATAACCTACACATGTAAGCATATTTTTTGTAGAGATTTAAAAGGTTACCAATATATAAAATTCCAAGTTTACATTTCTAGTTTTCTTGATAAAATATTATTATTAAATATAATTACGTCTCCATTATTAATTTAGCACAAGCAATATAGTGCAATTTATTAAAATTCTCCTGCATTAAAAAAGTATAATACCATCATTATCATAATTTCTTTTTTTTCTTTACATTAATTTTGTTTACTGCAAAATAAAATTATAAGCAGAACTATAGAAAATGAACTGATTAAGTATTTAATACCCAACATTAAAAAACAACGAAGTATCCCTTGCGGACTTTTAAGATAAAAAATAAAGATAACGAGAAAAAGAATATAGTTGGTCAAGACCGATCATATGATACCCTATAGCATTGTGTGTGAGCATAAAAATTCGGAAAGGGGAATCAAATCAGAGCTGTGGCCAATTGTAGACCAATACTTTTATTAAATGTAAAATAAAATATACAAATATAGAATAATGCGTTGATACTAACATCTTTATGATTTTATGCACTTTTTAGGGCAATTTCCGGAAGTGGGTTTATATGGGAGCTATGGTAAATTATGGATCGATTCTTATAAAATTTAGAAATGTTGTTTCTATTTATATACAACTTATTTTTGTCGAATATTAACTTTATGCTGACATTCGTATGAAATTTATGTCCGTTAATGTAATTTCCGGAAGAGGGGTTTATATTAAATGTGGCACAAAGTTTAAAACTTATACAAAACTTCTTGGGCTTTGTCCTTGTGTTAAAATAACTCTTCGTGCCAAATTTCATCAAGATATCTGCCAACCAGACGGACAGACATCGTTATATAGACTCAGAAAGTGATTATGAGTCGAACGGTGTACTTTACAAACATCAGCACAAACGCATAATACCCAAACCACCTATGGTGGTGTAGGGTATAAAAAAGAAAAATACCGTAAATTATTTTATTTTATTTATATCCCGCTTACTCTAACTACCGTAAGAAAATGCTATGATACAACAATGTTACTTTTAAGTTAGTTGAGCATTAAAGACAGATAGTAGAAATAGCAGCTGGTTGATTATATCAGACAAATGATAGGATAAATTGTGGTTAACTGAATTGATGATACATTTGTATCATCAATCCACTTAAGTTTAAATAAATTGATTTATATGATGATAATAGTAAATAAGATTTTGTTGTCACTTAAATACGGTGCCATATAAATGTGTTCTATAATGATCAAAAAGATTGAAAGCTTTAAATATGGCGTTTGAAAAAAGCCTTTTAAGTAGTTTTGAAGTAGAAGAGATTTAAGTTTTTTAATTGAAATAGATTTCTTTTTAATTATTGTTAGTTAACTATAAAAGTGTGATTGTGGTTATTTTATATTATTTCCTATTAAATAAATACCATTATTTTCTTATACATATTTTTAAGCCTATTTTCAATATCATTGATATGTTGTCATTAGTTAAGCTTATAGATTTTACATAAGGATAATAATATCAAGTATTTATTCCTCTTTTTTTTCTTTTTTTCATAAGTCAATAGAAGAAAATTATTCACAAATGCCTTTTGAATAAATAACAGTTAAAGAGCACTTTAAGAGCTCCTTTGCATTATCTCTTCAAAAATAAAAATTTAACTTATACCAGTTCTTGCAATACTCTTAAGGAATGACAAGAGGCAGGAGAATAATCGTCCTTTTGTTTGTTATATTACATAACAATGTGTTTTCCTTTTAAAGAAAGACAAATTGTTTAAAGGAATTTCTTCGAATTAGAATAAAAGAAAAACCTTTATTTAGAGTCATATGTAAAGAACTAATATTACTTCAAGTGGCCAAGTTATTGTAATGTTTGCTGAATTTTATATGGTAAACTAAATGAAAATTTACATCATACTACACCCTGCAACAGACATTTTTATGCAGAAAAAAATCGATATGTGCATGAGACTGAAGGCTATATGTGAGTAATTCCATTTCAAATTTAATAAATTTTGAACCTTGATTACCGATTTGGATAAAATTCGGTGCATATGTAGGGGAGGATTCATAATCATGTAAAATGAATTTTATTAATTAGAATTTGTATTATTCGGGCTCAAGTTCATTGAATAATTGTAGAAGAATACATTGTAAAAGTTTATTGGACACTCGGCAGAATGGAATGCATTTTCTAGTCAGCCACGACCGTCATCAGCACTCTTCATCATCTATTTAACTTACAATTTTTAGGAAATGGAATCTGTGACTTCTTTTCCTAAATGTTATTAAGTTAGACGAATGGTTTACGATAAAGCTTTTTACAATTATTTGTATTCTCCTTTTCCAATTATTATTGTTTATATGCTTTAAAGCTATCAGTTAGGTAGCAAATGAAATAACAACAACAACAACATTGTTCATTGCTACTTAATAAGTGACTAAACAAAGATATTTTTGCAATAAATTTGTCAGAGCTTGTATTTTAAGATGGCATATAAAAATTTTATAAATATTTTGTTTTAACACAATTTTTTTCTAAAAATTATCTTTAAAGACGTTTATCTTAATCCATTTCCGACCACTACCCAACTCACTTTTCACAAGAGCTCAATATCTGGTCTAAGCTATGGACAATTTGGAAAATTGACCTCTCTTGGTACCAAAACTATGTTATTGTTTTGGTACCACTCCAGAGCTTTCATACCGTAGTAACATGATACCAAATCGGGCCAAAAATGTGTGGACATATTGTGCTCTTTTATGAAAAAAAGTAGTCCTTTTTTGCAAATATTCTTTGATGTATATTTTGGTATTTATAGAGGCGAATGTAACAAATGACTTTTCTGTTTTGCCGCAACTGCAAAAACTTCTTATGCCAGGAATTTCGTAAGAAATTTTTTCTGCTTTTGACTCCTAAACTTAAATTTAACATTACCTCGAGCATTAACAATATAAAAGTTTTGACGCATAAGCTGCGAAAATTCTGCCAGCACATACGTTTCTTCGTCAATTATACAACTTGAGTATTTTTCTATGAAATTTGGTTTTAATTACCGTATCCTATTCTTGGCTTCTAAATGTTTGCCAGCATTCCTATTTGGAACATTTTGGACTTTATATGTTATCAGCTCTGTATTAGTTTTAAATTTTCGCACCAAATAGTCGAAGCACTGAGATAACTGAGCTGCTTTTCTACCAGATGTGTTTGGAGTTTCTTTCAATATGCTTTAAATTTTTTGGCCTTCCCAATATCATGTGGTCCTTTTTTTCTCTGCGAACCATGTTTCATATCAATGGTCAAATTCTCCTGATACTGTTTAATAACAGATAAATAACAGAAACAGTTTGACGACAGAAATTTAATTCTGTGGCCAATTATTTGTAGGACTTTCTTGGATTTTTTTTGAAATTTTTTAATAATTTGTAGCACGTACATCTTTTTCGCCACTCATTTTGATGAAAATCATGACAAATCAACATGGTTATTATTAAAATAATAACTGACGTATTTTTCAATGATAACTAGTTAAAAAAAATTTTTAATATTGATTCCGAAAAAAGTTATGAGGTAAAACGTGTGTTAAGATTTTTTCGATCGCACTCCTTATAAAGACATAAAAGGGGCGAGTCTCAAAGTTGGACACCTCGGAAACGACAAATATTTAGAACGATCCTGATTCGTTATATCTAAACCTATTATATATATATATATATATATATATATATATATATATATATATATATATATATATATATACTGTATATATATAACGGCAATTAACCTTTGATGCAAATTTTACACCAATATTGTGTTGATATAATCTTAGTAAATATAAAAAAATAGATTAATATTGCGTATTTTTCAAATGGTTTCTAATTTTATGCGGAAAATGAGAAAAATCTAAAAATTTTAAAATTTTATTTATTTTTAAAATTTTTTTTCTTCTGACACTAACGTCGATTTGAGGTTTTATCAGTGAATATTTATGCATACAAAATATGTTCGCCTTAATAATTTTTGTCAATGCACGCAAAAATTGTGGTGGTTTGAATATGAAACATTCAAAAAATTCTTAAAAATTGACCTTTGGCTTTATCAAAATCAAAACAAAGCGTTTTTATAGAACTTCTAACGTAATATGAGCAGATGCTAAAATTATATAGATTCTTTAATATTTATCGAAATACACTGAAAAGAAAATTGTTTAATTTTATTTTTTGCACAATTTCGTAAATAGCAAAAAAAAAAAAAAACATTTTGGTTTAACTTTTTGAAAATTATGAGTAATAAAAGACATATCTTGGGATCGTTTGCTGATAAAATTAAGTAAATATCGGTTTTAGTTTGGAAAATATAGTCGTTCAAATATTAGAACTCGTAATTCATTAAAAAAAAGCGCGATTTTAATTTTTTTTTAGAAATGAATTTTATCAAAATTTTTAACTTATTTCTTATTTGAAGATAAATTTTACATCGAAAATTGATTTCATTATTTAAAAATTTGAACTATAATGCGAAATATGTGTGTTTGATTTTTGAGGTTACGAACATGTTTTTTGGTTCATACAAGTCCTTAAAATATTTTGATGTCATCTGAATTATAGTATTAAGCAAATAAAATGCATTCATTTGACGTCAATATTAACATCATTTATACTTCGCGATAGCTGTCAGCAAGCAAAATAAGTTTGGATATAAATGCCGCTGTAGCTGATATAAATGACATTTCTTTAATTCTTTTTTTTTTCATAACATCAATTTTAATCATTGAAATGATTCTCTACAGATATTTTTCGATGATCTAAAGTCATATCTTATACTAAAAAAATTCAGAACAAAATTTTGAAATTTGGTTAGAGTTTCCAAATTTCATTAAATTTTTGCATTTAAAATTTTTTTTAACGTTATTTTGACTCGGACATGTCATTTGTTAATAAATCTAGTTTACGAGATATTTTTAAAAATTTCTATAAAAGCGGAATTTGTCAGTGATGAAAAACATACTTTTACAAATATTTACTCTAATTATATGAAATCTTGTGAAGATGCTATCCCATGTCTGGTTTCCTGACATCAAGGAAATATACATTAAACTGTAGGTAATTCACTGAATGGCACAAATTTTCTATTAAAAAACTGCAAAATTTCAAAAAACCGTAAATTTTCAACGGATAGTAAACCGGAGACTTATTATACAGCAAATGAAGTTCCTAGGTCTTGGCTTTCTACTGGTTAATGGTTGAAGTCAAAAAGTTTTAAATTGTCAGTGCAAAACTAAAATGAATCTAAAAATCTTCGAAAGTTTCAACTCAGTTTTTTCAAATTTTTTTAGTTTTAAATGCCTATTTTTCCGTGAGATTTTACGCGAATGATTTAAAATTTAGGAGTTCTTAATTATTTTGTAAGATCTACAAAAAGCCATCAACACTTTTCCTAATTTTAAAACAAACTTTGCTAATACAAGATACTTAAAGTAGGTTTCAAACAATTTCGAAATTTTTTGATTTTCTTCACATATTCTTTATTAATGTATGGAAACAATTTTTGAAAATTGTTGCCCAGTGTTACATTTGGTTTTGTTGACAATGATATTTGTTGCTTAGCACATGTGTGTATTATGCATGCATAGGATAAATACATATAAATTGAAATTAATATTACTTATACGCAACCATGCGTATAAGTAATATTAATATTTGTCTGTAAAAATATAAATTAAAAATTGTCTACAGATTGGTATAGATCACAAGTAATCTCTGATTTTCGATATTTTTTTTTTTTTTGCTACATCTGTTTTGGTTTTGCTATAAATTCTATTTTTAGAACTTTCATATAAAAAATTATTTTTGGTAGAAAATATTAGTGACCACAAATTTTCGTCGTCATAGCTCTATTTGCTTTGATTTAGCTAAGAAGTATTTTTGTAGTTCCTTAAATATATTTTTGTAGGAAATATAAGCGACTAAATATCTTCGTACTAAATACTTACCATAAAAACCGATAGGATGTTCTTGATATTCTACCATTCATTTTTTTTTTTCTAATAAAATACTAATAATATGTCATTAGGATTTGTTTTACAAAACTTTTTTAATATTAGCATACAGAAGAGAACAAAAATCTAATTTAAATTAATGACTTGTGTTGTCTATTTGCATAAAATCACAAAACATTGACATATTTCAACATTTCATTTTCAACCTAATTTGTGGTTTTGCCATGGTTTGTTAAAAAAAGTCGTTGTTGGATTTTATTAAAAAAGTTGTTGTTTATTAGATAAAATGTTCCTTATTGATGTTGTGGTTGCCGAATACAATTTGTTAAATAACATTTTATTTTTCCAATGGTTGAGTTTAGTCACATAAAAAATAAAAGAAAAAAAAAAAAAAAAAAAAAAGCAAAGCAAAGCAAAGCAAAAAGTAATGAAACAAAACAATTTTTTATAATTAACCAACATGTAATGGCTACAGTTTGTAAATTTTTATGTGTAAATCTCATTAAATGAAGTGAAAGTAGCACGTGTATATGACAAACAGAAACAATGTGACTTTTGAAATCTGGGAGGGGTAAAAAGGAAAAATGATTTAAAAATATATTTAGCTAAGACTTTGGCAATACAAAAAATTGAAATATTTATTTTTGTTATGTTTTAAACTTTAAATAATGCTTTAAAGTAAATAAAGAAGTTAAATTAACATTTACACCAAATTAAAGAGGATTTTTATATAATTTTTTCTATAAGTTTTAAAAGGGCTAAAAATTTGTTTAATTTTTTCTAATCAGAAAGGTTAAAAAAATAATGACTAAATATCCAAGGAATGTTTTACTTACAGATAAACTAAATGGTTTTAAAAAATATTATGAGTGGACCCAAAAAATTTCATCTTTTAAATCGTACTAATGATGGAGAAGTTCTATTTTCTTTACCATATTACTCAGAAATACTATATCATAAATTGTATTTTTGACGTCCTTATTGTCATTTTGTTGTTTTTAGTTTCCCCTCTTTATTTCAAATCCGTATGGTAATAAATTCTGTTTATTTAACCAGCGGTGCGTATGATTATTATTTATTTAAATAAACCCATAAAACGCATGCTGTTTTATGGACAATTAAACAAATAAATAGCTTCTAGGGTGATCGACGCGGTTTTCCAACCGGTTTTAAAACCGGTTTTTTCAGTCAATGTGCTGTCGGTTTTTTCAAAATTTTCATTTTTCGAATGTCGAAAAAAACCGGTTTTAAAAATTTGTTCACATTTTCGATTGTGATTTTTTTTATATATATTACTAAGTTATTCTTTCTAAAAATCATTTCTGCAAGGAATGAAAATGCAAAGATTACTAAAAGAACTTTTTGTAATTTATTTGGAACATAAAAAGATTTTAAAAATCCATTTTATAAAGAGTACATACGTAGTATGTACATAAAAAACAAACAAAATATTACGACAAAAAAATAAATAAAATTTACAATGAAAAAAGATAGGTACATACATATATAATTAAATATGGAAATAATCGGTTATTATTTTCTGTTTTTTCTTTTGTTCGACCAGTTTATTTACCGCTAATTCCCTGATTTTTTCAATACTTTAATGTCAGTTGGATCGACCATTTGAAATTCAGCCCATTGGACAGCTTTGTTAAAAATTTCGACAGCTTCTTTGGCTTTAATATTGTTTTCAGGCGCTTCAATAAAACAGTCGTCATCATCGTCGGACTCTTCAATTAAATCATTTTCATCAAATGGCGTGACGTCCTCACAAGGATATTGATCCAATCTCTAATGTTTTATTTACTGCTGTAAATACTTCCTGAGGGCACAATGTCTGTAGAAGATCTGCAGCAGTATTTTCTAAAGATCTAACCTCTGATTGCCACTTTTCTTTTAAAACGCTCAAAGGAACATTAAATTCAGGATCGTCTTCATCATTTACCATATACAAAATATTTTTCCAACAGTTAGATAAAGTTTCTTTACCAACTCGGTTCCAGGATGCCTCTAGAATAGAAACTCCTTCTTTAAGTGTGATTTTTTTCATCGATTCAAGCAAATCCCCCTCTTTTGCAATAATTGTTGCCAGAAGACTGTTCCTATAATAAAGTTTGGTGATTCTAATTGCATTTTGATCCATTGGCTGGATCAGAGCCGTTACATTTGGAGGCATGAACATAGCTTCTATGGAACCATCCTCGGATTTAAGATCGGATTCTGGTGTTATCCTTTGCTTTTCCATTTTTGCACCTGGAGCGCTTTTCTCCAATGACGTTACATATGTCTTTTGTGGGAGAAGTTTCCAATATAGACCAGACTCATCGGCATTATACAACTGATCATTGGATAAACCCAAATCTTCTATCTTTGCTTTCAATTTAATTTTAAAAGGATTTACGAACTGAGATTGCGCAGAAAGTTTTTCACCGCTTATCTGAAGGAGCCGAATTCCGTATGTCTTTTTAAATTTTTGTAGCCACCCATCGCTATCATTGAAGTCATTTCCGTTTTCACTTATGTTTTTGCCTTATCTACTAACAGAATATAAAAATTCAGACCAATATCTCGAAAACTGGATTTTTGTCGTTCTAACCCGTATTTTTAATGTACTTATATTTCAGTTTGAAAAGTTGCTCATTGGTAACACTTACTTAGCTTACTTATAGAAATGTTATATTTTTTGTTAGTTTAAAGTTCTGTAATTTCGGCTTTAAAATATATTTTTTTATAAAGATATATGAGCCTATAACTGAATAGATTTTTATTTGTTTATTTAGTTTAAATTTGGAGACTAAATGGTTAAATTTAACCAAAAAACAAAAACTAAATAAAAAAATATTTCCCCAACCCCTCTTTTAGCCATTTAAACTTAAATATCTTGAAAACGATCACTAACTTTTAAAAAGAGTTAACACCAAAAGTCGCATATTCTATTTCCCAAAATAAACAATAAATTTTTACAAAGCATTTTTCTAATTATTAGAATTGAACTTGAGACAGAAAAATTTTCAATTAATAATTATACCCTACACCACCATAGGTGGTTGGGGTATAATGCGTTTGTGCTGATGTTTGTAATGCACATAAAAAATTATCGGATCCCCACCTTTAAGTATACCGATTTAACGATGTCCGTCCGTCCGACCATCTGTCTGGCTGGCTGACTGTCCATGTAAACCTTGTGTACAAAGTACAGGTCGCAATTTTAAAGATATCTTGATGAAACTTGGCACGAATAATTATTTTGATACAAGGACGAAGCCTATTTGGTTATGATCGGTCCATTATTTCACCTAGCCCCCATACAGATGTTCTCCCGGAATAGGGAGAACATTTCAATATTTCAATGAAACTCGGTACAAAGAAGTTTTGTATTAATGTCAATCTTTGTGCAAAATTTCATCAAGATTGGTACATAATAAATCCCCTCTTCCGAACATCACTTTAACGTGTACAAATCCCATACGAATGATAGTATCAAGTTAATATTCGACACAAATAAGTTTTATATAAGTAGAAATAACAGCAACAATTTATGAGAATCAGTCCATAATTTACCATAGCTCCCATATAAACCCACTTCCGGGAATTGTCCTAAAGGGCATAAAATCATATAGACGTTAGTATCAATGCATAGTTCTGTATTTGTATAATTTATTTTACATTGAGTAAAAGTGTTGGTCTACAATTAGCCACAGGTCTAATATTTAGCTCATACACAATGGTGTAGGGTATCATATGATCGGTCTTGATTTATGTTACAACAAAATTTAGCACAGTTTCTGAGAGCAATAACAAATATAAACATGTTAGTAATATTTTTCACGTACAATAAAAATTATAAGGCTTAAAGTGTGCACGATTTTTTTGTGTGCAGTTCTTATTACAATAAATGTCAAGTAAAACATGCACAGTGGGATAGAATCTATTATTTTTTTGGAAATAAATTTGTAATTTTTAATAGGCTGGTTGGATTTATATAGGCATAGCAGAATAGTGTACAATTTTATGTTTAGAAAGGGTGCGAAACATATCTTTCAGGAGCAGAGCTATGGGGGCTCAAAATAAGGTACCTCTAACATAGAAAATATTTCGTAGCTTAACAAATTTTTTGTTTTTTTTACCGATTTAAAATATTTTGACATCTTCTTAAAGCTATGGATAAAGCCTATGATAAAATAAAATTTTATTTAAGAACATTGTTTTACACTTTTCCAAAAAGTATCTTCTCAGAGATGATTTTAGAATTAAAAACAAGTCAAAATGTCCAGCAGGACTTTTGTACAGACCCTCCCGAATTTGGCCTATTTTAAATCAAAATTTTGAATTTAGCCAAGAGTAACGTTACTGAGTGATTGACTAACTGACTTACTTGCACAGAAAAAAGTAAAAATGGACTTCAATTACGAAATTTGTAATATTAATTAATTTTTAATTGATTTTGCTCCAATCATCAAAATTATAATATTAATAACTAGAATAATTAATATTATTATTACTTTTTAGATCCTTAAATAGATGCAATGAGCTGAAAATTTTTGAAAATTTACTTAAATTTATTTTATTTCTGTACTTTTATAGACAAATATTTAATTTTTCTTTATATTTTATTAACAGCTGTCAATTTATTAAAAACTAAAACTGAAAACCAATTAGAAAATTAATTATATTAATAAATCATATAATTAAATTCTAATATAAAGTTAATTAATAATTTTATTAAAAAATTATTTGAAATATTTTTTTCTGTGTGGTGATTGATTATCGCACAGCCCAAACGGTTAAAGCCACAAAGATGAAGTATGGACTGAAGATTGGTCTCCTATCATGTTGTTCCACTAAGATGGGATTTTTGGAAATTCGATTGTTTAGGGGATAAAATCGGTAATCTGATATCTCCTAAACTAATAGAGACAAAAAAGTTTAATAGTTATTGTCATGCATTTCAAATATAATCGGACATGAGCCTGGTACTTTTTTTAAATTTGGATTTTTTTTTTTTTTTTTTTTTTTTTTTTAGGAAGAAAATTGGTAAAAACTGTATTTTGGTACTATCTGTCTTTTTATTCAGTTAGTATAGAAATAAAATGTGCAAATTAGTAGCTTGTCGAAAACTAGCGAATACAAAATTGGTACTTTTTGGAAATTCGAATGTTTAAGGGCTACAAATCGTACCTTCGTTTTTGGTGCTTTTTTATACAAAATATTTTTCTTTTTTACTGACACATAGTACATATGAATATTTTAACATTAAATCCCAGTACAATTTAAAAATTCATTGGAATACAATTTTTGTTACATGCAGGGGAATAAAAAGTACCATAAAGAGGATAAAGTTGATTATATTTCATTGAAATTAAATAATACATGTTTTTATTATATTAAACCTAGAAACATGAATTTAAGTACTTGTGATAATTCACGAGAGCGGACTTTGTGGTACTTTTTTGTTCTTTTAAAGGTACTTTCTGAATTTTCTAAAATATTGATTCTAAAAACATGATATTGAAGATATATGATTCTTTGTGGGTAAGAATTCACAAGAAGGGATTTTGAGGTAGTTTTTTTTTGTTGTTCTAATATAAATAAATGTTCTAATACAAATAAATTCCGAGTGAAAATAAAAAGTGTCATTTTGTAACACCGTGTTATTTGTAAGTAAAGTATCGACTTATTGTTATTATGATTTTTTTTTTTGTTCAAATAAACTTTTCTGTCCAGCTATATAATTTTAAAATCTAATATTTTAAGAATGAATCTAAAATAAGGAGTTACAGATTTATTACCAAAAATTTCGTTTCTAACCCACTGTGCCATGTATTAAAATGTATTTCTAAACCAAAATCTTTCCTCATTTAAGACTCTAGTAAAAACTAAGAAGAAAACCTACTTCTTATTTTATCATTTAATAGCTAAAGACAACTGTTAGTTATAAAACAAAAAATCTGATAGCAAAGAGGATTTTCCAAGAAAAATAAATAATTTACCATTTTTGCTTGTTCCTTCACCCACAAGCAAAAATATACATAAACTTATATATACTTTTTCTGTCTTAAGATTTAAAGTTAATACCAACATAAATATTCACCAAAAACTGTAATGACATTTTTCGGTTGATTTCTCTACTTATTGCTTACATTATATATTCCATTCTGCCCACTATCACTACAAAATCTTTTTATTTTTTTTTTATATTTTTTTTAGGTCCAAAAAAAAAAAAAAACAAAAAACACAAACGGCTACAACAGCCTCTGAAAACTTTGTTACAATACAGGCCTCAAATATGTTAAATGTCTGTTAAAAAAAAAAAAAAAAATGCTGCTCATGTTTCTACACCAGTAAACAGCACAATGGGTGGCAAATTGTTTCCAAGTGTTGGCTATAAATGCGAATTTGTTTTTCATGTAAAAAAAAACAGAAACATTTATAATGATGTCTTTTTTACTTTTTTTGTTTCTTTTTTATGCTGTTATCCCAGGGAGGTTTTTCATAAAGAAAAATTGCATTAATTAAAAAAATTTTAAATAAAAAAATAAAACAGCACCACAAATTTGGTATTGTATTTTGTTTTATCCATAAAGCAGAATTTCAAAAGAATTTGTTTGAAATGTCTTCAAAACGTCTTTCTTTTTTGTTACTATTTTTATCGTTAGTTTTTTGTGTTGGTTGTTGTTTGAAATGTGACCTTTGTATTTCATGTACAGAGATCACGAGCTGTTACAAGTGACCACCCAAATGTTAATGTAGTTATTTGTTGGTATTAAAGATTAAGTGTAATGTTTGCTACAGGTATTTTAACAAGTTATTTTTAATGTCATTACCGAAGTTTGTAGTATTAAAAAAGCTAAAAGAACGTTGTTATAAACATCCCACAGAATCTCAATTTTGTAAGTTTAAAAAAGAACTTAATAGCCGCACATTGGGGTAAAAGGAGATGATCACGTTTTATTGTTTTATTTATTATTATGTGAAAATAATCATTTTTGAATTTTACGTTTTTTTGGCAGAAAGATAATGTCTGTCTTTCTGTCTACACATTTATATGGGTCGAAAATGGCGCACACTTCAAGAAGAGGTGGTATCAGAATTTTATTGATCAAGTTCTATTTTCTTATTTTTTAGTAATTAAAAAAGGCATTTTTCGAATTTTAAGATTTTTGCAGTATAGAAATATCCGTATGTCTATACATTCGGGTTAAATGATTTGAAAATGGCGCTTAGTTTACTAAAATATGGTACAAATATTTTTGTATTTTTCTTTTGAGTGAATTCTGATGTTCGTCCTTCTGTGCGTCTCATTGTTATTTTTTAAAATTATTAGGATCCTCCTTCAAAACTTAAAATTTTACTCTTTTTGCTATGCCTATGTAATCCTATTATAAGGTATAGATTTATTTCAAAAAATTTTTGATTCTACTTCACAGTTTTATGATTGATAAATCGAAGAAAATAGCATATACTTAAGCTATGTTTTTATGAGAGCTACTGAAGTTTTTTTTTTTCGAAACAAAATTCATTTCTAAAATCGGTACACGATTTTTTTTCACAGCATAAAAGTAGGTAATATGTACTAATTCTTTTTCAAAAAATTTCGGAACAAACATCTTGTAACATTTTAATTTGCATTTCATAAAAGTTGAAAATTATTTCAAAATTTTCCAAAAAAAGAAAAAAAAAAAAAAAAAATATATGTGGACTAGATGGAATTCCGTATGCTAAACTCGAATCTAAATTCAGTTTTTTCCCATCAGGTCGATATTTTTTTTATGGTCGTGGCTATTGCGTCCTAAATAAGCCGATTACTCGAGTATATTTCACTATAACTCGAGAACGATATGCACGATTTATACACCAATATATGTGGAATAAAATTGGCTTTAAGTCATTCTACTAACAAATTTTTATTCGCTTAATTGTTTAGGAAAAAATTGTTCATGGTAAATTGAAGATTTTTTATTTTACTAGAATTTATTTTTAAAAGTGAAAACACCAAAAATGTTTCAGTTTATCATCTTTATTTCAAAGCTAGTAAAACTACGAGTAAATAAATCCACGTATCATAAAAATTGATGCACAAATCTTGATTGCATTTGCAGTTAAGTTAGGATACTTATCCATACATACATTTAAGTGGAGATACACTAGTGGACAAAAAAATGTTTTCGTCTTAAATAAAAAAATTGGTGGATTAAATGGAATTTAACGTGCTAAATAAGAATAAGCTTATACTTTTTTTCTATCAAGAATCGATTTTTTTTTTTATGGGTATGACTGCTATGACCCCGCCTTTAGGCAGTCACACTTGTATAACTCGAGAACGGTTTGTCCTATCAAGAAAAAGAAAGATTTAAATTGTCTTTGAGCTGAATTTCCATTATTTTTTTGTTCAGTTAATATTTCCGTAGTTACTCGGTAATTAGTAGCGAAAAAATATATATTTTTTTTTTTTAATGGTAAAAATTTTGATCCATAACTCTTAAATTTTTGAGTGAATGAAAAATATTGTTGACATACCTTGAAGAAAATTTTCGTGCGCATCTTTTGTTGTATAATTTATCAAAATTGTGTAAACGGTTCTTGAGTTATAGTCTAAATTTGACAAACCATTCTCGAATTTTATAGTGGGACAGCTTAATGTTTTCACTTTTAAAAAGAAATTTTAGTAACAAAAAAATCTAAAATTTTGCATAAAAACGTTTTATTTTTTTGGAGCACATAAAAGAATAAAGTTGTGGTGATTTGAAGATATTTTTCGTGCGCTTCTTTTGGTGTATCATTTATGTCAATTGTGCACACCGTTCTTGAGTTATGAGGAAATATACTAGAGTAATGATCTTGCTATGGGCGAAATATTAGACATGGCCATAAAAAAATCCACACCTGATGGAAAAAAACTGAAAGCAGATTCGTGTTTAGCACATCAAAATGCATCAAGTGTGATTAATCATCGAGACACTCCCAAGGCGCTAATTAAAATTGTAGCTGCTTTAATACCCTATATCAAAATCAATATGGCGTTCGAAAAAAAGTACGATTTTGCATTTAATGCAACTTTAGATGTTTTATTAAGTACAAATAATAAATTTACTAACTATCGAGAGCTTCCAAAAAAGAACCTTTTCACCACTTCAAAAATTAGAACAAAGTGCATATTTTAAACTTTTTTGGAAGTTCTAAATAATTACATCCAAAGAAGTGAAAATAAATTAATTTTTTGTGGGAAAAAAGGTTAATAATTTCTAAGAAAATTAAAATTTTACAAATTTTAAATCATTTTTATTATATTTTAATAAGGCTAAAACTGAATTTTTGTTAAAAAAATTTTATAAACATAGTTTTAAGGGAAGTACATCAAAAGAAATGAACAAGAAGTATTAAAGAAGAACATCCTACCAATGACAACCATGGTACAGTGTGCGATTCAAAAAATGAAATGGAAATAACTATGGAAATTTTGAACGGCTGCTCCGATTTCCATGAAATTTCACATGCTAATAGTAGAGGTGTAGGAAAATTTAAGTTTTGAGCTTGGACCATAGAGACCTACAGGGGGCGAGTCTACAAGGTCCCAAAGTTGGACACCTCGGGTAAAAAATTCATTAAAAACAATCTTGATTCCTTATATCTGAACCGATTTCAAAGATTTTCATATGGATTCTGCTAGTCGATATCTACAAAAAACATCGTCGCATGCCTATATTATCTCTTTTTGTTTAAGAGATATTAATCTTCAAAAATTAAAATTTTTACTTTTTAGCCTGTCTTGGTGAAGTTTTTTCGCTACAGCGGGTCCAATTTTAGCCCCATTGTCTTAAATTTTTATTTCATTAAAAACAAATAGAAAGTTGTGTAAAGAAAGAATTTTGAAAAAATATTTACGGAGTCAAAAGTTACAAGCATTTAAATTTAAACTTTCAAAAAAAGTTGATTTTTTTCTGTTCTTTTTGCCAAAAAAGTGTTAACGTTCTTTTTCTGTTATATAAAAATTTTCTTAAGTAACATATATAGTATTTATATTTTTCTGAAATATAACTAAACACAAAATACTCTAATGAAAAAAAGTTTTTAAAAATCATCTTTTGCGAGAACCAGGGTTTCCCAAATTTTACCTATTTTTCCAACTAATTTTAATTTCTCAAATCACAAAGCTGGAATCAAAAAAAGTTATACTTTTTATTTAGTCTGAACTGTTTTTTTTCAAATTTTTGCTCCCCGTTATCGGTTGGAAAGATATAGCAAAAAAAGTAAAAATCCCATTTTTGTAAATTTTTTAAAGTTTTTTAGGAATTACGGGATTTCTGTAGACAAAAAAAAAAAAAAAAAGTGAATAGCGCTTTGAATTAAGCATTGAAAAATCTGCTTATGTGTGAAATTTCATTCAAAAATATTTACTAACAAATGAAAAATATGCAAAACTTCCTAAATCCATCTTTTCTCAGTGTTTTTTGCAAAAAGTCTTTAACAAATGTTCGTATTGTAAAACTTTTTATACATATTTGAAAAGAAGACAAAATTTTCTAAATAATTATATACAATATGTATTTTTTATCTTTCTTACGGATAGATCGTTTTTAATGAATTTTATACCCGAGGTGTCCAAATTTGGGACCCTGTGGACTCGCCCCCTGTAGGTCTATATGGTCCAAGCTCAAAACTTAAACTTGCCTACACCTCTACTATTAGCATGTGAAATTTCGTGGAAATCGGAGCAGCCGTTCCAAAGTTCCATAATTATTTCCATTTCATTTTTTGAATCGCACACTGTGCATGGGTTAAAAAATAACTTCTGCAGCTTTTTTTCACCACTATGAACTTCCTTCCAATGACAACATAGTGTTAAATTCATGACATTTTCAGCTCTTTTTTGTTGGGTATATAAATGACATTGTCCTATGACTTATTTAAAAAAATATAAATTTTGCAATAAATGGATGAATATGAAAAAATCTACATCACTAAACTGAACTTTGCAAATTTTATAAGCAGGTTTAATAATTAATAAATCGCTAATATATCTACGAATACTTAACATACCGCTATAGTTTTAATTTGAATTTAAGATACACCAGAGTACATAAATGCAATAATTTTTGATTTGTGACTGTAAATACAATTTTTGCAATTTTTATAAATTTATATCTTAAACCTCCATGACATTGACGCTGTTCGGAAAAAGTCATTCACGCGAACATATCTGTATTCCACTAGAGCCAAAGAATATTTTTACTAAATAGCGTTAATGTGCCATTAAAGTTTTTTAGAACTCTTAAAGTAAACGAGTTTGAAGAATTTCCCATATGTATATTATACGCATCAATCATTTAGTTCTTTGTTTTAAGTAATTTAATTTCCATTTTTGAGTAAAGAAATTCTAACATTGACATTGATAAGTGCAATATAAGATTAAAGAAAATCTTGTTTTGCATAATAATCTACAAGAAATGTTTGACAGTCCTTCTACTTATGTACATTGAATTATAATTTCACTTAGAGAAGATATTCAAGGGAAAAATTGAACACGATTTTATCTCACAATAATGCTTATCAAAATATGACATGTACTTGAAAATTAAGTTTTCTATTCTCTTGGTATTTATGCGGACAAATTGTTTACCACTGCAGCATAAAGGATTATTTTTAGATTGTGGTAAACTTACATTAAGTTGGAAATACATAAATAGATCTATTGCCTTAACATAGATTTGATAAAGCTAAGGTTTGATAGAATAATAACAATAGAGTTAAACCGACATAAAAGAAATTAAAAACAAAAATTCTAGGGTTATTTTGTTACATTATGGGGAAGAAACTTTTGGTATATTTATTTGCAAAAGTATGAAAATTCTTTACGTTTGTTATTTTATGAGCAAAATATTGAAAAGTTATTTTTTGTACCATTTATGGTCCACTTTAAAAAAAGTTTTAAATTGTATTCTTTTTTTTTTTTTTTTTTTTTTATAAAAGTCCTCAGGAGGATCAAAACTCCCTGGAAAAAGTTTTAGGATGGTTTAAGTCTAAAACTCATTGCAGCTACAGAAGTTTCATTGAGACAGTGGACTTGCGAAAGTTAAAAAATGTTGGAATGCCTGAAGCTGTATAAAACATAGCTTTCCTATGGATGACGGAATTGTTATCCATACTGAAGATACGCTTACTGGTATGCAGCTTAACAAATTACATATAAATCATTCAAGTTAATCTTCAGAATAAGAGATTTTTTCGATGAAACACAATAAATAATATAAAACCGAATTCATGGAGTTATGCAATATGTCTTTGGTATAAATAATTAAGTAAAGTTTCGCGCTTTCTTGATAACCTAGAAAGTATAATTGGAAATAAAAATAAGCTACTTATTTTCTGCCTGAATAACTAGTTACTTTTGTTCGAGTTGTCCAAAAATTTATGTAGTTATTTTTGACTCTAGGGGTACTCAAAATTATGTACCTATACGAAAATAAATATAAAAACGAGAAAAATTGCTGTCTCAGAGATTTGAACTTGGGCACAAATCATTAGTTATTAATGACTAATATATCACTCAGTATATCATCTTGCATTTAATTACACTGGTCGACAAAAAAAAAAAAAAAAAAAAAAATATGTGGACTAAATGGAATTCCGCATGCTGAACTTGAATCTACATTCTATTTTTTCCCATCAGGTCGAGATTTTTTTTATGGGCGTGTGTAATATTTCACTTTAAAAAAGCCGATTACTCGAGTATATTTCACTATAACTCGAGAACGGTATGCACGATTTATATAAATTATACACCAAAATACATATTTCTTTTGATAAATGAAAACATCAAAAATATTTCAGTTTGACATGTTCATCCTAAAGGTAATGCTGCGAATAAAATAAGGCATGTAACTTCAAAATTGATGCACAAATCTTAATGTTGTTCACAGTTAAGAAGAAATACCCATGAATATGTACAATTGAGTAGAAATACAGTGCACTATGGTTTCACCGACCACTTTTTTTTGACCGAAACTAATTTTAGTAACATTTTCTTATTGCGTTTTAATTATCGTAGTTTTATAGCAAACACTTTAAAATGTCAGAAAATCGAGATTTTTCTTACTTTTACTAATTTGTCGTCATAATACTATAGATCAAAGTTGAGTTTCTTAAGCAAATTTAAAATATGTATAAAATAGGTGCCTTTTTTCAACGGTTTTAATTAATGTATAATTATGGAGTACACCAATTTTTTAAATAAGTTTATTATGAAAATCAGTTAGAACTTGTTGTCATCTTAGACAAATACTGTTGGTTTTACAAAACTCAAATTGAAATTGGATTCGTAAAAAATTTTACATTTTATTAGACCTACAAGTTTTGGGTGAAAATTGTTAAAGAAAAACTCAACGGAAATAAATAAACATATATCTGGGCTATATTTTTCATATTATCTCGTTTTGCGATTTTTTGCGTTTTTCGAGAAAATCTATTGTTTTCCGAGAAAATCTATTGTTTTCCGAATAAGTTAGCATTGGAAATTCTTATCATTTATAATGGTCTAACCAAAGAATAAAAATACCAATATAAAAAAATAAACTAGCAGATATTGTTAAAATATAGTTGTGTATCAAAATTAATGCTGCTGGAGCAAAATGCATGCCTTTAGTTTGAGTTATAAGTGAAATATGTGAAAACTTCCGTTGTAATGACTTTACTGCTGACGCATAAAAAGTGTAAAAATTAATTAAATTTTTGAAATAAAAAATAAATACATTAAATTGCTTTGATTTTCATCCAAATCATATTTCAAACAAGACAATCTGTTTTTTTCCCCATTTTGGTGATTATGGCCAAGAAAAGTGGTCAGCGAAACCATAGTGCAATGGTGGAAAAAAAAAAAAAAAAAAAAAATAAAAAAAAATAAAAAAAATATTTTTTCTTTAAACAAAAATATATGGATTTTGACGATTTAAACAAGAATCAGCTTTAATTTTTTTTCTATCACGTACTGATTTTTTTATGGGCATGACTAATATCATATCCTTATTCAGCGGTCACACTATGAAACTCGAGAATGGTTTGTCCACGAAGATTGTTTTCAAGGTATGTCAACAATATTTTTTATTCGCTTAAGAATTTCAGAATAACTACAGAAATATTAACTGTACAAAAAATTATGTAAATTCTGCTCAAAGATAATTTAAATCGCTATCTATTGGATTAATTTACCTTAATTGGACAAACCGTTCTCGAGTTACACAAGTTTGACTGCCTAAAAGCGGGATCATAGTAGTCATGCCCATCAAAAAATTCAATACGTGATAGAAAAAAGCGGTGAACTGATTCTTGTTTAGCACGTTAAATTAGATGGAATTTAATGTGCTAACGTGACCCATCCTATTTTTTTAATTTAAAATGAAAAACAAAAATTTTTTTTTGCCCACTAGTGTATCTCCACTTAACTGTAGGTATGCATGGGTATACTAATGTTAATTTTTAGTATTTAAGCGATGTCCGTCCGTCTGTCTGGCAGTCCATATAAAACTTTTAATGAAGCTACAAATCGCAGTTTTTGAGATAATTGGATGAATTTTGGCTTTATATAATGTAGATATGATCTCTGTTAAAATTAGTTGATAATGATTACCTATTATAACCATGTCCCCATAAAATTTTTATCCAATAATGGGATTTTGACGCTCATATATTTTTTTAGTATTGCATAATTTAGCATAGCTGTAACTTATGAATGAAATAAAAAATAAAAATACTTTTTATTTCATTTCTATTTCTTATTTCTAATTAATCAATGTATTATCTTTTGAATAAAAATATTAAGGATTTCTATTTATACTAAAACAATTGAATTTATTATAAATTTGTATCTGATTGAACAAAATAAATTAAAAATTAAAATATTTTATTTAACCAAAAGAAAAACAAATATATTTTTATAAGAAGATAATCAAAAGTTTTTTATTTGACTATTTTAAAGTTTAATAATATTCATATGTATTTTATTTAAATAAAAAAGTTCAACAAATTTTTCTGATTTTTATTCAAAAACTTTATATTCAAATAGAAACATTTAAAATAAATATTTTTATTATTTTATTCAACAAAAACTCCAAAAAATAAAAATATTCAGCCTCAAAAGGCTTGAATAACAAAAAATTATAAAATTTTTTCAAATATTCAAGTATAAAAAAAAAAAATATTTTACTTATTTTTCTTTTTCAAAGTAAATTTAAAACTATTCAAACAAATTCATGTTGAATAAAAATATTCAAAAATTTTCTATGAATAAAAAAAATTGAATGTTTTAAAACAGAAATTATTTTATTTTTAAAATGGAAAATAAAATAAAGAACAATTGTATTCAAACTAAAGAAATAAAGTATATTTTAAAATTAGTTAAAGACTTAAGAATTTGATTTATATTTTATAAATATATATTCGAATACTTTTGTGGAAATATTATTTTATCTAACTTGTTATCAAATAGAATAATATTTAAATAATTTTTATTCAAATTAATTTCAAGTAATTGAAAATCATATTACAAAGAGTATAAAATAATTTTAAAGAAATTTATTTCTAAAAATATAAATAAAATATTAAAGTAATTTATTTTTAACAAATATTTTGATTGAAAATATTCACAATGAACAGCTATGTAATTTAGTACATATAAAACTTTTATGAACATTAGAAACCTTATTTAATTGTATAAAATAATTTTTATAAACGTAAAAACCAATCTATTAAATTTTGTATCAGGTTCGCACCTCAAAAATTCATAGCTCCCATATATTGTCCATTTTCGAAAATCACTATAAACTGCATTAATTAGTATTGGTAGACATTACGTTTTTTAAACAAAAGATGGTTAAAGTATACAATGTAATTTTAAACTTTACAACAAAACTTATCCATAATAAAACACACGTTCCATATAAACTCTCCGAGGAAATCCGTCAAGATACACTATAACGTTCGTACAGTCCTAAAGATTGTTGGCACTAATTTCATCCACAATTAAGCACAGGATCCATTTAATATCCTCAGCAAAAATAGGTCACGTCCGAAAATTACTTTTTTTTTACACTAGGGAATGTTGTCATAGCGTCCTATCAAGTTTGGAGCTACAATATGGAAAGTCTACGTTCCTTAGGACAAATAATATGAAAAAAATTTCAATATCTTGAGCGCTTGTGTGATATTATGTAGTAGAAGTGGTGGACATTATTACATGATATTCAAAAAATGAAAGGAATTCATGAAAAGTCAATGCGTTGAAGGATGTAAAAATGGCTAAAAAGTGCGCTATCATTGTCATATTCATAAATGCTGGCTCAAAACAGTGATAATGGGAACAATTTTTCACTCGTTACATATTATCCTTTATTTATTTTTCTGAAGTTCCTAAATAAAATAGAAATTTAAAAAAAAAGCTTACTTCTGAAACTAGTTGTCCTTCATATCCCAACGGAGCCATTTCTTATAATTTGGCAATTTTGATTATCATGGACATTATTATTCACTAGTTTTAGCAAAAAATTAGTTAAATTTTAACTTTATATGAATCAAATGACCATAAAAATTAGATTTTCAATAAAAAATCGTGCAAAGAAAAGTAAATTGTAGTGCAAAATACAAAAATTATATGAGGGTACCCGGGTGCCATGGGTATTGACTCCCTTAGGTATCAAGTTTAAAGCCATATTAGATATAGACCAAGTTAATAAAATTTACGTTTTTTCAGTTTTTATAATGTAAGGAGTGAGATCGAAAAAATCTTAACACACATTTTGCCTCATAACTTTTTTCGGAATCAATATTCAAAATTTTTTTGATCTAGTTATCATGGAAAAATACTTCAGTTATTATTTTTAATTACAACCATGTTAATTTGTCCCTATTTTCATCAAAATAAGTGACGAAAAAGATTTACGTCCTACAAGTTATTAAAAAATTTTAAAAAAAATCCAAATAGGTCTTACAAATAATTGGCCACAGAATTAAATGTCGTCCGTAAAACCGTTTCTCATGTTATTAAACAGTATCAGGAGAATTTGACTATTGATGTGAAACCTAGTTCGGTAAGAAAAAAGGACCACATGATATTGGGAAGGCCAGAAAATTTAAGGCATATTGAAAGGAACTCCAAACACATCTGGTAGAAAATCAGCTTAGTTTTCTCAGTGCTTCGACTATTTAAAGCTAATGGGAAAGTTGATAACATATAAATTTCAAAAAATTCCAAACTGGAATTCTGCAAAAAAAAAAAAAAAAAAAAAAAATTACAAACCAAAAATAGGACTCGGAATTGAAACCCAAATTTCATACAAAAATACTCAAGCTGTATAATTGACGAAGAAACGTAGGTGCTGGCAGAATCTTCGCAGCTTGTGTCTCAAAAATTTTTATTGCTAATGCTCGAAGCAATGTTGGAGATAAGTTTAAGACCCAAAAGCATTTCTTACAAAATTCATAGTATGACAAGCTTTTTGCAGTTGCGGCAAAACAGGAAAGTCATTTGATACAATCGGATCTATAAATACCAAAATATGCATAAAGAAATATTTGCAAAAAAGACTTCCAGCCGTATTCACAAAAAATTGTTAATTTATGTTTTATATACATACTAGCTAATACACAATTAGGCTCGTAATGTATTTATTAAGAAAATCATATTCAAAAAACTATTTACTACCTACATTAACTAATAAAAAGTTTTTTGTTTATGTAGGCAACCCTTCTCAGTTTCTCTCTCATTCTTATTGTTAGTGTCGTTAGCATTAAGAATAAATTTTTCTTTAACTGTTTTTTTCTATTATTATTTTTGATGTTCTAGTATGTTTTTGACGATAAATAAGTTTTTTTATTTTGGTAAAAATCTTTTTTTTGTTTGTAAAAATATACTAATGTATAAATGAAATAATTTTATTTAACTTTTGTTTGATGTAATTATATGTATCCGAATAACGAATATTCGGCGATAAAATCAGCATCACTATTTCATATTTTGTTTTGTTTACATCATTTTTGTTGATATTTTGATAAAATTTTACAATTTTATAATTTTTATTGTTAAAATGCATAAATTTTAACCCGGAGTTGATATGATAGATTAATTACACTTTAATCTAAGACGTATATATATTAATGTACTATTTAGATTTACGTTGAAACAACAAATAATGAAAATGTTAAACATATGCGATTGTGGCGAACATTGGGTTGACATGCCGGCAGCCGGAATTATGATATTTTAATCCAAAAGCACACAAAATATACTTTTTCTTGTCTATGTTTCTGATTTTAATTCAAATAGTTTAAAATATGTATATAGTTTAAAAATAATTACAATAAATATTATTCTATCCCGGAATTCATTTAATGCGTTTTTAAATAGATATTCTGAAACATTTTCTATTTTATTACAGATTTTAACATTCGGACATTTTAAAATACATCGTTTTTGTCAAAATGAATCAAAAAATGTAGCATTATTTTTATTTTTCTTGAAAAGTGTAACGGAAATAATCTTAAAATATGGTCTTAAAGTAGGGTCGAACCATTATTAAAATTTTTAAAGTTTACAAATCTTTACCAAAGGTATAGTAAGCAAATCAACATTTTTGAATACAACTTTAAGGAATTTTGCTTATAAATGGTTAGTAAAGCTGTGTTAAGTTTTTTTGAATACGGCTGTTTTTCTTTTCTTAAGAAAGCACAACGTGTCCATATATTTTTGGACCTATTTGGCATCATGTCACTACGGTAAGAAAGCTCTGGAGTGGTACCAAATCAATAACATAGTTTTAGTACCAAGAGAGGTAAATTTTCAAAATTGTCCATAGCTTAGACCAGTGGAGAGATATTGAGCTCTTGTGAAAAGTGAATTCAAGAGCACAAAAAAGGTTTTCCAAAATACTGAAGATTTTACCAGAAGATGTGCATACTGTTCCAAAAAAGTGACTGAAGCAACTATCAAATCTCCAAAGAAAGAACGGTTTTATAATTAGTGGTTAGAACCATAAAAATTATATATTTCTGTGATCTGTGCTAAATTATCAAATGATTAAAAAAATAATGAAAACTCTAAGATCAACCGTTTCCAAGTTATTGAATATTATATATGTTAAGATGTTTTCGATCTCACTTCTTGTTTCGTGGCTATATCTTTATTAATAAAGAAATGCGAGCACTTTAAAGTTAAAAATGGTACCCGGGTATCCTGGTATGTACCGTAATGTTAACTTAAATATGAATGAAATCAAGATTTGTGCATCGATTTTAATGATAAGTGGCTTTGTTTACTCGAAATTTTACTAGCTTTGAGAAAGAGATGATAAACTAAAACATTTTTGATGTTTTCACTTCTTAAAAAAAATTTTAGTAAAGAAAAAATCTTCAAATTAGAATGAAAATTTTTTTTTCGAATACTTATTTTGAAATATCTCCTTAACTGTTGAGCCGATAAAAATTTGATAGCAGAGTGCCTTAAAGCCAGTTTTATTCTACATACATTAGGGTCTCACTCTAATAAAAAAAAAAAAAAAATATTGACAGCTCTTTATAAAATATAAAGAAAAATTAAAAATTTGTCTATAAAGATATAGAAATAAAATAAATTTAAATCAATTTCCAACAATTTTTAGCTCATTATATCTATTAAAAAAAAAAAAAAAAAACAGTAATAATATAATAAATTATTTTAGTTATTAATAAAGAATTTGATAATAATATTTCTACTGTTGTTGTATCTTTTTTTAGGATATTGTAGAAAAATTTATAATAAATTGAAGTGAAATACGATAAATTAATGAAACATTTTTTTTTTTTTTTAAGGAAATGCTTATTATAATTATATTTTTAATATTTATTTTAATTTTTATCTTTTAGGCTGAACTTAACGCTGTCTTCATATTATTTTTTTTACGTATATTGCTTTTCGATATCTCTTAATGAGAAAATACTTTAAAATAAAACAAGTCAAATAGAAAATGTAATTTTCCTTCTAACTTAAAACGAGCAAATCAAATTGAGAAAATATTTATTACAAAGTCATTTAAATATCTTACTTTAAGCTTTTTTTTCGTATTTTCTTATTTATACCTTCTTTATCTGCTCAATATTGACAATACCTTTGGAAATATATTACACTCACGTTTTGCTATTTTAAATTTAACGCATTATTATAGATTAGTTGAGATTTTACATAGAAAATTTTAAATGAAAGATGTCTATAATTTGTTTGGTAAAGCATGTTGTAATTTAAAGAATAATGAAAAGGATGTAAATGGTCATTAACTACTTTCACAGAGACAAAAGGTTATAAAGGACCTTTTGTAGATAATATTAAAATATTATGATCGCTAGATACAAATTTATAAAATATAAAGACTTACTAATACACGTGTATTATTTAAAAGGTCTAACGTTCCCAGCAAAAACTTGGTAATGGCATGTAGTTACGGATGTAGTTACTTTTCAATGACAACAACATACCATTTGCATTACACAGAAGTCGTTAAGTGACTACTTATTTTTAACCCGACATGTAATTACTTATTTGTGATCAGTGTTTTTAAAATCAACAATAATATACATAAGAAATAGTTACGATTTAATGTGAGTTAGGAAATAAATGGTTCTACGTACTTTATACTTTGGATATTAAAATGCTACACAATTTTAAAGGAGTTAAATAATGATCTCATTTCAATAATCTTATACAAATATGGTATATTAACTAAATTTGTCTATTTTTACTATATTTCGAATTTGAATAAACTGTTCTCTTGGACAAAAAGTTTTTGTTGTTTATTTGTACTTTTACAAAAAAAAAAAAAAAAAAAAAATAAAAATAATAAATAAATAATCAAATTTATAAACAAAATGTTTGACAAAATATTCAAAATAAAAGTTCTTGACATTTAAAAATAAATCAAACAAATTAAATCTAAAAAAAACATTTTTTTCAATAATTTGTTGATTATCCGTGTTAAATAATGGTAAGTGTCAAAATATTATTGCAAAATATAGTCAAATATTTATAGTTCTTTTTATAATAGGCACAAATTTGTTAAATTCTGAGGAGAAAAGTCAACAGCCAAAAATTTCCCAGATTTACATTTTTTTGGAGTTGTCATAAAGGTAAGAATATTTCTTTCATTGCATTTAGATCACACTTAAAACAGATCAAAATCTTACAAATTTTCAGTGGGAGGCTTCTGCGCCCAGATTAAGTCCGTAGCAGATCTTGAGATGAAACTACTCCAAGTACCATAATTGTATTTACATGAGGTGCAGTCGGTTCCAGCAAAAAAACCATGGTCTGGATTTTAATTCACCTTCGCCACGGACCGAAAGTATACGGAAGATCATTGTTGGAAGGATATTGTAGGTATTTTAATACCTATTGTTGGAAGGATATTGTAGGTATTTTAATACAAGTCCTATCTCTATTTATTTTAAACATTATTGCATAATTTCTTTTTAATATTTTAATAAAATTAAAAAAAAAAACGCATATAATTCCTCTTGTTTTAACTTATAATGGCTTCAGTAATATTTTAAAATCAATGAGTTACTGAACAACTTAAAAGTAATTAGTTCTTCTAATGACATCTAAGTAATGACATGAGGTAAGTAGTTGCCTCAAATGTCATCACCGTGTTAAAATAATGGGTTATTCAGCTAATGTGTAAGTAGTGTAAAGCCATTATATTAGCTTCTTAACTCATTACCTGGCAACCAAAGTTTTTGTTGGGTTATTAACAAAACCTTTAGTAAAAATATTATTAAGTTAATGTAGTGAAAAATAATAAAAATAAATTATCAAATTTCTAGGGATTAAATCTTCGAAATGAAATGATGCCTTTCATCTTAACCAGAAAATAAAAAAGCTATTTCTTTGATTTAGAGCTCAAAAATTTTAATTAAGTTTTATTTAATTTACTGAGCTACAAAAACATTTATACTATGTTATGCTTTTCATTTAACCATAACCAATTCAATTTTGATTTAACACAATTGTCCTAGTATTTTATTTTTCCTCATTTTTAGTTAAACTTAATTTGTTTTTGTATTTAAGTATCCGGGCATTAAAATATCTGGTTTAGCATGTATGTGTTCCTTTTGCTATTATATCTTTTTACATTTATAAATACATTTATAATTCAAAATAATCCTAAATGATATTTGTTCTCAGAAGACATGTAAAATATTTTTTCATAGATTTTTTATGCCAAAAGAAAAATCCTTTTATCTATTTGCTACACATTTCAATGTCAATTTAAATATTTTTATTCTTATGTGACCACCAAAAAGAAGAAATTAATAGAAAAACATGATGATTATGATGCGTATGATTTACAATTTGCCTGCAGCATTTATACGCCCTGTTAAACAGTGATTGAAAGAGCAATAAATTTGTTTATAAAAAATATTTTGAAGTATGTTTATAGCGTTTGTTTTGATGCCAGTTTGAAATTCTTGATTAGCTGTCATAAGTTTAAAGAATATTGAATTTATTCTAAATAAATTTAGAATAAAATGAAGTTTAAAATTCTGTAGAAGAAAGATTGAACTAATAAATTTGTTCAACCAAGGTTAATTTAAATCACAAGCCGTATCTTGTTTTTTTCCACTGCATGTGCCATCAAATGCAGAATAATTTCATTTTAACAAGCAATAGTAAAACCCACAGATATTTAGTAGAATAATTGTGTCTTTTTATTTTTACTAATATTCTTATTCTGTTTCCTACAAATAAATAAATGTATTTTTATTTTCCAAGTACACAATATAAAATACTTATTTTTGTATTTTCTTTAGCTCATTTACAATGACAATGATAAGAGCAAACGAAAACTGTGCGAAGTAAATTAAGAAAAAAGTTTTTGTCGGGACTAAAAAAATTATCATATATTCTTAAGAAAAGAAAATTAACAGTTACAACAGAGTATACTTTCGAACTAAGTATAAAATAATTTTTAAATTACATACAATAATATTTTTTATAAAAAGTATTACTTTTGTAGAAAAACTTCAAGAGTAGCCAATAATAATCATAAGCCTTTTCAGCAATAAGTTTAACTTTTACGAGCAGTATTACCGCTACTTCATTAGCGTAAATTTTTTTTTAATAAAAACTATATTATAAATTCAAATTGTGTTAAGTTATAATTTTAAACCTAAAAAATTTTTGAATAATATTTCTAAGTTCGCTTTCCTACCCCATTGTATCCGAACTTGCAGTACTCCTACATAGACCAGATAAAAAATTGGTAACCTTTTTATTTAGAAAAAACAAAATGAAATACCAAAAGTTAAGAATCCCATAAAATTCAACTATGATTCCTATCTGCCGTGGCAACAGTTATAATATTGGTCTTTTGTCAGCATTAAGAACAATAATAGTTACCAGTTTCTTAGATCTTTAACGTTCGAAGGTTCAAAAACTACTAAATTATTTGTATTATTATATTTAAGTAGAAAATGTGAACAATAGCGCTTGTGGATTCTTATTTCACGTTTGAAAATTAATTATTATTAAAAAAAATCAAAGAGTAATATAATAACGAAAAGTAACTCATTCACTTCGGACCATATATTTTTAATTTCACGATTTTTTTATTAAATATTATAGAAAATTCAAAAAGTACTAAAAAGCCCCCCTTGAATTCTTACCCACATAGGACCATACATATATCTTTAATTTCATGATTTTATATTCAATATTATAGAAAACTCTAAAAGTACCATTAGAATAAGGAAAACGTACAACAAAATCTCCTTTTATGGATTTTCATTCACTTAGGATCTTATATCTCGAATTTCATGTTTCCAGGTTCAATATTTTAGAAAATTCAAAAAGTACCACAAAGTTCCCCCTTGAATTCTTAACCACATAGTCCATATATCCTTAATTTCATGTTTCTAGGTTTAATATTATAGAAAATTCAAAAAGTACTGAAGAACAAACAAATACCACCCACAAAATCCCCTATTCTAAATTCTCACTAACTTAGGACTACCTGTTCATGTTTTTAGGTTTAATATAATAAAAAATGCATCATTTCATTTAAATAAAATATAATTTCCCGATTTTATCCCCTTTTTGGTACTTTTTATTCCCCCCTGAATGTAACAAAAATTGTATTCCAATGAATTTCTAAATTATGCTGGAATTTAACGATAAAATATTCATATGTATGTGTCAATAAAAAGAAAAAAAGGTACGAATTTTACCCCTTAAACGTTCGAATTTCCAAAAAGTACCAAACTCGTATTCGCCAATTTTTGAAAAGATACTAATTTGATGCACACTATTTCTAAGCTTACTGAATTAAAAGATAAATAGGATTCCAAAAAGGTACCAAATTAGAGTTTTTACCCGTTTTTTCCTTAAAATAGACGAATTTCAAAAAAGTACCGATCATTTTTCAAATGAATAACGATAACTTTTTTTGTATCTTTATTAGTTTAGAAGATATAAGGTTACCGATTTTACCCTTTTTTACCGCAAAAACATTTGAATTCCCAAAAATCCAATCTTATTGGATCTATTCGGTAGAAAGCCAATCTACAGTCCATATTTCATCTTCTTAGCTTTAACCGTTTGGGCTGTGCGATGATGAATCTCCAAGTAATTCAGTCCACAGAAAAAAGTAAAAATGCACTTTAATTACGAAATTGCTTATATTAATTAATGTTTAATTGATTTTGTTCCAATCATCAAAATGATAATATTAATAACTAGAATAATTGATTTGATTATTACTGTTTTTTTTAATAGATATAATGAGCTGAAAAACACTTATTTTTTATTTTCTTTATATTTTATTAATAGCTGTCAATTTATTAAAAAAAAAATTTAAACCAATTAGAAAATTAATTATATTAATAAATAATATAATTAAATTCCAGTATAAAAATAGTTAATCATTTTATTAAAAAATAATATTTGAAATATTTTTTTGTCAGTCAATCACTCAGACGTTTTTCTTTTATCTATATATATAAAAGAATAACGTTACTGACTGACTGACGTACTGACTGACTGCTGAAGCTAGAGAGACGAAATTTGGAACGTAGGTAGGTCTCCCTCTACATAGATCCACTAAGACAGGATTTTTGGAAATTCGAATGTTTAGGGGGTAAAAAAGTGTAAAATCGGTAACCTTATAACTCGCAATAATACAAAAAAAGTTGAATAGTTATCGTTATTCATTTAAAAAATAATTGGAAGGTATCTGGTACTTTTTTGAAAATCGGCCGTTTTAGGGAGAAAACGGGTAAAAACTGTATTTTGGTATTATTACATTAAACATAGAAACATGAAATTAAGAACATGTAGATAAGAATTCACAAGAATGGAATTGGTGATACTTAAAGATACGTGGTCCTGTGGGTAAGAATTCAAGAGGATGGACTTTGTGGTACTTTTTTCTTCTTCTATTGGTACTTTTTTGCATTTTCTTTAATATTTAATCTAGAGACATGAAATTAAATATGCATGGTCCGATGTTGGAAAGAATTCACAAGGAGGGACTTTGTGGTAGTTTTTCGTTCTTCTAATGGTACTTTTTAAATTTTCTATAATTATGAACCGAGAAACATGAAATTGGGGATATGTGGTCCTAAGTGAATGTGAATCCATAAGAGGGGATTTTGTGGTACTTTTTTGTTCTTCTGATAGTACTTTTTGAATTTTCTGTAATACTTAACGTAGAAACATGAAATTAAGGATATGTTGTCTTAAATAAAAGAGAGAACTTTGTGGTACTTTTTCGTTCTTATAATGGTACTTTTTGAATTTTCTATAATATTTAACCCAGAAACATGAAATTAAAGATATGTGGTCTTAAATGAATAAGAGTCCATAACGAATGTTAAATATGTTAAAAATTGGTACTTTACTGGCACCCTATCAAACATGCCTTTTGTACTTTTCGAAAATCGTATTTTAAATTTATATATATATCTTATATATATATATATAAGATATATATATATATATATATATATATATATATATATATATATATATATATTATATATATATATATATATATATATATTATATATATATATATATATATATATATATATATATATATATATATATATATATATATATATATATATATATATATATATATATATATATATATATATATATATATATATATATATATATATATATATATATATATATATTAGGGTGATCGATTATTCGACTTTTTGGAGAAACCGGTTTTCGAATAGTTCGAATAGTTGGTATTTTGAAAAAACCGGTTGTACTTTTTTAAATTCAGAAAAAACCGGTTTATTTGCAGAAGTTAATATTTCTATTTAAAGACTACATTTCTTAAAGAGAAATCAATAACTTTTTTTTATTTTTGTAAATAACTATAACCCATTAAGAACGAGATAGAAAGATATAGTCGATCAACCGACATTACCCTACACTATTGTGTGTTTTTTTCTAGACTTGTGGAATTGTGGACCAGTACTGTGGTCAATTATGGACCGATCTTCATGAAATTAGGAATACAGATTTAAAATCTATTTTATATGATAAAATATCGAAATAATTTTTTCCTTAGAAAAAAAAACTGGGAGGTTATTTGTATGGGGGTTAGGGGAAATAATGGACCGATCATTACCAATTTCAACACGTTTCGTTCTTGGACTATAAGAAATCAAAATTGCGACCTGTATTTTGATTACAAGTTTTACATGGACGGACAGACAGATATCGTTAAATCGACTTAAAGTCGACTGGTACAAATGAAGGTTAGTCTTAGACCCATATTTTTGGGTGTTGAAAACATCAGCACAAACGCATAATAGGCATGTAGGGTATAAAAATTGTAAGAAAATAATCATCAAAAATGATATTAACATTTATTTAGCATAAATAGAAACCAAGGGTTAATATGGAAAAAGCCAGAATCAATTTTATTAAAACGATTTTAAAACTAAATTTAAAACAAAATCTTTGAAAAACAATTTCTTCGTTGAATAAAAAAAAAACTAAAACTTTTAATTTAGATGCAAAAATATTACAGGTGTTACAATAGATAAAACAAATTTCAATCAGGATAATTATTACCTATTTATTTAATTTTAAACTATACTTTTAAGACATTAAGAAACATACTTTATGAATATTAAAAAAATAATCATAAATTTCGAATCAAATATCAATATTTAATGCATAATTTTTTAAATAAAAAGGTATATTTAAAACCGGTTTTTTGTGTTTAAAAAAACCGGTCTATTCGAAATTCGAAAATTGAACATTTTGAAAAAACCGACGGCACATTGGCTGAAAAAACCGGTTTAATAACCGGTTGGAAAACCGAGTCGATCACCCTAATATATATATATATATATATATATATATATATATATATATATATATATATATATATATATATACAGTTAGGGACAAAACTATTTGTACACCTCATATATTTCGTATACCTTCAATAGTTTATAAAGAATTTAAAATTGTCGTATGCAGTATTATTTTTAATATATTTTTATTTAATTAAGTTATAAAAACAAAATTAATATCCAACACATTATTTAAAAAAATACAAAATAATGAAAATTCATTGTACATATAATCTACACCTACTTATAATACTTATATTGGAAAAATTTAATATTTTGTGGGTCCTCCTTTTGCATCTATCACGGCCTGTAATCTTCTGGGCATCGATCGGACCAAATTTCTCGTTTCATCTGGAGATATTTCCTTCCAGGCTTCCTCCAAAGCAATTTTAAGTTCATCCCTGCTTCGGACGTGCTTTGTAGCGACTTTACGTTTCAAAATATCCCAACAGTGCTCGATGGGGTTTAAGTCAGGTGATTGGGAGGAGAATTAAGTTGTCTTGGTGCATGGTAAAGCAACCACTCCTTCACTGAACGCGCTGTATGTTTTGGGTCATTGTCCTGTTGGAATATCCAACTTTGGCCAAGACCCAAACCATCTACGGAATCCTTCAAATTGTCTTCCAATATACGTTTATATTGATGCTGGTCCATTACACCATCTATAAATACCATTCGCCCTACCCCACTGGCTGCTATTGCCCCCCATACCGTCCAGTTCTTGGCACATTTTCAACATATTGTACTGTGGAATGTTGTAAATTTACTAAATTACTTATATTCCGGAGAGATTTTCCTTTTTTATGTTAATCAATAATTAAATTTTTAATATCCGAACTCAACTCTTTTCGCTTTCCCATTTTTGATGTGCTTATTATTCAAAACGTTAAAACCAACTTTTTATTTTGTAAAATAAAACTCGATTAACGAAGAAAATATAACGGTATTTAAAAAAAATCATCATACAAGAGTCCAACGTACAAATAATTGTACAAAGTACTGATGTACAAATACTTTTGTCCCAAAGATTTTTACTTAAATTGTACTTTTTTTTAACAATGTGTTATATATTCATTTATTTTTTATCAAATAATTCAATAAAAATGGACCTGAATTAAAACTACATATAATAATTTTTTTATTCTTTATAAATTATTGAAGATATACGAAATACATGGGGTGTACAAATAGTTTTGTCCCTAACTGTATATATAAGATGGGTGGTGGATGGACCACAACTACTTTTTGTTTTCGTGTTTATATTGCTCCTTAAAACATTTGTACCAAATTTTGTTGATGATAAAGTGGGAAAATCACGCCCATTTTTACTTTGAGTTTATATCGATCGCTAATATATGTGTAAAAAATTTCGTTGTCGTTCCTCTTTACAAAAAAAAAAAAAAAAAATCCCATAACTTTATTTATAGTGAGAAAGTTCCCAATGTTTTTTTTTTTTTTTTTTTTTTTTTTTTTTTTTTTTTTTTTGCAAAGAGGAGATATTCACTAATTATTACAGTACAATTTGTTAGAAAGTAACTTTTTATATATAAGTCTTTTAAGAGAGATCTAGATATAAATAAAGGAAAGTTACCAAAACAGATTTAACAAGGTAGCAGCTTTTCGGAGAGGATTTTCTACTCAAATTTTTTATATATGGGGTTTTATCGTTCAAACAAATTTCTGAGGGAGAAACAAATCACAACAAATAATCAGCTGAGCTAACTATAGAGTGATTCTATGTCAAAACGAACAGCAATCGGATTTAACATCTCCGCTTTCAATGAAATTCACTACAAACATTGACCATTAGAAGTGTTTCCGAATACAAGAAATTTCAGACTCATGTTTCTTTTCGGTCCGGAAATATGACGGTTTAAAAAACGAAAAAAATTAAAAACTTTACAAATGAATACTTATTTAACTTCTAATAACAACTTAACTGTAAATGGTAGATCTCTAGTTGTTGCTTCATAAAGACAATGATATTACCTTCATAACGATATCTACAAGATATCTATATTACAATACGTAATATATGTAGCGAATTTCATTAAAATCGGAGATATCAAATCCGAAAACGTCTGTTTTTTGTCCGTTTTGGACAAATGGAATCACTCTATATTATCTTGTTTACTTTTCCATGGAAACGTTAAAATGAAATTAAGATTTTTTCTCAGTACTTGTACTTGTCCAAGGTTCATGACACAAATGTTAAACTTCATAAAACCCTGCACAGCTGGAGGTTCATATATTATTCAGTGTTTTTATGTAAAAAAAAACGGATAGCTTGTAGAAAGGCAGCTGAAAATTAATAAAAATAAAAAATATTTAATGTATAATTTAGTGGAAATTGTGTGAAAATTTTTTTACTTAGTTGAGAAAAATTATTTAAATTTTTATTTCAAAAATGAATTTATAATTGGCAACGCTTATGTACATTAAAGTGCCTTACGAAAAAAAGTTACAAATGTACCCCTCTAGAAAAATGAAGATTAGTATGTTTTTATATGATTCCCAAAATATTACATCTCAATCTTTAAATTTACGTGAGCTGGACCATTTTCAAAACACCTCTAAAATTACGTATTTTTTTTCATATCATTATCAAAATTTTAGTTATAAGAAAATTTACTTCAAATTATAAAAGAAGCATACTATGACCATGAATATTCATTTAAATTATTATTATGTCTCTTTTCAGTCGCGAAATATTAAGATTTTACTTACATTTTTTATCATATTTTTTTCGATCAAACTTTTATATATTTCGGCAATTTTTCAAAATATATTATGTGTTTATGTACCATAGGAATGGTCTAATCTGTTACTATTGAAGATAATACGTAATTAACCCATTAAGAGCTAGAGGGTAAATTTTATGCATTTAGTTCCTAAAACGTTAAATTTGAAATTTTTGCAAATAAATCGCATGGGAGTACTTGTTACGCTTAAATATTGATAAATTTATGAAAAACATAAAAAGTTCATTTAAAACTAATCGAATAAAAATGATTTTTTGAATTTAAGCCTCTATTTTACACGTATTTACAGGTTTTTTGATCAATTATGTTTTTGGGGACATTTATATCTTTAACTTATCATTTATTCGACGTTAAAATTAACTTAACCAATTATGGATTGGAAATCCCAAAATATTATTTGTGCAACTAAAGCGTTAAATGAATACACGTATCAATAGTATTTAATGAGAGCTTTCCAATGATGCGCTAAAATATAATTTACGATAAAAAATTTCCAAAATATTCAAACTTTTATAAAAAAATAAAATCATTAAAAATTTTACTAAAATTTGAATTTCGCGAGGATGAAAACAAATTTTAAATTATTTTTTATTCAATATGTAGTAGACATCGTTTTTCTATCATATGTTGTAATTTTTTGACAAAAAGTTAAAAACTATGTACTTATACACAGAAAAAACTAAATTTCATATTCTATTACTAAATTATTAAAATCAATTATTTTTTTTACTAAAATTGGACCTATCATTGAATTTGTAAAACCAAACATTCAAATTCGAAAAATGTTTATTGAAAAAAAATAGATTTTTTTCTTATTAAAATATTTTTAATATTTATAAAATCATTATTTGAAAATTTTTCAAATTTCTAAAATATATTTTAGTAAAACAATGAAAATAGTAATTAGGTTTAGAGATATATTCAAACAATTTTTATTTTAAAATCAATAAAATTATTAATAAAAATGCTGTTTAATCTTAATATATATTTTTTAACCAAATTATAAAACGCATTTTTACAGGAATATAAGTTAAATTTAGTATAACAAAACAATGTATTAATGTTAATATGAAGATAACGCTAAGGTCATATATACTTACATTAATACTTAGGTGTAATTTCTGCATAAAAATATAAATTTAATAGAAGTAATATACATAACTTCACCTAAAATGAAAAGGCCGTATCAACTGAAAAATCCAATGTTGTTTTTTTTACTGGATTATTATGTACTGACCCAAACTACATCTACACCAAAAATTTCATATTAATATCTTAAAAAATTACATGAATATTAACAAAGTAAAAATGCCGTAACATCCAATAGTTTTGCTTCAAGTGAAAAATTAAACATTTTTACTAAATTGCTTAATATTAAAGCTAAAAATTAAAAGTTATGGTAACGGCCTTTTGTATTTTAGGTGACGATATATAATTATATACTATACATATATAATTTTATTGTAATAATGTGTTTTACAATCATATTTTTTTTTTTTTGCAATTATTATGCACAAATGCCTTTTCTTGAATATTAATACTTGTTTTTTTTTAAGGTGACCAAAATAATCTAAGGGATAGAAAAAAATCAAATAGGATAACAAATTTCAATTATTTTATTAAAATTTACAGTTATTTACCTCTTGTGATTCAAAACAAAGGTGTGACTTCATATGGGCATTAAACAAAAATCGAATAGCGGAATACAAAATCTCATGAAAATGGATGTTTATTAATTTCTGTCCATTTAATCGTTACATCCTTCCTCAGTGTAGTTGGTGAAAAATCAAAATACATTAACAAAAAGCAATACAGAACGAAAAACATTATTTTTCGAATATTTCATACCTTAAGAATAGAATATTGCTCCGTTGTCTCTAGAATAACTAAAACAGTTTTCTGGGTGGTGAATTTTACCACCAAACATTTATTGAAAGCAATAGTTTTTCTTAATTTACGTATTGTTGACAAAAATTTATCATCCATTTGAGAGAACATTCGACATTTCATGGAAAATTCTGCAAGAAGAACGAATATTGTTTATTCTGTTTAGGAAATATTCATTAAATTTACATAACTTACCTTTGGAAGTCTTAAAACCATACAAAAATGTATATAATTTATTTTCTATTTTTATTGAGACTGTCAAAATTCAAATTTGTTTTTGTTTTTTTCCTTGGTTTACAATTTATTTAAAATCAATAAAATCAAATATTAGAATTAAACAATTTATTTTATAAAATTTAAATTTTAGCCAAATAAATATTTGTTAAAAAAAATTTTAGTCATAATTTTTTCTGTGTACTGTCGATCGAAAACCATATTTTTGGAGGTATTTTAAAAATGGTCCAGCTCACGCAAATTAAATAAGTGAATAGAAATATTTTGGGAATTAGCTTAAAACACATCGAACTTCAATTCTAGAGGAGTACATTTGCAACTTTTTTTTGTTCCCATACAAATCAAGGTACTGTAATGTACATATATGGGAAATTCTTCAAACTCGTGTACTTTTGATGTTCAAAAAAATGTCGAAAATTTTTAAATGGCACATCAACGATATTTAGTACCAATATTCCTTGGCTCTAGTGGAACACAGATCTGTTCGCGTGAATGACTTTTACCGAACGGCATCAATGTTATGACGGTTTACGTAAAAATTTATAAAAAAAATTGCCAAAATTCTATTTATAGTTCTAAATAAAAAATTATTGCATTTATGTACTCTACAATGCTGTATCTAAAATACAAATTAAAAATATCGCGATAAGTTAAGTATGCGTGGTTATATTAGCCATTTAATAATTATTAAACCTTCTTATAAAATTTGATTATGAACAACACTACATTTTAGTGATGTAGTGTTGTTCATATTCATCCATTTATTGCAAAATTCATTTTTTATTTTAAATAAGTCATAAGACAATGTCTTTATATACATTTTTTAATTGCACTTAGTCAAATCTCTAAAGTTGCATTAAATGAAAAATCGTACTTTTTTTCGAACGCCATATTTATTTTGATATGTGGTATTAAAGCAGCTACAGATTGACATATATCATCGCCAATTTTGATTAGCGCCTTGGGTGCACTGAACCAAAAAGTTACATAAATATAATGAAAAAGTTAATTGTTACAATGAATTTGTGCACTAATTTTGACCCTATGTACAGGTTAATTGAAACAATGTATTACCATACATTAATATTAAAATTCAATGTACAAGTTCATTGATTACATTTATTCTTACATTGAATCAATGAACACGTTCATTAAGACGCCACATTAAAATAACAACAGCATTGTCCTGAACAAAAAAAAGTTTATAAATAAAATTATTAAAATTCGTTCAATTGCTTAAAATATTTGAACTAGTTACCTTTAAAATTTTTTTGTCTATAGAAATTCCCAGATGTAGCATCCAAATCTTGATCAGTCTGTAATATATTTTTATTAAGAATTCAAATAAAATATTTCATATACATATTTATGTTTACTTACGAATAGAATCCTCTTGGTTTTGAAATCAAATTCACATTCTTCTGTGTCTTAGTGGTTTTATCTACATAAATATAAATGAAATGTAATATTTAAAAACTGTTTAAAATCATAAACATTATTAAACTTACGTGTTAGGAAGGCAAGTCTCCAAATTCTTTCTTTTTGGTAATTAATTTAATTTGGTATATTCAATTACGCTGCTCGACTTCTTCTTTATATTTATGTATTTTAATAATTCAATTTATAACTTATTTACTTTTTAATTATTTTCGTTTTTAACACAACACAGATTTTTTTTATTTCTTGTCTTTTATTTAAAACGCGTCATTTCTTGTTAAGAGATAGAAGAAAACTGATTTGTATTTGTTTTCGTTTTACTTTATTTCCCATTAGAAAGCATTTATTTTAATATAATTTAATGAAATATTTCATAGGTTCAATGCTTTTATTCATTGTGTAATGCTTCTTCTTAATTAAATCAATGTATTAGTACATTGAATAAATTAATTCAATGAACTAATACATTAAATCAATTAACTGATTTACTTATTGTATTAAGAAATAAATTTAATGAATGGTTTCAATGTAATGTTCATAATAGCGTTAATTTTTTCATTGAATTTTAATGAATATTTTCATTGAAGCAATGAATTCGTACATTAAGTTAATAAATTCTTAGAAAAAATTAATGAATTTCATTTAATGTACTTCATTCATTGAAATTACTTTTTTCAGTGTGTGCCTCGACGATTAATGTTAAACTAAAAACATCGCGTTCTTAGCCCATGAAAACCGTTGATGAATATTTTTAGTGAAATTATATTTTCTGCGTAAGTAAAACTTTACACAGGAACTTATTTCAGTTTAAAATTTATTTATAACGCCAACATTCGCTATAACAAAATATGCAAAATTTTTAATTCTTTAAAATAGCTATGCACGTTTAGCAAATTAATATTTTAAAACGCCACAATGATTTTTAAATGTAATTTGGAAGCCTTTTTTGATAACGCTATACTCTAGCTTCACTGAAATAACGTTGCGAGTGTGCATCGCGAAAAAGGCACCTCTTGGAGCCATTCACGTTTTTTCTCTCCTAGTTTGGTTACCTCCTACAGCATTTCTATTGAGGGCACATTAACGAGATATATGGCAAATGATGCATAGTTGCAAGAGCTATTAGGCTCTGTTTTGAATTTTGCAATATCCGAAACGGTGTAAAATCCCCAATGAAAAAACTGCAACATTTTAAATTTGTTTAAAATTTGGTTTCACGACTTTTGGACAACACAATTTGACACTGGTTAATTGCACTCTAATTAAATCCATGCTGGTCCTTTTTTACAAGTGTTTATAGTTTACATTAGATGAATTGGACATTTATGCTAAAATCCGCGACTACAGCAATAAAAATAAATAAAAAAAACTTGTTAGTTTCAAACATTTTTTTTTTTTGAATTTTTGACTTTGGGTGCTTGCCGGCGCCACATGGAACCATTTCAGGTCTTGATTTTTTTTTTTGTTATAGCACCAAGTGTTGTTAACATAATTGCATCAAAAGTTGTTTAAAAAAATCAGAAATTAAAAAAATATTTGAGGTTGAAGGTCGGTTTTATAAAGGCAAATGTAAAAAGAGAATTGCCTATATAGAGATTACACTGTAATAGTAAATATTTATTGTAAATATTTAAAATATTTGATTTTTCCCTACATACCACAACTTTATTAAAAATACTTAATTATGTAGTTATTTGCATATCCTAGTAGATAGATAAAAATGTCCATTATACAAATGAATATAATTGTAAAGTCATTCGAAATATGTATGTATAGTTGTTATTATATTAAAACACAAATTGTTGCCAATTTAAAATATAAATATGTATTCCATTTTATATGGGCTATCATTAACATACTTTAGGCAAATGGCAATGATAAATTTTTATTTTCCTTTGTTATATTTTCATTTACACAGAAAAAAGTAAAAATGGACTTCAATTATGAAATTGCTTATATTAATTAATTTTTGTTTGATTTTGCTTTAATCATCAAAATGATAATATTAATGACTAAAATAATAGATTTTATTATTACTGCTTTTTATTAAATAGATGTAATGAGTTGAAAGTTGTTGGAAAATTACTTAAATTTATTTTGTTTTTATATTTTTATAGAAAAATTTTTTAATATTTCTTTACATTTTATTAAAATTAAAAAAATAGTAAACCAATTAGAAAATTATTTATATTAATAAATTATATAATTAATTTCCATTATAAAGTTAGTTTATAGTTTTATTAAAAAATAACTTTAAATATTTTTTTCTGTGTATTCTATAGACTATAACTTTAGTATTAACCACTGACCATATTTTTATATTTACATATTTTTATTTTTATTACTTTAAATATTTTAGAAAAAAATTGCATATATGAAGAATTTCAAAAATTTTGTAAATTTTAGGTAAAAATATTCGAAATATCCGTTAGAATATGGAAATTGATATTTTACGAAAAAAAAAAAAAGTTGGTGAAATGTAACTTGATAGCAGAATTTCTTGAAGGACTTTGTGAGGCTCTAGTTTCGATTAGGCCACTTTGCAAAATTCTACTTTATAAACAATAATTTTTTTTATCAGACTAGTTTAGAAATTTTTTTTCATAAAATTCAAAACTTTAAAATTATTTTTTTTTTCATAATTGAAAAATTTTTGAATTGAACAGTTGAAAAAAAAAAAAATTAATTAATAATTGTGTCTAAAGATTTTCCTTTGGTGACCCAATTATTTCGAAACCTATATTTTGAAGGACAGACACCAATAAAAGGAAATTTTTTTTATCAAACTATTAAAGATTTTGCCTGGAATATTTCAATATTTAAAAGCTTAAAATCTTCTGGGCAGAAAAATACAAGAAACAGAAACGTATACATCGTCTCATTGGGCTTTATACAGAATTGTTGGCCACAACATACTACGGAATTTTAGTGACTGTGATTCTATGCCAGAATTAGTGTACTGGTAATCGTTTGGCAAGATAATTCTATTACAAATATACGGGAAATCTAATCGAGTGATAGAATCAAGACTTACGTTCATTCCCTTGCTAAATTTTTCATCTTTAAAACATTAAAACCAACCAAAAGATTCCACAACTACAGTGTTTATATCACTTTTGTGTTGCAATTCAACTGGATTGGATTCAAACAAATTTTTTTTTTATCTAAAACGCAACGAGGACGTTCTTTTAACTTATATTACGTTACTTTGTTATTTAAAATATTTCACGTATATTTAAACTAAATTCTACTTAACATAATTATAACAATACCCACTGTTATTGAGTGAAAATTTAACACCCTTAATCCAGCAACTCAAATTATCTCGGACAACAGGCCTGATGTCGACGTGGGATAAAAAAAAATAGTGAGTTTTAAAATTCTTTGTTAAATTTCTTTTTGTTAAAATTTTTCACTCAAAAAACTTACATTTACACTTAATTTCTTAACAAATATAATTTTCTCAATTAATTGTCTGTTCTTTTACTAATTTCAATACAAATTTTAACATAATAATGTTAAAATATTAGTTTAATTTTTATTAAATAACTTAACTTAAATACTACTTTTTTATTCATAACTCAATTTTTGATCTAAATAATAATAATAAATTTTAAAATATAAAGAAAGATAAATATATATATATATATATATATATATATATATATATATATATATATATATATATATATATATATATATATATATATATATATATATATATATATATATATATATATATATATATATATATATATATATATATATACTTAATACCTAATAATAATATAATCTACAAATTTGAGTATGGTTTGAATAAAGACATGTTTTCGTATAATATGAAATTCTAAATTTTTTTTAATATATTCCATGAAAGGATAAGGACAATATCAGGTTAGTCATTTTAGGACTATATGTAAACTATTTTAATTGAATATAGCAAGGTTTGGGAGGGTGAAGAATAAGGCGGAGATGATTATATCTTAATCTCTGCAATTAAGCAGCTTCTATTATTTTATTTTTTTTATATTTTTTTTCTTTGTTATATTATAATTTTTATTTATTAGTTTGCTTTTGATTTTGTTAGTCGATTTTTATCATCAAAGCTACCTAAATTTTAAATTATTGTTCTGAACCGTAGTCTAACTAGAAAGTGGCAAGAACCACCCTAATTTCCATGAGCACGGCCGGTATGTATAGGTAGCACAGCCACTTTATAGTTAGGGCCTTTTGGGGTTCGGTTCGTTACAACTTAAAATTTATTATTTTTGTGGTTTTTATTTAAAATAAAATTAATATTTAAACTTTAATAAAATTTAAACGAATAGTTTTATTTTATTGAAATTTTATTATAACATGTATAAACTTGTCTTAAAATTAGATAATTAAAAAAATTCTAACTTTTTTACATGAAAATACCCAAAATCTCAATCCGTATAAATGTGTTACAAAAATTTTCTTTTTTCATTGCAATGGTCACCCTAACGTTATAAGGGACCTCCGTCAGAAAATACTTTTTGGTTGTTTACCTTACATATAGAGCTATATAATTAAAATAGTTTTAAGTCGATCCCAGCTTTTCAATTTGAGAACTTAAAAAAAAAAATACATTTTTCAAAATTGACTTTTGGGCAGAGCTTTGCCCCAAACGTCTCCGGATTTACTTTAAACGCATTTGCATTAAGATTTCTTTTGAAAACATTGAAAAACTAATAAAGCCCTGAACAAAAAAAAAAAAAAAAAAAAAAAATTTATTAGTGGATAAATATTGCCACCTTTTTGAAAAAAAAAAAAAAAAAAAATGTAAAAAGTTCCAACTTCAGATTAATATAACCTTTTAACTTGCAGCAATATTATTTAGAATTTTGTAAGGAATCTTGTGAATATTTAAAAAAAAAAATTAGGAGCAATATTAAGCCCTCCAAGTTAAAAAAAAAGAACTAAAAACGAGGCTAAAAATGAAGTAAAAATTTATTTCGACCGTAATATCTCTTAAACTAAAAGAGATAACCTAAACATGTAAGCGTATTTTTTGTGGAGATTTACAAGAACTACCTATGTATAAAATTTATTTTCTATCATGTCATGAACTAATTTTTGGGAATTTAAAAAAAAATACAAATTTAGAGGGCCACCCACTTCTCCCCTGACCAACTAGGAACCTGTACTCCTCCAAATCAACTTGAAAATAGCTCAGCTCTGACTATATGAAATTTTATTGAGATACCTCTAATGATTCAATAGTAACTGAATTATCTCCAAAAAAAAAAAAAAAAGTGCGTTTTGGAACCAATGTGCAGGGTCATCCTAATATACGTATATAAGTATTTGTTATGTAAAGTATCCATTAGCTAAATCAAATAAAAGATCTGACATATTTATGAATACCTATCATATTAATAAATAAATGCTGATACTTTTACTTTTATCACTATAAAATCAAATTGTTAGCATAAAATATTCCAAGAAAACGTCTAGACAATATCTCATTGTAGACAATTGTTTTCCCAGGCGTATTTTCCTTTACACTTAGATGATGTCCTCTATTTGTTTGGTTTATAAAATAAGTTACACATTCTTCATAAGTATGCTTTAGGTTACGAAAAAAAAGAAATATTAGCCAATGATGCGAATACTTAATATTTCATATAAGACATAATAATGCTTATACGTTATGGAGTTCCTTGTGATTGTATTTTGTTACTTAATATTCTATAAGAATTTTGCATTTAATAACCTTAATAGTTGTTGTTACATAAATAATAATAAGAAGAAAAAATAATAACATAAAATAATATTTTATAATACTACTTTGGTGATAAATCAGAATGCAGCAAGGGCACTATAGAAAGTATTGGAACATAGATTAACAACTAGATATTTATGTGAGAGAAAAAAACCTAATTCAATTGTCAGAAACCTAATTCATACAAAAACAAAATACATGTAGTCACATATATTTTGTTTTTGTATTTTCAAAAAAATGAGTAAATTTTTTGAAAATTTAGTATAGGGTGGCTCTCACATAAACTTCTAGTTCTATTCTATGTATTGGAAATTAAAGATTTTTTTTTTTTTTTTTTAAATATAAAAATTTCAAGTTAATTCCTATGAACTATAAAGCCAACAGAAAGGAGCAAAGTCCACCAGTTCTTGTTAGTGGCTCGTCAATTTGCGTGATTTCATTGGTTTTCTTAAATTCGCACATAATTGCAAATATTTCCTTTGAAATGTGCCTATTAATTGTTCACCCGAAATGAAGGTTCCGCAAATTCTCTTAACACATGATGAAGCTAAGAGCAAAACTGAGGTTTTCCTGGAAAAAAATCGTTTAAGTGTATGTAAAAAGTATTAATTGCTAATTTGTGCAAGTGTTTTTCTAATGAAACGATATGTAAAGTAATAGTAGTGTCATAGCTATGTTTTAGGCATCAATAATAAAGTCATCTATTGTTTTCTGAGAACTTTTTTCTCTTCTTAATTCCAAAGAAATAAAAACTAAATTTAAACGTTTTTCTGCATAATATGTTTTGTAATGTTTCAAATTAAGCTCTAATGCAAAGTGGGGTCAATCGCAAAAATATTAGTAATGAATTTGTGTCACCTAAAATACTGGTGGGATCGTATTAGAATATATGGGAAAGATGTAGAGGAGGTCCTTTTCAGACCTATCTTTAAAATAATCCTGTAGTTACCTTGTAATAACACGAGATAAGCAAAGTTTCAAATAAAGTTTTACAATTAAATGCCGATTTCATTTTTTATTATTATTATTCCCAGGAAAATTTGTATTAGTTCTACAAGTAGTTCCAGAACACATGAAAATAGCCTGTACTTGTTCTACTTTGGCGTTACGACCAATGATTTTTGTTTGAAATTGTCACCTCCAGAACTAGTTCTGTAGAAGTGTTAGCTAGCCAGTACCCATTCTATGGAATGGTTCTAGAACTAGTTCTTTAATCAGTGATTTTTGTTCGAAATTGTCACATTCGGAACTAGTACCATAGAAGTGTTAGAGAACGGTTTCAAAATTAGTTTTTCTTTTTATTTTATATTCTAATGGGCTATTTCTAAAGGCCACTATTGAAATAAATTTATCTTTGTAAATACTGTTATTTTAATTTTTGGAATTTTTTATACAAGTATTTTAAAAAGTTCTAGGAAGTCATTCGATAACCAGTATTTTGTTCTCAAAAGTGATATAGAAGTCATACAGAATTCGTTCTTAAGTACTAGTTCTCTAAAACATTCCTTAAAACAAATTTAGAATCAGAATAAGGTTCTACTCCATTAGTGTTAGAATTCGTTGTGATACCACTAGTTCTGAGGATGTTATTAAAGAATCTGAAGTGGTTTTGAGTACTCCAGTTCTAGAACTAATGATTTTAGAACATGTTCTAAAATTTTTCCTGGGTTATTATTTTTTTTTAATTTGAAAATTTACCAAAAATTTGTTTATATATTGACGTCCTTTTTGTGCAATGAAAGACTGATATTTATTTTAAATAATATATAAGAAATAATAGTAAAAGTATGACACTAATGCGCCTTTTGTAAAATTCTATAAAGTCTTCTGAAAAGTTGACTTTTTCCATAAAATCTACACTCCTGCATTAGTTTTTGATCGGACTTGAAGCAGGTTAGTGCCAAATCTTTAAGAAAAATTTTTGTAATATATAAATAAATTTAAAAAAAAAAAACTTGCGTTACAAACATGATTTTTCTTCTAAAATTCAACATTTTCGACCAATGCTAGATGTAAGGTGCAAATCTAAATAAATAAATAAATATTTATTATTAACACTATAAGACAAATTTTGAATCATCAGATATTGCCTCAATGATTCCAATGCAGAATGAAAGTATATCATAAGTTTAGTTAAATCTACAAAGGGTTTTGCAAAGCTAGTTCGAATTTCAATTTTATGGACTCCTAAACTTCGGATATTTTGGAGAATTTTTTTCATAAAAATCCAAAAGATATTTCAATATATTTATGGGTTCTTATTGTTTAATAGAGTACAAGCTTCTGTTACATGTTATGTAAGAATATTGTTAAATGCTCCTCTCTTTTACGGCCACTTTTCGTAAAAAATTTTTTTGCAATATATGTGTACTCACATTATTTAACCAATTTAACGGATATTTAGATGTATATATAAGGAAATATTGGATATAATATTAATCAAAATGCCACGCCCACTTTTTGTAAATAATTCTTATTTTAAAATTTCCCACATATATCATGTATTTTGTGGAGAAAACTATAGACTATAAAACCTCTTTGGGGGTTTTACAATACTACTGGTACGCTTTCATTATACCTGCCACCAAAAAGATGGTGGTATATTGGTTTTGTCATTTCGTGTGTAGCATGTCGGAAGAATTATTTAAGACCCCATAAAGTATACATTTTCTAGGTCCTGGTTAAATTCTGAGTCGATCTAGCCATGTCCGTCCGTCTGTTGAAAGCAGGATAGGGCTAGGAGTACGAAATTTAGCTTAAATATTTATCTTACATAAGGTTTGTTTGGTATTGAAAATGGGAAAAATCGGTTAATAAACAAAAAAGTTATGGGCTAAAAACTAGAAACACAGGGTGTCCGTTGTAGCTTCATTTCATACTTTTCTGCTGAAATTACCGCCCACATCCCATATGAGGTGAAACGTCAACGAATTTTTTACATATAGTTCAAGGACCAATATAAACTCGGAAAAAAAAGGGCCGTGGTCCGTCCAATTTACCGCCCACTTCCCATATAACGTAAAATTAGAAAAAGTTGATGGTGGGTATATAGATTCGGCCGAGCCGAATATTACATTTTTTTTCTTGTTACACTGTGTAGTTTGTAAAGCCTTTTTTTGAAATATGTAAAGCAAAAATTTTTTATTAACAAAGAAGAATTAAAGAAATGTAGGTACCATATTTTTGTTGAAAAGATTTAATTTTTCACACTAACCCAGCAAAAAATTTGGTTGCCACGTAATGAGTTAAGAAGCTAATATAATGGCTCTTCACTACTTACACATTAGCTGAATAATTCATTATTTTAACACGGTGATGACATTAGAGGCAACTACTTACCCCATACATTACTTAAATGTCATTACAATACACAGAAAAAAGTCACCAATTAACAAATATATATGAAAATAATTCATTCAATTAAAAACTTGTTTAAATTTGCACCTCTCACCACAATGGTTATATCAATTACTAAAAACTGTAAAAAATACAAAACAGAAAAAAATTCCCAATTAATAAATTAATTAAATCAATCAAGTAGTTGATTGGATGAATTAAAAATATATATAAGATATAAAAGTATAGTTAAATTTTATTTTTATTTCATTTTTTCTTGAATAAATTTATTAAATTTCGATGCAAAATGAAACAATTATGTTAGTTAAAAAAAAAGACCGTAATAATTTTTTCTGTGTAACTATTTACTTTCAAGCTGTTAAATAGAGCATTATTTTTAAAGCATTTCTACAGTCTTGATTAGTAAAACAATAGGAACTAGTTACATTTTAGGTTATAAATAAGTAATGAAATGTCAGGATATAAAATATTTTTTTCTTTGCTGTAAAAAGATTTTCATAAATTTTAATTTTAAAACTTAAGAACCAAAAACGTAATTAAAATAAATGTAATGCAAATAAACTATTTTAGATTACAAATTAATTCATATGCAAATTTTGCCTTTCGTTCATATATCCCTTCTTCAAATATACGAATTGGTAACTGTATTATAAAAATTAATAAAAATTAATATTTTAAAGAGTCTGATCATAAATAATTATTTGCATTCGGATTATAAATAATTAGTTACTAAACAACTTCTATGTAATGCAGACAGTATGTTGTTGTCATTACAAAGTAACTACATTCGTAACTACATGTCATTACCAAGTTTTTGCTGGGTAGGTGAATAAACAAATTTTTTCTTTATCTCTTTAAACTTTTACATACTCGAGGTAGGTAACTTTGACACCCTGTATCTTATTTTTTGTTTTACAGGGTGACACAAAATGAGTTTTTTGAAAGCTTAGGTCTTTCCTTATAACTTTCCCACACATTTTAATTCGATCCGGCTAATAGTTTAGGAGATATACATAAATTAATTATCAAACATTTTGTAATTGGCAGATTGACGTAGTTTAGTGATTTAAAATTAAAAATTTAAACTTTCTTAAACATTGTCTAATTTAATAATTGTGCAAATGATGTTCAACTTTATAATACAAAAATTACTTCCTATATCTGCAATTAATTTATTATATTTTTTTTTTTATTTAAAAGCTTTCACGTATAATTTAAGCAATAAATCCTTCAGATGTCGTATAAATTTACATATATTTAAATAAATAAAATATTCTACTTACTTTGCATCATTAATTTTCTCCAAATTATCCTTATTCTCAATTATGCCCGATAGCAAATAAATTATATCCGTACGATTTAAATTATTCAGTTGACTTGTATTAACAATCGATGTCAATTCGAAACGTTTTACTGCCAAAATGGTGCAATTCACCAACAATTCTGTATCGACATTTTCAGACATTTTCACAGGAAATAAAATGAATATTTTTTACGTTTATTTTTGTAGTTTTTAATAGCTGTACATAAACGATATGATATATTAATTGTTTTCTTAAAAACATACACATACAAAACGCACATACACAAACACAATTAAACAGAAACGATGGAAGTAAAGATAAGAAGAATAAAATTAAAATTTCTTTTTATTTATTTTGCAAATTTGTTATTATTATTATTATTTTTTTTTTTTTTGCCAATAATTTTGTTGTTTTTATTTTATTTACAGCCAAAGTTGGTTTGTTTTATTTTTTTGTTGGATTTTTTATTTGAATTTTATGTTAATGTTTTTGTTTTTGTTTCAATGTTATTTAAACTTTTTTTCACGACTAATTTTAGCAGAACTGTTATATTTTTATATATAATTTTTTTGTTTTGTTTTTTAAAGAACTACATAATTGTTAGAAGTATATTTTCCTATATTTACCATTGGGATTAAAATTAAATATACAAATTCTATTTCTTCAAAACTATTGCACTAAATATAAACAAGTAAAAGCATTTTTATTGGATAATTCAAATTGTATTTAGCTTTTACAATTATGAATGTGACAATAAATTTTCTCAACAAACGTCACAAAGTGAAGCAAACAATATTTGCCGCGAAAACCTACATTTTGGTCTGTAAATCTTCTGGAGAATATCACAAACTAATTTTAAAACATTTCAAATAAGATGACTTATTCAATTATCTCAAAATTGTTTCCTTTTTTGCTATAAAATTTCGTATAAATTTTTTTATGTTCTCTTTTAGACAAAATTTTTTTTGTATATAAAGTTTTAAATTAAATTAAACTCAAGAAATAATTATACATTTTATAAAATTTATCAATTAATTGTTAATGTATTTTAAGACAAATTATTATATATTTTATTTGGTGCATACTTTTTAAGGGAAAAAATTATTTTGTGATTTTTTTAATTTTTCTATGTAACTTGTTAATGAGTTTTTTCACTAATTTGTGAATAAAATGAACACCTATGCTTTGATTTTAATGAAATATATCTTGTTTTATTTACAACAAATTTATTTCTATAAATAAGAAAAAAAATTTTGCATTTTTGACACTTTCAAATATTTATGATTTTTTGAAAATTTTTTTTCTGGAAATTTTTTATAAATGAAATTTTTTCTAAAAGATGGGCTTAGTATTTTCAAAACTGTTGACTGTAATAAAAAGTAATGTAAGAAAGACTTGAAGAGAATTTAAATTAAATTTTTTTTTATATTTTTTGAACAAAATTATACAAATCGTTTTCAAGATATGGTTCGTATATAATGCAACCTCCTCAATTTTACAATTCGCGATTTATCACGAGAACTAGAGTCAATTCAAGAAAAGTGGGTTAAAGGCTTAGTACTTTTAAAACTGTGTATCCAAATTGACTGAGAAACCCCGGGCTGCATGAATTTTTTTTTTAATTTTGTAACTCTGTGTAATTTGTGTTTTTGCGTACAAATGTATGAAAAATTGCTTAATTTGGCTAGAGGATGCCAAGTATAAACTTTTTATACAAGTGTTTGGTATCCAAGAAAAGGCTAGAATATGGAGATTAATAATTTATAAAAAAGTTAGTGGAATGTAATTTGAACGCAGAATTTCTTGAAGGATTTAGAATTTTTGCGTTTTAGTAAAATTAATATTAAGACATTAATAAAATTTAAACAAATAGTGATATTTTATTGAAATTTCAATATAATATGTATGAACATGTCCTAAAATTAGAGAATTAAAAAAACTCCCACTTTTTTAGATGAAAATACCCAAAATCCCAATCCATATAAAACGTGTTAAAAAAATCACACTTAAAAAAAAAAAATACAAAATTTGGAGGGGGCTTGTGGGCAGAGCTATGCCCTAAACTCCTCCGAATTTACTTTATACGCATTTACATTAAGATTTCTTTTAAAAATATTAAAAATTTGATAAAGCCCAGAACAAAAAACAAATATTATCAGTGAATAAATATTGCCACCTCTTTGGAAAAAAACCTAAAAAATTAAAAATTTTGTTTAAAGTTCCAACATTAGATTAATATAACTTGCAACAATATTAATTATAATTTTGTAAAGAATCTGGAAAATATTTTAGAAAAATATTAAGCCCGCCAAGTTAAAAAAAAACGAGCCTAAAAATTAAGTAAAAATTTATTTCGACCCAAATATCTCTTAAATAACCTACACATGTAAGCGTATTTTTTATAGATATTTACAAGGACTATCTATATCTTTTCTTTCATATCATAAATGAATTTTTGGCGATTTTTCAAAAAATTACATACCCGAGATGACCAACTTTGGAGGGCCACCCATTTTCTCCCTGACCCACTAGGGGCCTGTACTCCCTTAATTCAATTCGAAAACACTTCAGCTCTGACCATGTGAAATTTTATTTTGATACCTCTAACGGTTCTTTAGTTACTGAATTATTAAAAAAAAAGCGTTTTGGAACCAGTGTGCAATGTTCGTCCTTCTTTCCTCCCATATAAATCTTTTAACTACCTGTCGCAAACTTAAAAGTAATTCAATTGTACAAATTTCTTTTATTATCTAAGGACAATGTATATGTTACTTTTAGTAAAATTTTTTTTTAACAAAAACTCTACGAAAATATAATCTATCAAACGTTTGTTAAAAAATGAAAAATAATAAAAATGAGCAAACAAAATAAAATTTTACGTAAGTCTTTTCGAAAAAATAGTTATATAAAAAATAATGAAAACATTCATTTAATTCGTTTTACTCTTTCAGAAATTATGATCGAGTTATCTCATACGAAAGAGAAATTTCAGTGCTTGCAGGCAGACGTCAGGACAGCTTTGAGCCAGAATTCATCCATTGCTACCAATATCAATGAAGTTAAAGAGGAAATCAATGTATTACAGACGGACATAAAAAGCATTTTAAACCAGAACACAGTTTTCACCAATACCGTTGGAGAGACTAATGTGTTAGTTCAAAATGCAATTAGGTTTAATATTGATGTTATTGTTATTAAATTTTTAATTTATGTTATAATTCTTCATAGTATCTTTAATAAATGAATTTCTATTATTTTCATAAATTGTATTTCTTTTAATAAATGCTTTATAATCAACATGACGGTTAGTACACGCAGAGAAAAAACATGGTTACAGCATGATCACCACAACTATTCAATGATTATATTGCCGTTTTTCATTGATTTAAATATACTGTGTTCATGATAGCAACGTTTATGATTCTGTTTAATCATTTAATGATTACCCACAATCAAAATTTTAATATGGTTCACTGAATTATAATATGTATTTAAATATGTTTATATGAAATCATATTTATGAATAAATCCAATCTTTTAGTCAATTCTACAACAATTTAGTTAATTACATAACCATTCATTTCATTTTACAAATTTGGTTAATTCTACAACCATTAAGCCATTAACTTTCAATGCCTTTTGAATACACATTTTTGTGTATCAGTCCAGTAGTTATAATTTTCATTTAGTTTATATATGAATAAATATAAATTGACAAGTTTTGTTTTTATTCAGTATGATGAATGTACCACATATCATGGTACAAATGAATATAAATATGAAAATATGGGATTATTTATATGATAAAATGGAATTATACTTATGATGGAATTAGTTCATATATATGATAGAATGGAATAATATATATGATAAAATGGAATTATATATATGATGAAATAAGTTTATATATATGATAACATGGAATTATTAAATGATAAAAACATAATGAAATTGAAAGCAATACTTAAGAAAAGGTTATAAAACTTACTAACAGTTGTTAATAAGTTTATGAGCCTTACTAATAAATTATAAATTGGAATCATAATAATGATTACGTACAAATATACTTATTGTAACCTGGAATCATATATTACAATCATAGTATGTTGCTCTTAGTTTATGGTCACAGGAACCCTATTTTTTCTTTGCGTGTACGCATCACGTATGTACTATTGACTGAATGCAGATATTTTGAATACTATTCGTCAAGACATCTTATAGACATGTCAGCAGTAGTGACCTAAGAAGGAAAAAGTATCACTGGCAATACATGGAAGTTTTAAATGCAATAATCATGTAGACATCACTAAGATATGTCACAAATTTGTCAGCACTATTGACATCATGCTGATTATATCTTGAAGAAATTTGACAAAATAAAGGAATATATTTTGTATGGGCACAAATGACAAAGACAGCAGTAATTCTGACGCGTCATGAAATTGTCTTATAAGACGTCATAAAGAAATTTCCAACTGGGTTATAGCTCCCATATAACCCCGTCTTTCGAAAATCACTTTAATGGACATAAATCCTATAACAAATATAGTATATAGTAAAAACCTCTGTTCATTTTTTTTTGGAAAACATAGGCTTAATTATCTCTTTTGGTTTAAAAGAAATTGACTTCAAAAATAAGAGATTAAAAATTTCAATTATTTTTTGCAAAAAAAGCACTTTTATATATAATTTTTTTTTTCTTTTAATTTTATTAAGAAATTTTAATATTTTTTTGGCATTTTTTGAAGAATTGTACCTTAGCAAAGCGCGTAAATCTAATTCTTAAAAGATTTAAATTTTGCCTTACATCCAGCAGTGATCGAAAATGATTAATTTTCAATAAAACTTTAAAATTTTTAGCCCCGTAAAAAATTTTAATGGTCGATTTCGGTATTTTTGGGAATTGGATTAGATACCTCGATTTGTTTTTAAAGGTTTTGGAAAAAATTGTGAAGCCTGTAAATTGTCTGTAAATTTTGCCACAAGAGGTAATTTTCGGACAAATCCCATATTTTAAATAACAGAAATTTTGATCTTTAAAAATATATAGTAAAAAACTAAATTTATAATTTCTTAATAAACATTTTTTAACATGTGCATTTATAAACATTTATTATAAATATTTCGAAAATATTCAGGCTCAAATTTATGAAATATGTATGTTCCTGTGAACAAAATTACTAATATTTTTTTTTGTTTTATTTTAAGAAAAGTTTTCTATAAGTTTAACAGTTTAAAAGATCCAGAAATATTATCATTTATTTTGGAAATGGTCACACTATGCATAGTAAATATGTTCGGTGGATAGTCCATGTAAAATACGTGTGCGAAGTATAGGTATTATTTAATTTTTATATTTTTTTAAGAACGTACTAAATTTTATAGGAATTAGTCCAAAATTGAGCACCTCGTATCTCATATAAATGCTTTCAAAAATCTCTAAAATCATTTTGCAAACATTCACAATAAACTTGACCAACTGTAACCTTTATACTTGTTTTAACTGTGTTATATTATAAGTTTTAACTTTAAAGAATTAATTAATTAGCATATTTTTTTTAATACAAATATTCTAAAATTCTAGTAATTAACCAACACACTTAAGTTTTGTATTATTTACTGCCATTTATTGGTAAAAAAAAAATATTTTTTTAAATATAAAATTTATTTATTATTTTTTTTTTTTTGTTTTTATTATTTACATTTACATTTATATTTAAATTCCATTCTATCAATATTGCACTTTTTAACTATCAATTTGTAATTAAAATAAATTTTTGTTTATTTTGTTATATTTTTATTTTTTGTACTTTCCATAATCAACTATTAATTTGATTGTGTTCATATATTAATTGTGGACATTTTTATATTGTAAAATCATAAAAATCTTATTACTATTTTTTTTAATTTCAATTTTTTTTATTTATTTATTTATTTATTTATTTTTTATATTTTCATTTTTAATAAAATAAAATTTTTATTTAACTTTCAGGTACTTTGTTTTATTACCATTCAAACTTTTTAATAAATTTCAGCAATTTTATTTCACATAATTCCACTTTAAATTTTCTCTTTAATAATTTTGTATTAAATTCTTTAAATTTTAGATTTTTTTCTTATTTATTTTTTTAATTAAACTTTATTTTTTATTATTTTAATTTTATTAATTCTTTTATTTTTTTTAATCACTTAATTAAATTCTTCGAATTTATTTTTTTTTTTTCTTTAAATTTGCTATAATAAGTGAATAACTCTTTCGTTATTTTTTATCACAAATTATTACTTTGAATTTCAAGTTCATTTTATTTTCCTTTTTAAAATTTTTAACCGTTGCAAATATTTATGCGTACCGACTAACGCCACATCCTTTATATAACTGAAAGTTTGTTACAGCACATAGTTAGAATTCATTGTTAACTGTGCAGCATTGTGTTTTGGCTTTCTTTCTTTAGTTCTCTTTGACTACCTGTTGAGAATTTTAGATGTCCTTTTGTTCTCTTTATGTAGTGTTTGCAGGAAAAATTTTTATAACATTTTAAGAGAGATGCTATAATTTTATTGTTTACATATGTTTGTTTATTTTGGTTGTACATCCAACATGTCGATAAGGCAACATGTTGTAAGACACTCGATTATTTTTATTATATTTTGGGTTCATTTGTTCTTTGTTAAGTTAAAGAAAGTGAATTGAACACTTTATTGCTACTGAGTAGTCTAGTGTTAAGACAATTTTATTCTTGATACCATTTACTTGATTGACGCTTTGTAGTCTAGAGAACTACTACTGTTGACTTAATTCTAGGTCAAGCATACAATTAAATATCTAATCACATGACTGTTAGGTAAACAGTGTTGAACCAAAATATTTAGTTTGGGAAGTAAAACTACTGTTATTTACACACATTTTCCCTTATTCCATACAACTTCTATTGGAATATATATCTATATATATATATATATATATATATATATATATATATATATATATATATATATATATATATATATATATATATATATATATATATATATATATATATATATATATATATATATATATATATATATATATATATATATATATATATATATATATATATATATATATCTATATATATAAAAATTAATGTATGTATGTTTGTTTGAAGTCTATAGCCGCCTAAACGGCTAAACCGATTTTCTTGAATTTTTCACAGTGTATTCCTATATGCCTGGAAGGAAAAATAGGATACTTTTTATTTTGAAATTCTATGTGGGCGAGGTGCCACGCCCACTTACTAAATAACTTTTAAAAGTAGTATATCTCGGAAATTGGTAATACTAGAGTCCTCAACTTTGACACCTATATGAACATTCTGGAAAAAAATAGGCGAATTAGCAATAGGGGGTGTGGCACATCCCACGCCTAATATTGCTTGCCAATACCAAATGCCGTAAATTTAGGAAACTATTACAGTTACATTTCCCAAATTTTGTACAATAAACTTAAGTGTCAGTGTGAACACTTTGTGCAAAAATGGGCGGAAAAGAAATAGTGGGCGTGTCATCTCTCATATAACGTTGATACCAAAATTTTTATATCTGGGAAACTATAAAAGTTAGAGAGCTCAAATTTTGTACTAGCATTAGCTTCAATATGAATATTTTGGACAAAAATTGGTAGACTAGCAATAGTGGGCGTGGCACCTCCCATATAAAGAAAATATTAAATTATCATATCTGAGAAAATATAACAGTTAGAGTTCTAAAATTTTATCGGAGCCATTTTGGTGTCAATATTAATATTTAAGAAAAATATGGGCGGACTAAAAGTAGGGGGCATGGTACCTCCCATATGAACTAAATGCAAAAATTCGTATATCTGGGAAACTATTGGAGTTGGAATGCTCAAATTTTGCACAAACAATTTTGACATCCATGAAAACATTTGTGTAATAAATTAGCGGATTATGGGGGTATGGTCCCTCCCATAAAAATTAAATACAAAAATTAGTATATTTTTTAATCCTTTAATTACTATGTATTTCATTTCGGGGGGTGGCGAAGCACATCGGGTATTAGCTAGTATATATATATACATTTTTTATATCATATTGTGTTTATCGTCAGAATTTTAAATTTCGTACAAGTAATTGTTTTTTTGGCAAGATAATTTTAAAATAATATTAGTTGTTAACTTGAAATCTTAGACGTTTTGATCGACATTAAACTATTTTGAAAAACATATAAAAAAGTTATAGTAAGATAAACCAAATTATACTATACCCTGCACAATTATGCTAGCAGTTTATATGGATTCACAAGTGTAGTCCTAAAGTGGGCCGATTTATGAATTTTTTCTTTATTTATGAGTTTTTATTTTTTTGGGTTTTTGGAAAAAAAAAAAAAAAAATGTGGGAGCGATTACCTTCAAAATATCAACTTAAACTTTGACCACAAACATCAACTAAAAGGTATAATATTTTTCAGTATGAGGTAGTGGTAAATATAAAAATAAATAATTGTAATTATTCCTGAAAATGTACATATTTGATTATATTTCATATTTACTTGACATTCACAGAATTTTCAGAAAGTGTATAGTGAAACTATGGAAAATTTTTGACAGGATAATAATTTTTGACGTATAAATAGAATTAAATTTAAAAAATTATAGTAATAAACGTATGTAATATTAAAATAGATTTTCAATTAGCAAAATGTTTTTTTATTTTTAAATTAAGCTGAACCAAATAAACTTTATTCAAAATAGCAATGCACAGTGAGGTAGAATCGAAAATTTTTGGAAATAAATCTCTAACTTCTGATCGGCTGGTTGGATTTGCATGAAATTTGGTAAACTTTAAAATGGCTTAGTTTCGGTTATATAAAATATATTGATTTAAATCTTTTTTATGTAATGAAGAATTATGTCATCTAAGTAATGTAATTTAGGTGAAAAAAGTCGAGTTAATACTTTTTCTGATTTTTGAAATTAAAGTAAAATTTTTGTAAAAAATTGTTTTTATTTTGAGAAACTATAAATATTTTATCTGTAATAAAATTTTTGTTAGTAAAGATATCTTAACGAAAGTTTTGGTGACCTTATCGTATAAAATGAGAAAGTGAACTTTAAGATTTTTGTAAAAGCAATCCCACAATTCCCCAAAAAAAAAAAAAAAACAAGCGCGAATGTTATATTCGGCTCGGCCGAATCTTTATACCCACCATCAACTTTTGCAAATTTTACGTTATATGGAAGGTGGGCGGTAAAGTGGGCGGATCATGCCTATTTTTTGTTTCCGAGTTTAAATTGGTCCTTGTACTATTTGAACTCAATTTCGTTGAAGTTTCACCTTATATGGGAGGTGGGCGGTAAAGTAGGCGAACCACGCCCATTTTCGGTTTCCGAGTTTATACCGACCCTCAAACTATTTATATAAAATTTCGTTGTCGTACATGCTTTTGTTTAAGAGATATCAGCAGAAAAGTATGAAACGGACACCCTGTGTTTCTAGTTTTTAGACCATTATTTATTTATTAACCGATTTTGCCCATTTTCAATACCAAACAAACCATATATAAGATAAATATTTGAGCCAAATTTCGTACCCCTACGTTGTCCCGTTCGAGCCCTATCCTGCCTTCAATAGACAGACAGACGGACGGTCATGGCTAGATCGACTTTTGACAGCTACGCATTTTCTGTCAGTGCGATTTTAACAATTTTACCATTTTTGAGAGCTACGATCTTTTGTTTTTTATATCAAATACAAATTTTCCCTCTACACCCATTCCTTATCCCTCCTTTTTCAATGCTTTTATGAGGGTTAATAGAAAATTTCTTTATTTTTATAACTTTAAAGCCTTCTAGGGGCTGTGTGTGACAAGTTAGAGACTTGACTATTACTGCATTTTTGTAGCACCATGTCTTGGCTATAAAGCATGAGTAACTAAATCGGTTCTACCTATTACTTGGAAAACTTTATAACCCAAAAACTCATCATGGAACCATATTTTCATTGGTCCTCAATGGGTTAAAACGTGACGTGATGGAAAAAACCTAAATGTTCCTGGTGATTGGGATGACTATACCTACAATATCTGCAACATGATTTTCCATATACTTTTTTAATGTTGACCTATGTTATTTATGAAAGTTAAGATTTAATTTTTCTTTGAAAAATTATTTATGAAATGTTGCTAATCATAGGGTGGACAAATGCTTTTGATATAAGTCGATATAAACTGTATTTTGGAAATAATGAAATTTTGGAGATTTCTGATTTTACAATATTTATCTTGGGCACCGTAAAAAAATTTGTCGTCCTAGAGAAAAACTGAGTATGAAGTTTTATTAGAAATGAGCTCTAGTTTTATGCATAAATTGATTTTTTCACGTGTGAAACATTTTTTGGTAAATTGTCCCACAGTATTATCTACAGGCAATTTTTATTAATTTTATAAAACATTATTTTGTTTAAATTTTTAAAAATCTAGTTGACAAAATGTTGTATTTAATAAAATATTTCTTTTATGTCCTTAATCCGTTAACGCCTTCCTACAATAATTAAATCATTTGCCTACAATTTAGTACATTTGTAGTCCATGGAATGCTTATTGCTTTGAAAGGTTTATTATTGGTTTTGTGGATTTATTTAACAATGTCCTTTTCTACTATTTTCTCACATCTTAAACTTTAGTTTAAAGCAGTTTAAAACTTTATTCATTTTATATTTTATAAAATTTTTAACAGTTAAACACTTAAAAACAAGGTATCAGTGTTTATGAGTTTGTTATAAAGACAAATAAAAGTTAAAGACATTTTTAGCTTGTGGCATTTTTAAAACATTTATTGTTTAAAATACTGTTGAAGATTTTTTGAACAAGTACTTTTATAAATATATGTGGTTAAGAAGAATTTCTGATTGAACTTTTTATATCCTTTACAAAAAATTCAAATTATTTGTAATTTTGTTTTATATTTAAAATTATTTTAATAAGCCTCTAGGTCCCCTTAGAAAAGTTGAAATACTTCAAAGTTTTTTTTTTTTTTTTTTTTTTTTTTTTTTTTCGAAGTTTGATTTATTTGTATGTAATTGTTTCCTAGAATGCTGAGGTATTTTGTTTTTATGTTTGAAATGTTTTTATGTTTGAAATGTTTTTCTCTAAATTATTTTTCTAAAAAGTCTTTATCTTTTATAAAAACCAGGTATAACATGTTTTATAGAATACTGTTTTTTCTGTTTACTTTTTTTTATTAAATATTGAATTTTTATTGTTCGAACGTGTCACAAATTGTGTTCTGCCTCTTTTAGTGAATATGTCAATAAAAAAACATCACAGTTAATATGTGTGTATGCTGAAAAGTTAATAAGGTAAACAAGAAAGACAGTGTATAGCAAAATAATGATCAATAGATTTTTAAAAATGTTCAATTCGGGAAAAAGTTGATTTAAAAGACACCATGATTGTGATCTCATTGGAAATTTGCCGTATCGGTTGAAAATGGGGCTTAATTCAGGCATATCAATATTTTAGTGATCTCTTTATTTTTATTATACCCACCATCAATGTGCCAATATTGAAATATTCATATATTTAAGGGATTTATTATCGTTAAATCCCTTTTTCGGGAGGACATTTGTATGGGGGCTAGATGAAATAATGGACCGATCATAACCAATTTCAATAGGCTTCGTCCTTAGACCATAAGAAACCCGTGTACCAAATTTCATTAATTTATGTTCAAAATGGCGGCCTGTAGTTTGATTACATGGACGGTCAGACGGATGGAAGAACGGACGAACGGACGGACATCGTTAAATCGACTCAGAAAGTGATTTTAAGTCAATTGGTATAAATTAAGGTGGGTCTTAGACCACAGCCATATACAAATTTTTGGGTGTTACAAACATCAGCACGAACACATAATACCATCCCCACCTATGGTGGTGTAGGGTATAATAAAATCATATAAATGTTAATATCAAAGTAATATTCTGAATTCGTACACGCAGAGAAAAAACATGGTTACAGCATGATCACCACAACTATTCAATGATATAGCCGTTTTTCATTGATTTAAATATACTGTGTTCATAATAGCAACGTTTATGATTCTGTTTAATCATTTAATGATTACCCACAATCAAAATTTTAACATGGTGCACTGAATTATAATATGTATTTAAATATGTTTATATGAAATCATATTTATGAATAAATCCAATCATTTAGTCAATTCTACAACTATTTAGTTAATTCTACAACAATTTAGTCTATTTTACAAATTTGGTTAATTCTACAACCATTAAGCCATTAACTTTTAATGCCTTTAGAATACACATTTTTTTGTATCAGTCCAGTAGTTCGTTAGTATATTAATTCTCATTTAGTTTATGTATGAACAAATATAAATTGACAAGGTTTGTTTTCATTCAGTACGATGGATGTACCACATATCGTGGTACTAATGAATATAAATATGAAAAATGGGATTATATATATGATCATATGGGATTATATATATGATGAAATTAGTTCATATATATGATAGAATGGAATTATATATATGATAACATGGGATTATATATATGATAAAATGGAATTATACTTATGATGGAATTAGTTCATATATATGATAACATGGAATTATTAAATGATTAAAACGTGATGAAATTGAAAGCAATACTTAAGAAAAGGTTATAAAACTTACTAAACGTTATTAATAAGGTTATGAATCTTACTAATAAATTATAAATTGGAATCATAGTAATGATTACGTACAAATATACTTATTGTAACCTGAAATCATATATTACTATCATAGTATGTTGCTCTTAGTTTTTTTCTTTGCGTGTATGTTTTATTTTACACTTAATATGAGAATCGGTTCTCGAGTCTAATAAAATACACCTTCCCGAATTTTGATGCACATACACATTAATTGGGCTTGACCGTCTATATCTTTTTTTCTAGTTTTATTCTGTATTCAAGTTCATTATGAATTTCAAAATTCAATTAATCACCACATTTGACACATTTTATCTTAATGTGTCGATTTGGGTTTCAAGAAGTTTAGATTTGCTATACTTATTGTGTGCTCTTCAAATATTATAGAAAACTGACTTTGTGTTTAGATCAGGGAACGCATTTACGCCAATATTTTTTGATTTGTTATTATTATAATTATTTTTTTTTTTAAAGTTTACTAATTTAATCCCATGAAATTTCAAAAACCTTTTTTTAATTGTTATTATATATTTTCTTTAAAATTTTCGGATTTGTTTGAGCATATTTTATTATAATATTTTGTTTGCCATTGTCTACACACCTTTCCTAATAAAGAAAATATAATATGAATTCATATTGTTATTACTCATATTTGTATCTTCGTAAAAAATTCTAAAAAACTCCCTCTTGTGTCCTTTGAAATAGCTGAATAATTCTCTTGATTAATTATTTTTTACTATAAGACGAAAAACTTATTTTTAAAACCCTAATGCCGAAATAAAAATATTTATAACATGTTCAATTCAGCCTATGATTATATCATTCAACTTTTTTTTTCTTCTATAAAACTGTAGTTTATATTTTTTTATTTACCAAATTTTAATCTGAAAGCTGTTTATTTTTTATCTCACTGTAATCTGCCACATAATATAATTTCTTTGTATTAATATGTGACCACAAGTGTTTTCATGTCTATTTGATTCCCATTAACTCATGCAAATTGTTTTTCTGCAAATACGTGTTTGCTTAAGTCAGTAATCTAATAACTCTAAATTTAGAATTTTTTGTTACACATTTTTATACCCGCTATCAAAAAGATGGGGGGCATACTGATTTTGTTCTTCCATGTATAACATGTCGAAGGAATCATTTAAGACCCCACAAAGTACTATATATTTTCTAGGCTTTTTTCTGTGGTAAATGTATATTGTAATTCCATTTTTAATAAGGACATAATAAGAAGTTGATTCGATTTTTCTTTTAATTTGTTTTTACCAAAAATAAATTTATTGGATTTGTTGGACAACTAGTTTAGAATCATGTAAAAAATTTAATATCTAGTTTAAAAATATATATATATTTAATTCTTAACATAATTATGCTTTATACTTAATGTAAAGTATGTCAGGAATTTTAAATATTTTTTAGTTTATTGTTTTGCATACAATAAATTCTTGTCATTAACTAATAATAATTATATACGCAATTATTACCAACAGCCTGTAATAAGGCTCAACATATTTATTGTAGCTAAGAAATTATTAACTTTAAATACTACTTTTCTACTGCGTTTTTTTATTTTTATTTCTTTTTTATAAAAAATAAGAATCACGTAAAAAGTTTTAACCTATAATTGAATGACATACTTAAATGTCCAATTAAACTGAAATCAAAATTAACAAATTACACCCTCGAATGTACATATTTGTATATACTGTGCGGCAATTAGAAAGTTAATTAAGGTTTAAAAGTTAGTTCAAAAATAAATCTTATTATAATTGCTATTGTTAAACTTATTGTGGGGTTTAATTAAATATTAACAACAATTTTACATACTACTTATAACTTGTTAATAAATTATAAGTAACATGTTATTAAATATTTATAAAAAATTTATAAATACTGTTAGCCAAATAAAAGTTTGACAGAATATATTTTATTTAGCAAAAAAAAAAAAAAAAAAAGAAAAAAAAAAAAAAAACAAATTAACGCCTTTTATATGACTGTGGTAAATACTAATTTATTAACATTTATATAAATACTAAAAATAGAACTTATGTATATTTATTAAGGCGACTCATTCAAAAAAGTGACTTTGTTACCCCCCTCAAAATTTGCTCTGATATGTTTTCTGATGTTACCCAAAATATTTCGGTTCTACTGCTGACCGTTCGTGAGCTGGACACTTTTTAAAAAAGGTATTTTTTTACAGTTATTTTAACTTTTTTGTATTTTCTCCCAAAGCAACAGATTGAAAATGTGGTATCATTTAAAAGCTATTTGGAACGTGCTTCCATTGGTATATAAAACATATCTAAGAGCGACCTTAATATTTTTTTATTCCATGAAACATCCTATTTTTTAAGGTTTTTTCACAACATTGTTTGTTACTTTTATTGAAAATTCAAATTAATACATTTCTACTTGCTTTTGGACATGAGTTTTTGGTATCTGTTTAATATTTGTTTTAAAATTCTTTAAATTTCGTGGTTTATCACATAAACAATCTGATTTAAAATTTTATAAAAACATGGCCAATATGGGTATCAAAATTCTTCTTTTGATAAGAACTAACTGTTTAAGTGAACACATTAACGGAAATTACAAAAATGTTAAAATAGAAAAAAAAAACATCAACGGAAAATGTAAAAACTAAAGTTATGTTTTATAAAAATGTTATTGTGATTCAATTTATGCGCAAAACTTGTGCGATTTAACCATAACCTGTTTAATCTTAACTGAGTTATTTAAAGAGTCATAGCTATTATTTTACCTGTTATTTGGATAACTTCATTAGAATCATGGCTCTCTTTCAAAGACTGCTGGGAATAAACCCGCAATTTATTATATTGTATAACGTTTTACAGTCAATAAACGTTTTCAATACATAAAATTGTCATAATTTTAGTCCTTTACGGATTTTTGCATTCACTGTTAATGTTATTTATTGATTTCATTCTAACTATTGCAATTTTTTTAAATATTTTAATACCAATTGGTAGCTCTTATCAAAAGAAGAATTTTGATACCCATATTGACTATGTTTATGTAAAATTTTAAATCAGTTTGACTGCCTGATAAACCACGAAATTGAAGGAATTTTGAAATAAATTATGAACAGTCACCAGCAACTCATACCTAAAAGCAAGTAAAAATTTAAAAATTAGAATTTTCATTAAAAATAACAAACTATACTTTGAAAAAACCTTAAAAAATAGTATGTTTCATGGAATTAAAAAAAATTGAGGTCACTCTTGGATGTGTTTTATATACCAATGAGCGCGCTTTCCAAATACCTTTTAAATGATACCACATTTTATATCTGTTCCTATGGGAGAAAATATAAAAAAAATTAAAAGAACTGGAAAAAATACCTTTTTGAAAAATGGTCCAGCTCACGAACGGTCAGCAGTAGAACCAAAATATTTCGGGGAACATCATAAAACATATCAAGGTAAATTTTAAAGGGGGTAACAAAACCACCTTTTTTCTTTCCATAGGGAGTGAGTCGCCTTAATATTTATATTAAATAAGGTAATACATACACGCAAAGAAAAAATATGGTTCGGGTGACCATAAACTAAGAGCAACATACTATGATTGTAATATATGATCCCAGGTTACAATAAGTATATTTGTACATAATCATTACTCTGATTCCATTTAATCATTTTCTCATCATTTAATGATTCAGTTTAATCATATTTATAACTTTTTTTATAATATTTCTTCCCATTTTATCAGATATATAAACTAATTTTATCATTTAATAATCCCATTTTATCATATATATAAACGAATTTTATCATTTAATAATCCCATTTTATCATGTATATAAACCAATTTTATCATATATATAATCCCCTTTTATCATATATATAATTCCATTTTATCATTTATATAATCCCATTTTATCATATATATAACCCCATTTTATCATATATATAATCCCATTTTATCATATACATAATCCCATTTTATCATATATATAATCCCATTTTATCATATATATAATCCCCGAGTTTGCAATACTGAATATTATTAAAAGAAAGCACATTTATTTGAAAATTTTATTTATTTATTAAAAATATTGAAAAAATTTTTCATGCATAAAAATTTATTAATTTTTAATTATTAAATTATAAGTAATTAATAGTTTTTTATATAATATTTATAATCTACGTATTAATTTTTAACATATATTTACATATTCATTTTTTAAATATTATTAACAATTTTCTACGTTGTTTTATAATATTTACATAAGAATTTAATTCAACACTCAAATTTGCATATCTCACACCAAGACATTTTTTTACTTATTTTCTTATTTTGTGGTTTTGTTTCACAATTTTTATAATTTTTTACACAAAAAATTTAATACTTTTCCGAAAACACAAAGCTATACCGTTTGCCTTCTAACAAACTACTGAACTTATACACAAAAATGTGTATTCAATAGTTATACAGAAGATAAATATGATTAACGATAAAAATGTAATAATTGTGTGAAATCAAATTATAGTCAAAAACAAATATTTTATATTTAAGGAAAACATAAACATATTCAGAAACAAACGTTCAACAGTTGTGCATAAAAATACAATAGTTGTGTGAAATCAAATTATAGTCCAAAACAAATATTTTATATTTGAGGAAAACATAAACATTTTCAAATACAAACATTCAACAGTTGTGCAAAACAAAATATGACTTAAAATCAAATAAAAATATTGGCTAAATGGTTGTAGAATTAACTAAATTTGTAAAATTAGTTTAATGATTGTAGAATTAACTAAATAATTGTAGAATTGACTAAATGGTTGTATTTATTCATAAATATGATTTCATATAAACATATTTAAATACATATTATAATTCAGTGAACCATATTAAAATTTTGATTGTGAGTAATCATTAAATGATTAAACAGAATCATAAACGTTGCTATCATGAACACAGTATATTTAAATCAACGAGAAAACGGTTATATAATCATTGAATAGTTGTGGTGATCATACTGTAACCATGTTTTTTCTCTGCGTGTATTTAAAAAATCAAATTTTATTAAAAAAAAAAAAACAAAACACCATTACATTTCATTTAATTAACAAATTCATTATTATATTTCAAACTAAAGAATCACAATTTAATTATAGTTTATTTTTACAAATGTATAAATAAATTAAATTTTAAGACTTTAAGTACATTACCTTGCTTAGAAATCACTTTAAAAATTTCACACAAAACATAACAAAGTTCAGATAGTAAATACTAAAAGTTTTATTAAAATCAATTTTATTCCACTTTAAATTACTGTATCTTTAAATAAACTTTATTTAAAAGTACCTTAAATTAAAAAAAAAAAAAAATAAATTTTAATATTATTTTTGAACGAAACAAATAAAAAATAGGTGAATACTCTATCCCATTTTATGTTTGTTTGCTGAACTAAAATATCTTCACCATGGTTTTAGCATATATTTTGGTTGTAACAAAAAAGTAAACTTTTAACTAAAATGTTTGCACAAATTTATTTTTTATGTTAATGAGATAAACCTTAATGAAAGATGGCAAACAAAAATGCCAAATAAAAAATAAAATAAAGCAAAGTTGACTTGATTTTCTAAAAAAGTAAACTTTTAGAATGTTTTTACGAATTTCTGACAGTAAATTTCTAACAAATCTTTGTTTTTTCAGAAGTTTATTTTATTTTTTTTTAGTTTTCTTTGGGTTTTATCTACATGTAAGTTTTTTTGAAATAAAAAGTAATAAAATTTACATAAATCATAGTTAGTAACAGTTGTGGAATTCTAATATTTTCATTTTATTTGAAGATAAAATATTTTTATAGTTTTGTTGGCTTGACGCAATCAATCAATTTTTAAGTTGCCAATAAATTATAATAAAAAGTTTTATGTTCAAAGTTGTAAATCTTATATGTGAAAAAAGGATTTTGGATTTGTAATGTAATCTATTATTTTAAGAGAATTATAACTTCCGTATATTTTTAATGTTCTTTGAAATTTTAATGCTGTCAATAGAATTTATCTTTGAATCCTTATAAAATTGGGAATTAAATATTTTTTTTTAGAGGTGGTTTTAAGTTTGTGACTTTTTTATAACATTTTCCAGGTAGTAGGTAGAGAAAATTAGTCACACATACAAGACATGAGGCTACAAAAATGCAGTACTATTTAAGTCTCTAACTGGTCACATATAGCCCCTTAATGTCGTTAAAGTTGCAAAAATCAAGAATTTCTCAATTAACCCTCATATAACCATGGGAAAATGAGTGATAAGGAGTGGGTGTATAGGGGAAAGTTGTATTTGACATTACTAATATAAGACCGCAGATTTCCAAAATGGTAAAATGCGTAGACACCCAAAGATTGAAAAAAATAAAAATCCAATCTTAAATAACAAAGCTAACAAAAAATTAGAAAAAAATTATATTTTGAATAATATTGTCGAATTCTTACTCCTAATCTTGATGAAATATGGCACAAAGATTGACACTTATACAAAATTCCTTTGTATCGAGTTTCATTGAAATATTGATTGGCATTTATGATCGTTAAACCCCTATTCCGGGAGGACATTTGTATGGGGGCTAGGTGATATTTTTTGTATTGTGACCTGTACTTTGTTCACAAGGTTTATATGGACAGACAGCCAGACGGACGGACGGACGGACGGACATCGTTAAATCGAAGGTGGAGTAATTTTTTCTGTGCGTTACAAACATCACCACAAACGCATAATACCTCAACCACCTATGATGCTGTAGGGTATAATGAAATATCCTGCGGAAACAAAAATTTATTTTTCAGTAATTATGGTACAAATTGAATTGAAAATAGTTTTTTATTTAAAAATTTATAAAAAAATTCAAATATTTCATTGTACGGACCTTACACATGTGTTCTAAAACACATTTTTGGTCTGGGGAATTCGTAATAAAATTGTTTAAAATTTTTTTTAAACCGATTTAAAATTTGTATATCTTATTTGATAGATAATTACACACAAAGAAAAAATATGGTTCCTGTGACCATAAACTAAGAGCAACATACTATGATTGTAATATATGATTCCAGGTTACAATAAGTATATTTATACGTAATCATTTTTATGATTCCAATTTATAATTTATTAGTAAGTTTCATAACCTTATTAATAACTTTTAGTAAGTTTTATAACCTTGTCTTAAGTATTGCTTTCAATTTCATCATGTTTTTATCATTTAATAATTCTATGTTATCATATATATAAACTAATGTCATCATATATATATTTCCATTTTATCATATATATTATTCCATTCTATCATATATATGAACTAATTCCATCATAAGTATAATTCCATTTTATCATATATATGAACAAATTTCATTATACATATAATCTCATTTTATCATATATATGATCCCATTTTTTCATATTTATATTCATTTGTACCACGATATGTGGTACAATCATCATACTAAATAAAAACAAAACTTGTCAATTTATATTTGTTCATATATAAACTAAATGAGAAATATAACTACTGGACTGATACACAAAAATGTGTATTCAAAAGGCATTAAAAGTTAATGGCTTAATGGTTGTAGAATTAACCAAATTTTTAAAATGAAATGAATGGTTATGTAATTAACTAAACTGTTGTAGAATAGACTAAATGATTGGATTTATTCATAAATATGATTTCATATAAACATATTTAAATACATATTATAATTCAGTGAACCATATTAAAATTTTGATTGGGGGTAATCATTAAATGATTAAACAGAATCATAAACGTTGCTATCATGAACACAGTATATTTAAATCAATGAAAAAACGGCTATATAATCATTGAATAGTTGTGGTGATCATGCTGTAACCATGTTTTTTCTCTGCGTGTATGTGCAGATTAAAATTGTTTAACATTTAGGTGAAAAACAAAGTATTTAATAGGAACATTTTTCTAAGAATTGCAAAAAGACCAACTTTTTCCTATATAAACGCACCCTACAAACTTCAGGTCTGATGCGACACGAGTTAGCGATATCCGATTTTATTAATATTTCACACAGTAAGTTTTTGCAATCCAAAGAACAATTCTAGGGGGAGTTACGGTCAAAATTAGAAAGTTGGTTAATTTTGGTGCAGCCTAATTTATATATACATGTTAACTTAAAGTGGTAGTTTATTTAATTAAATTCACAAAAAAAATATTAATAAACTTGAGAAAGTATTTTATTGTAAATTAAGCAGTGCGAACGAAAAAATCTTAACATACGTTTTGCCTCATAACTTTTTTTCGAAGCAATATTTAAAATTTTTTTTGATTTAGTTATCATTGAAAAATATGTCAGTTATTATTTTAATAACAACTATGTTAATTTGTTATGAGTTTGATCAAAATGAGTGGTAGAAATGATGTACGTACTATAAATTATTAAAAAATTAAAAAAAAAAAAAAAAAAAAATCAAATTGGTCCTACAAATATTTGGTCAAGGAATTAAATGTCTGCTGTCAAACAGTTTCCAAGGTTAATAAACAGTATCAGGAGAATTCGACCATTGATAGGAAACATGGTTAGGGAAGAAAAAAGGTCCAGATGATATTGGGAAGGCCAAGAATATTGAAAGCATATTGAAAAAAACTCCAAACACATCTGGTAGAAAAGCAGCACGGTTAGCTCAGTGCTCTGACTTTTTGGTGCGAAAAGTTAAAGCTAATGCGGAGTTGAAAACATACAAAGTCCCAAAATTTACAGGCTGGAATTCTGCAAAAAATTTAGAAGCCAAGAATAGGGCACGGAAATTAAAATCAAATCCCATACAAAAATACTCATGTTGTATAAAGAACGATGAAAAGTATGTAGATTTTAAAGTATTTTAATGAACACTTTAGCTACTTTTGATTTTTGTTGCTTTTACTCTGCAACTCTCCTCTTCAATTAAAAACACAGCATCGATCTCAATTCATTATAATATTAATTTATTTACACAAACATTTAAATATTTACACAATTCAAAAAAATAAAACTTAACATTAATTCAAAATAATTCAAAAACAATACTGAACATCAACTCTTGTTCAATTACAAACACTAGCTCTGTGATGTCGACTCTATACGATTCACCATCTAACTCTGTCCTTTGTCACAAATGGTCGATCCTTTATACCCATGTTCCCATTCATTAACGTCCCTATTTGTCCAAACCCAACCCTAAAGTCTATGTCTCTGTCCTGTAACAACGTCGAATAGCTCCTCCCTCTTTCCCCAGTTCCTACAGGTATGTACTGGCAGATTTTTCGCAGCTTCAGGGTCAAAATGTTTATGTTGCTGATGCTCGAGGAAATGTTGAAGTTAAGTTTAGGACCGAAAAGCTGACGAAATTTCCTAAAGAATTCGTGGTGTGGCAAGATTTATACAGTTACTGCAAAATAATCAAGTCATTTGTTACAGTGGGCTCTATAAATACCGAATAATACATCAAGGAATGTTGGCAAAAAATCTCTTTCCTTTCATAAGAGATCACAATGTGTCCACATATTTTTGGCCCGATTTGGTATCATGTCACAACGTAAGAAAGCTCTGGAGTGGTACCAAAGAAATAATGACAAGAGAAGTCAATCCTGTAAATTATCCGGAGCTAAGAACAGTGAAAAGATATTGGACTTTTGTGAAAAGAGAATCGAAGGGGATAAAATAGGTGTCCCAAAATATCAAAGATTTTAAAAGGAGATGGGCAGACTCTTCTAAAAAAGTTACTGAAACAACTATAGAATCTCTAATGGAAGGGTTTCCAAAAAAGGTTAGAAGTATAAAAGTTATATTTTTCTGTGATCTGTTGTATAATATCAATTAAATTAAATAAAAAAAAAAAAACAACCAAAGCTCTAAAATCAACCCTTTGCAAATTATTGAATTTAATATATGTTTTTGATTTTTTCGATATATATTTGGAATGGTATACAGTTCCATTTACTTTTGTTGTAAGGATATTATTGAAAGTTTTAAATAAATTATTTTATTTAAAAGCATACAATTAATGTCGTGGTTATAGCCAACTGCTTTTTTAATAATAACTTTTTGTATTTTGTTGTTTCAACTTTACAACAAATGAATGAGGGGTGATAGTAAATGAACATTTTAATAGTTAGATTACACTATGCAACAGTATTTTGAGAGCGGAATCATTCCGATTGCAATTCATATTTGTAATAAACCCTCCAAAGGATTTTTCGCTGGTAGGCAAAATTTTTGTTTTATGACCACTTAAACTTTTCTATTTTTGCACCAAGGTAGTTACAGCTAAATCGAATAAATAATATCAATATAGTTCGAAGCTAAAATAATTTTCCATAAATGGTTAGAGTATTTAACGAAGAATATTTCGTTAGAACTTTAAATTCATTTAACTTACCTTATAAGGGGTAATTTCTAGTCCGTTTTAAGTAAATGACATAAAAGTCGATTAAAAATTGAATTTAATGGGTTAATATGTTCTACAGATATTTTCTGCTTCAAATTTTACTAGGGGTCTCCAAAGATAAAAAATTCATCCGACTTATCATATGTTGTTAAAAAAGAAATTTATGAAATTTTCCCACATTTCTTATGTAAACTCCTTAAACTATGCAATGAAATATAACATAAAATTAAAAGTTTTGTACAAATCGTAAACAAAATTAATAATAATTTCATCAGTTTCATTTCTTTGGATAAACGCTTCACCGTATGAACTTTGGACCTTCGGTAACCCCTAGTGAAATTCGACCTAGAAAATTTCTGTAGAATATTTTAACCCATTAAACTCAAGTTTTAATGGACTTTTGTTTAATTTTGTTTAAACGGACTAAAAATGACCCCTTATTATTAGAGATAAATGAATAGAAAGTTCTAATGAATTATCGTCATTTAAATGCTCTAAAAATTTATGTTAAAATATTTGAGCTTTAATCTTTATTTATATTATTTTTTTCTATCTATCTGAAACTATTTTGGTGCAAAAATAGATTGAATACCAGCGAAAAATCCTTTGGAGGGTTTATTACACATATCAAGAGCTATCAATTGCAATTGGAATGATTCCGCCCCCACGCCATGATCATCAATTTGTTGCATAGTGTTATTTAACATATCGTCCCTGCGCTTACTAAATTACCTATGTAAACATTTTGAATTTTTTTTTATTGCTGCATTTAGAACCCCTATTGGTCATACATAAAACCACCAAAGCATTTGCCGATATTTTAACTGGTTTAGGATTTACAAAATAATATAGTTAATACTATGTATAACATAATACTAATATTAGAAAGAGTTTTTGTTTTATTTTTTCTTTGAAGTAACAAAAAAAAAAAAAAAAAACTGCGATATTAAACAGTTTTTTAGCTTTGCTGAAAAGTTATTGAAAATTACATAGGTAATTCAGTCAGCGCAGGGTCGATATATTCAATTTTAGTTATACTTTATGTAATATGTACTTCTCAGCATTGGATTTCCTGAAAGATATAATTTACGTTGAAACAATAGACTGTATTTTTTAAGCAAATTAGTACCCAGCAAAATTGTGTTGTCATTGGAAGAAAGAACTTAGTGATGAAAAAGAGCTGCAGAAGTTCTTTTTTAACCCATAGTTGTCATTGGTGGGATGTTCTTTTTTTATACTTCTCGTTTATTTGTTTTGAAGTGCTTTCCTTAAAACTATTCGGCTTTAACCTTATTAAAAGATGATAAAAATGCTTAAAAATTTAAATTTTCTTAGAAATTATTAACCTTTTCTCACGCTAAAAATGCATTTATTTTCATTTTTTCGGCAGTAATTATTAAGAACTTCCAAAAATGTTCAAAATATACCCTATTTTTCACTTTTTAAGTGGTGAAAATGTTCTTTTTTGGAAGCTCTTGATCGTTTTTTTTTTTTGGGTAGTAACTCGTAATTATTAGCAAAAAAAAAAAAAAAAAAAACCGGTTTATTTAAAGAAAATAAACCATTTTTTGTTTCCGAGTTTACATTGGTCCTTGAACTATTTAAACAAAATTCGTGAGGTTTAACCTTATATGGGAGGTGGGCGGTAAAGTGGGAGGACCACGCCCATTTTTAGTTTCCAAGTTTATATCGATCTTCAAACTATTTATACAAAATTTCGTTATCGTACATGTTTTTGTTTAACAAATATCAGCAGAAAAGTATGAAATGGACACCCTGTGTTTCTAGTTTTTAGCCCATAACTTTTTTCTTTATTAACCGATTTTGCCCATTTTCATTCCCTTATATAAGATAAATATTTGTGTCCCCCTACGTTGTCCCGTTCGAGCCCTATCCTTCTTTAAACAGACAGACGGACGGACATAGCTAGATCGACTCAGAATCTCACCAGGACCCAGAAAGTATATACTTTGTGGGGTCTTAAATGATTCCTTCTTTTTGATGGTGGGTATAAAAACGTAACAATATAATGTATTACATTATATTGTTATATTTTATTATATTAGTTGGACATTTTAATAAACACAGAAAACCAAAGAAAAATAAAAAAATATATTATTTGTTTTCCTGTTTTCAAAATGAGAGTGAAAAATAAACAATGAAATGAAATTCAATATTTAGAAACTTACACTATGTTATTTTACAAATAATACAATTGACAGTAAGATAACATGTATGTTCGTTAGGGTGGCCCCAAAGTAAGAAAGTAGCGATGTTCCCAGCTCAAGTGAAAATTTAATGTCATAATGTCAGGACTAACATTTTGAGAAAGTCTAGCTTAAAATGAAGTAAATTTTTATTTGAGGTGGGAACATCGATACCTTATTTTCTCTCCATATAAACGGGGCCACCCTAATATACATATGTCCACCTAAAAACAAATAAATGTTCAGAATGTACATATTGTACGTGTTCATGTCAGTCTTTTTGTAAATATTATTTTCTAGATACTTACACATTGTTGGAATAGTTGTCTTCTGTACTACAACAAATTAAACTTCATCTTAAAATCGATGTAACAAGCAAATTTAATGAGAATAAAAAATACATATAGAACACGTTTCCTGTTCCTTGAATACTGCACGCAGGAGAATGAAACAAGGGCTATTTTTAAGAATTCTTTATTTTCTCAAAAAGAGAGCAGAAATAGAAATAATACTTTAAGTCCCTTTAAAATCTAAAATACTTTCATAAAATCTTTAAAAAGCAAGTCGAGGAAAAATAATCAAGTATTGTAAATACCTTCGCCTCACTTTGAAAAACAATTTACTTAAAAATGTTTTTCAACGTGAGTGGTATTTTACAAAATCAAGCCCCCCAGGAAAAATTGTATTAGTTCTACAAATAGTTCCAGAACACATGAAAATAGCCTGTACTTGTTCTACTTTGGCGTTACGACCAATGATTTTTGTTTGAAATTGTCACCTCCAGAACTAGTTCTGTAGAAGTGTTAGCTAGCCAGTACCCATTCTATGGAACGGTTCTAGAACTAGTTCTTTAGTTAGTGATTTTTGTTCGAAATTGTCACACTCGGAACTAGTTCCATAAAAGTGTTAAGGAACGGTTTCAAAATTAGTTTTTTTTTTTATTCTAATGGGCTATTTCCTAAAAGCCACTATTAAAATAAATTTAACTTTGTAAATATTGTTTTTTTAATTTTTAGAATTTTTTAGGCAAGTATTTTAAAAAGTTCTAGGAAGTCATTCGATAACCAGTAATTTGTTCTCAGAAGTGATATAGAAGTCATACAGAATTAGTTCTTAAGCACTAGTTCTCTAAAACATTCCTTAAAACAAATTTAGAATCAGAATAAGGTTCTACTCCATTAGTGTTAGAATTCGTTGTGATACCACTAGTTCTGAGGATGTTGTTAAAGAGTCTGAAGTGGTTCTGAGTACACCAGTTCTAGAACTAATGATTTTAGAACATGTTCTAAAATTTTTCCTGGGCCTTTATTATTTTTTTTTTTATCATTTAATTTAAATTCACATAAAAATCTACAAGTTTAAAAAAAAAAAAAAAAAAAAAAACGAGAGAGAAACTATAGTCGGTCAATATGATACCCTACACCATATGATACCCTACACCATTGTGTATGAGCAAAAAATGAGACCTGTGACCAATTTTAGACCAATACTTTTACTCAATGTAAAATAAATTATAAAAATACAGAACAATGCATTAATTGATTTTAAGCCCTTTAGGGCGATTCCCGGAAGTGGCTTTATATGGGAGCTATGGTAAATTATGGACCGATTCTATAAAATTTTGGCAATGTTGTTTCCACTTATATAAAACTTATTTGTGTCGAATATTAACTTGATACTATCATTCTTATGGGATTTATGCACGTTAAAGTGATTTTCGGAAGAGGGGATTTATATGGGAGCTATGGTTTATTATAGACCGATCTTGATGAAATTTGGCACAAAGATTAACACTTGTACAAAACTCCTTTGAAATATTGCTATATTTATGGCATTTATGATCGTTAAACCCCTATTCCGGGAGGACATTTGTATGGGGGCAAGGTGAAATAATGGACCTATCATAACCAATTTCAATAACCTTCGTCCTTGTATCAAAATAATTATTTGTGACAATTTTCATCAAGATATCTTTAAAATTGCGACATGTACTTTGTTCACAAGATTTACATGGACACACAACCAGCCAGCCAGCCGACCAGACGGACGGACATCGTTAAATTGACTCAGAAAGTGATTCTGAGTCGAAAGGTATACTTTAAGATGGGGGTCCGATAATTTTTTCTGCGCGTTACAAACATCAGCACAAACGCATTATACCCCAACCACCTATGGTGGTGTAGGAAGAGGGGATTTATCTGGAATATTTCCACGACTCCCTCGAGCCCAGCATAGTCGGAATTATGTTCTCGGATGTTACTGTCTTTCCTAATTTTCTATACAACTCTCTTCTTTTATTTTCCCATTTTGGACATTCAAAGAGTGTGTGATTTGCCGTTTCCTCTCAAATTAAATCTATAGATATTTGTTAAAGCTGACAAATATGATTTGTTAAAAATCTACATTTCCATTTCGACTTTCGATCCACTCTTGAATGTTTGGAATCAGATGATAAGTCCATCCATAATAAATATATATATATATATTTTTTTTTTTTAAATTTGGATATAGCGCCTGAATATAAGAGACACACACGTCTGATTTCTACATAGCGCCTTACCATAAATGACACACAGTAGTTCCAACAAGCTTTTTGTTTGAAAATAATTTTGAAATAAAGATATCTGAATAAAATTTGTAATGATTATAGCTAAAGTGTTTTCGAGTTGATTTTTAGTATTTGAACGTTTATTATGTATATTTTAATATTTATTTATATATAGTCCTTGTAATCCTCTGTCTATTTTGATGTAAAAAAAGTGTGTTTTTTAATTCCCCGGTTTTAAGACAAGTTTCTCTATATTATGTGAAAATTTCTATAAGGTATCTTTATTGGTTTAAATTTTATTTCAATCCAAATATTTACATTATTTCTTAAAAAATTCTTCAAATCTAAATTTTTTATTCCATTTAAAACCAACTATGATGAGAAAAATGTCATATTATACGTCATATTAAAGGTAATTTTGATTCCTTTAATATAACATCTCAGTAAATCTTATATCATAAATACTTTGAAAGATATTTGTAATCTTGTGTATACAACTTTGTACATACATTTTTTGAGCTTTTTTTTACACATTCAAATTGCGATATTTCGCGAATCACTTGATGAAGTTATCTGAAATTTTGAATTAGTCTTAGTTTTGACAAGAATAATGATTGTGCCAAATATTATTAAACTCGGAAGGGTAAAGTCCAAAATTTTAATTTCTTGTGTTGGTTTTAAATAGAATGACTTATATAATGAGTATCAAAAAACTAAATTAGTTTTTATTCTCGTGAAATTAAAATTTCAGTAAACTTTTCTATGATTTATTTTAAATACATAGAAAAAAATATTTCAAATAATTTTTTAATAAAATTATTAATTAACTTTATATTGGAATTTAATTATATGATTTATTAATATAATTAATTTTCTAATTGGTTTACAGTTTTGTTTTTTAATAAATTGACAGCTGTTAATAAAATATGTATAAAGAAAAATTAAATATTTGTCTATAAAGAGTGTGTGCCAAACTGTAGCAAAGTATGTGGAAAAGTAAAATTTTGAAGTATATGAGGTGAATAAAATTTCACTAGCTTATAGGGCTACATAAATTTTTGACAATAGAATAGAAAAATTTGAAAGTCGTAAAATAAATAATAAATTAAAATAATTTGAAATTGTTTGAGATTTTTAATGTTTATTTTATAAAATTGTATTTTTTCTCTTTAAAACAAATAATTTTTAAAAATATATTAATTTTATTTAAAGTTTTGTCAAATTTTGTTAATGATTTTGTCAAAATTTATCACGGGAAAAAGTTTTCATTTGGCACAGCAAAACTATAAAATTTTTTCACCATAGGAAAATTTTAATTTCCTCAGAACTTTGCTACCGTTTGGCACACGCTCAAAAGTACAGAAATAAAATAAATTTAAGTAAATTTTCAAAAATTTTCCGCTCATTGTATCTATTTAAGGATCTAAAAAATAATAATAATATCAATTATTCTAGTTGTTAATATCATCATTTTGATGATTGGAGCAAAATCAATTAAAAATTATTTAATATTACAAATTTCGTAATTAAAGTCCATTTTTACTTTTTTCTTTGTACTATATTATTAAAGTTTAAATATTTTGGACATTTTCCGTCGTAATTTATATTTTAGGGCATCGTTGGAAAGGTCTCATTCAAAACTGTTGTATTCGTTCAACCTTTTAGTTGCACAAATAATATTTTGGGATTTCCGGTCCATAAAGTTAATGTCTATGTCAAATAAATAGTTAGTCAAGAAAATAAATGTCACCAAAAACATAAATTTATCATAAAAACTATAAACTCGTGTAAAATCGTGACCTAAATAAAAATTGGTCACAACAAGTTAATTTAAAGGGTTAATTACGTGTAGTATTCAATAGTATCAGGATAGACCATTCCAGTGATACATTAAAATCCATTATATGATGAAAAATTTCCGAAATATATAAAAATAAATGTTTGAATAAAGAAAATACTTTGTCATATAGTAAAATATTTTGGGAATCAAATAAAAACAGATAAATCTTTATTTATAGAGGGGTACATTTGCAACTTTTTTTCGTGCGACTCTTTGCTGTGTTTAGGTTGTTTGATAATGTTTTTATAACATAAACAACCACAAACATGATTAAAGCTCTAAATTAAAAATTTACAATTTTTATGAGAAACATAGGATGTCTACATATATACAGGCTGTGTATAAATGTATTGTAAAGTAGCAAATGATTTAGATTAACTCTAAAACATATTAAAAAATCTAAAACATATTAAAAACTTTTGATTTATATTGTTTATTGCTGATTAAATCAAAATTTATTTTATATTACAAATTTTTAATGATCTGTAAAAATAAAAATAAATCATTTAATTTAATAAATTTTTTTATAGCTCATTTGTGTGTTTCCAAATGTTTTATGACTTTTACCAGAACCCTTGTTTTTAGTCATATAAAGGCGAGGGTTGTGGTTTATACATACAGTATATTTTTTTTTTACTAACAAGACACATGTTGTACCATATTAACCTTTTATATCTATTGAATAAATTAAATAAATTTATTTTTTTACATATGAGATTTTTGAAAAAAAAAAAAATAAAAAAAATAAATAAATAAATAGAATAATAAAAAATAAAACGAGATAGAAAGATATAGTTGGTTAAGCCCGACCATATGATTCCCCCACCATTATATATGTGCATCAAAATTCGAGGAGGGGTCATATATTAGACCTTTGGTCAATTGTGGATCGATATTATTACTAAGTGTAAAATAAAATATACAAATACAGAATATTACGTTAATACTAACATTCATATGAATTTATGCGCTTTAGGGTGATTCCCGAAAGTGGGTTTATAAGGAATCATTAAATCGATTTAGAAAGTGATTCTGAATCGATTGGTATACTTTTTGGTAAGATTTTTTGTGCGTTACAAACATCAGCACAAACGCATAATACCCAAACCACCTATGGTTGTGTAGGGTATAAATATACAAATAACTTTTTAATTTTTATTTTTCAGTTTTTTCCTTTCAATAAATTTTATTGCACGTTTTTTATTGTTTTGAACAATAAATGTATTTGTTTTCCTGCTATTTTGCGGTTTGTTGGTTTAATAAAATATTGTTTTCATATAAGTTTTTGGTTGTGATTTATTTTGCTTCAATAAAATAAATTTTTATTCTAAACTTATTTATATTAAATTTTTAAATATTTTAAAACCTTGGTAAGTGATTAATAAGTATTCAAAGAATTTATACGTTTGTATGTAGGTAAATATTTTATGACAGTCATTTATATTTTTATTAAATATTATCAATAAACATCAAGTTCAAGTTAATTTTATGGTAATGTGAAAATAATTTCAATATATTCAAATGAAAATTGTTATTTTATTTATACATAGAAACTGTACGATATTGATTTAAAAAATATAGGATACACATTAAAAAAAAAAACAATATAAAGTATTAACGAAAATTATATTAACACAACACTCTCAACATACTTTATATAAATAATTTTTTCTTAACATTTTGTTTTGCAACATTTAAATAAAGCTTTTTTTATATTTCAGGGACTCATAGCTTTCATTTTATATCCATATTGGGTTGATAAAATTTTGGTAAATATTACTGGTCGACAAAAAAAAAAAAAAAAAAATCCTCCACCAAAGACGAATAGTTGAACTTGATGCATTTTGATGTGCTAAGCACGAATCTGCTTTCAGTTTTTTTTTTTACATCAGATCTGGATTTTTTCTTTTTTTTTATGGGCGTGTCTAATATTTTGCTCATATTATGTCCATTGGCCATTACTTTTTCATGCATATTTTTAGATTATTTTATTACTAAAATTTCTTTTAATAAAATAAATTTTTTTTCTTGAAACAAAAATAGCTGGACTAGGTGGATTTTGACGAGTTAAACAAGAATCTGCATTCACTTTTTTCCTCTCACGTACTCATTTTTTTATGGGCATGACTAATATCATCACCGGTCAGCGGTCACACTATAAAACTCGAAAATGGTTTGTATAACTTTGACTATAACTCAAGAACCGTTTACACGATTTTGATAAATGATTCACCAAAGGTTAGGTTAGGTTATATTGGCAGCCGCCCTAGGCCAAGCTCACTTGGGTCCAAAATAAGGTCCCGTTGTGTTACCATAGAAAGCTCCCGTTGCGCCAAGGCCTAATCATTCTGACCATCCGATCTATTGAACCACTTCGTGGTCCTTACAAAGGAGTTGATCCTGCTCGGTTCAGCTCTAAAGAGACAGGATTTGTCTAGGATTTGTTCTCAAAGGACGGACAGTGACATAGAAGATGTTCAGTGGTTTCCTCCTCTTCCACGTCTTTACAACTTCTGCAAAAGTCGTTATAGGGGAGTCCCAGCCTTCTAGCATGTTCTCCGAAGGGCCAATGACCTGTGATGATACCAATAAGGTTCCTTAGATGGTTCCTTGGCAGCTTCAACAACTGAATAGTTCGCTGCTCTTCCATCATGGGCCAGATTTTCCTGGACTCTACACAAGTGGGTTCCCTGGTCCATCTTTCCATAGCTTCAAGATGAAGTTTGCGAGATATTTGCTGCTTACCTATAGTTAAAGGAGCGCCTATATCATCGTTGTAACCATATTGGTTCAAATTGGCTACTGCACGCGCAAGTCTATCGGCCTCGCAGTTACCGTAAATGTCCCCATGTCCTGGAACCCAAGTGAGGGTAACCAACGAATGTCTCGCGATCTCCCCCAGAGACAATCGGCATTCATGGACAATCCTTGATGTGGTGTACACACCTGTCAGGGAACTAATGGCCGCCTTGCTGTCAGTAAGTATGCGAATATCCTTATTAGATATTCCATTATACTGCACCCATTGTGCGGCTATATTTATGGCCATCACTTCGGCCTGTGTAATGCTACAGTAGTCGGGTAGCCTGTGGGACAGTCTCAGGTCCAATTGTGCAGAGAAAATACCTATTCCTACCTTATCTGCTGTTTTTGAACCATCTGTGAAGATTTGAATATCCCCTTCGGTTATGTGGCGACTATTATCGTAGTATGTTCTTTCCGGTATGGATACCATGAACCCGGGATCAAACAGTGGTGTTGGTATTGCGTAATCAATCCTAAGGTCTCGATATAAATCACCGAGAATGTTTGCATGACCATAACTATGGTGTTTCCATGCCTGTGTTGCACGAAGTCTCAGCGCTGAATGTGCAGCAATCTTCCTGGCCTCGATGTCAGGTGGTAGCCAGTTTAGTATAGTGAACAGAGCCTTAGATGGAGTAGTTCTAAGTGCACCTGTTATCATGATCGACATCATTCTCATTAAACGTTCGAACTTTGTTCGCTGGTTTCTCTTCTCCAAAGCTGGCCACCAAACAGTTGCTCCGTAAAATAAGATCGGTCTGATCACACAGTAGCATAACCAATATGCATTTTTGGGGTTTAATCCCCAGTTTAGGCCAATTGCCCTTTTGCAGCAATACAATGCAGATGCTGCTTTTGTGGTTCTCAAAATAGTATTCAGATTCCAGTTCAGTTTACTATCAAGAATAAGTCCCAAATATTTGGCTTCTTTAGATAGTGATACTCCGTTTATCTTAGGAGTAGTGAATTCCGGGATTTTGTATCTTCTGGTAAATAATATCAGTTCGGTTTTGGTTGGGTTGACTCCCAGTCCACAGCCATGACACCATTTTCCCAGTAGATTGAGTGCAGACTCCAACACTTCTGAGAGAAGCTTTGGGTCCTTGCCAGTAGCTACAACCGCCACGTCATCTGCATATGCAATAGTTTTGCAGCAGGTCTTTTCCATGGCTTTAAGTAGAGTGTTAATATTCAGATTCCATAGCAATGGGGACAATACTCCACCTTGTGGAGTTCCTCTAGTTGCTATTCTCTGGATGCTGGAGGCGCCCAATTCCGATTCGATTCGCCTAAAGTTCAGTAGTTTTTCGACGAAAGAGATGACCACCGGGTCAATCCTCAACTGAGTCAGGTTTGACATTGTTGAAAGCACCTTCTATATCCAGGAAGGCTACAAGCGCATATTCCTTATAGTGAAGTGATCTTTCGATATGGCCCACAAGAGTGTGAAGCGCGGTTTCAGTAGATTTTCCCTTCATGTAAGCATGTTGGGAGTTGGATAGATCATTTGCATCTAAGGATGATCTGATGAAACTCTCCAGGGTTTTAAGCATGAAGGAGGATAGACTAATTGGTCTGAAGTCTTTAGCCTTCCCCCCCTTGGGAATGAAGACCACTTTGTAGGTTGTCCATGTGTATGGAATATGTGACAAGCGAAGACATGCCTTGAATTTTATCAAAAGCCAGGGCAGCAGGATGTCAATGTTAATCTGAAGGTCAACTGGTATTATTCCATCTGGACCAGGTGATTTGTAGGGATGGAAGCTTGTAACTGCCCATCTGATTCGGTGTTGGGTTATCGGGATATTCGATATGTCCCTTAAAATATTACCATGGTCGTCCCTTGGTAGAGTATTTGGCTCTTTACATCCCGGGAAGTGTGTTTCCATTAGTGCCTCTAGGGTATCTTTGCTGGAAATGGTCCACGTACCATCCAGTTTCTGAATGCATGATGGTATAGTTGGATTTGAAGATAGAATCTTTCGTAGCCGACTGGTCTCGGAGGAATTTTCAACTCCATTGAAAAATTTCCTCCAGGATTGTCTTTTAGCTTTCCTTACAAGGTTTTTGAATTTATTGTATGAGGATTTGTAAGTGGACCAGTTACCACAGATCTTAGCCTCATTAAATAGTTTCCTGCATTCTTTACGTTTATCCGCAATTTCCGCATTACACCATGCTGGTTTAGCCTTGCCTATCCTAGTAGTTTTCCTACAGGATTTATCTGTTGCATAAGCTAAAACTTTTGTGAGTGATTCCACTGCCGAGTCTAATGACGACCTATCGTCAATATGTGTCGGACATACTGGTAATGTCTCCGACAAGATTCTGGAATAGATTGACCAATTGGTCCTTTTCCTATTCAAGTAGTGGTTTACAGAGTCAACCTCAAAAGAGAAGTCGAAATCTATGTATAAGTGATCAAAGAAGGAACAGTCTTTAGACACATTCCAGTTAGTGATAAGATCCGAGAATTTATCGTTTATAAGCGTGATATCAAGATTCACCAAAAGATGCATACCGTTCTCGAGTTATACAAGTGTGACTGCCTAAAGGCGGGGTCATAGTAGTCATGCCCATAAAAAAAATCAATACGTGATAGAAAAAAGTAAAAGCTGATTCTTATTTGGTACGTTAAATTCCATCTAATCCACCTATTTTTTTTTTATTTAAGACGAAACAATTTTTTTTTCCACTAGTGTGTTTCCACTTAACTGTAGGTATCCTAACTTAACTGTGAATGCAATCAAGATTTGTGCATCAAATTTTATGATACGTGGCTTTATTTATTTGTAGTTTTACCAGCTTTAGGATAAAGATGATAAACTGAAACATTTTTTGTGTTTTCACTTTTAAAAAGAAGTTTTAGTAAAAAAAAAAAATCTTGAATTTAGCATGAAAAATTTTTTTCGGACACTTATTTCGTTATATCTCCTAAACTATTGAGCGGATACAAATTTGTTAGTAGAACGATTTAAAGTCAATTTTATTCCAAACATTATGGTGTTTTATTTATCTCGAATTATAGTGAAATATTCTCGAGTAATCGGCTTATTTAAGACGCAGTATTAGACACGCCTATAAAAAATCTCGACCCGATGGAAAAAAATTGAAAGCAGATTCGAGTTGAGCATGCGAAATTCCATCTAGTCCACATATTTTTTTTTTATTTTTTGAAGAAGCACGAATTTTTTTTAGTATTTTATAATTTTGCGTATTTTGCGTATTTTTAGAAACTTTGTAAGTCCTTTTGAGAGATAAGTTTACGTCCTGGAGAAAAACTGAGTACGCAGTTTTATTATGTATGAGCTCTAGCTTGGTACATATATAGATTTTTTTTATGTGTTAAAAATTTTTTGGAAATTGTCAACAGTGTTATTATAAAAAAAAATCGCCAATTAATTCCAAAAATCATCAAAATTTAATGAAATTTGGCAAGAATATTAACATTTACACTGGTAACGTAAATACCAAGTTTATATGGGTTAGGTTTTTAAGTCGATTATAGATTCGGATAGTTCACAACTTTAAATATTGTATAATGATCGTAATATTTTCATAATATCTTCAAAAATTTAAGTAAAGACCGCTTTATTATGTGGAGTGTTAATTTTAACTATGGTATACCCAGAGAAAAGTCGGCCAGAAAACGATACCATTCAGTGTTAATAGTAAATCTGCCCCGTATGTGTTCAAATTCAACACTTCGTGTTCAATTCTTAACGAAAATCGATACCTAATTGGCTTGAATTCGGTATTAAATTATTATCAAATTGCATTATGTTTTCTATGTGAATTGAATTTTCCCCTCAGTATAGTTGTTTTGATTATATCGTATGTATTTATTGTCTACGTTAGGACATACACTATGGAGCATTTCTTGTGGTTATGTAATTTTTAAGCTTTATCTTCTCACGAGTCTAGTTATAATATAAAATAATTAATCATTTTTTTTTTTTTTTTTTTATAGTGTAACTTCTAACATAATCATTAATTAAGCATCAATGAAAGCTTTTAGATTTTTTGTTAATGACATTTAATTAAGAATTTTATTAATAAATTAAATACGTATATATTTATCTCAATATAATAAAGTACTGTAAGTAATTTTAAATGTTTTTGAGAGCTTTATAAATAAGTATCTGAAAAATAACAAAGAATCATTTATAATATTTATCAACATTTGTGGTAAAATACTTTAAACAAATAATTGTGTTCATTTGTTCTTTTAAAGATTTGCTTAAAAAAAAAAAAAAAAAACATAATTTCTTAAATTTAAAAAAAAAGCGTTTACGAAGAATCTAAATAAGATATAAATTCTATGGTTTTTTTGTATAGTTATGAAAATATGTTTTTGTAAAAGTTTTTTTTGTTACAAACAATGGGTAACCACAATGAAGCACATTGACTTAAAGTACGATGACTTTTACTGTCATAATTAAAAATGTGTATAATAATTCTATATATCGCACAGTGGTCCCAAAACTAAATTTTTTGGTAATAATTCTGTAACTTTAGAACTGCTGGATGTATTTGAATGAAATTTCTCATGGACAATTCTGAGGTATATGCCAATCGATTTGGAGGAGGATAGGTTCTTAGCGGGTCTGGGGGACGGGGGGTAAACCTCCAAAGTTGGTCACCTCGGGTACGAGAATTAAAAAAAATAAAAAATCACTAAAATAGTCACCCTGTCGTTATAAGAGGCATGGCTTATTCAATATTTTTTGTGTATTTAGCTAACATATGTAGGTAATTTTCCAAGGTATTTTTATTTTAATTTCAGCTTTGACATTTTTGAGCTCTACAAAAAACCAAAAAAATAAAAATTAAAACAAGCGCGAATGTTAATTCAGCTCGGCCGAATCTATGTATATACCCACCATCAACTTTTTCAAATTTTACGTTATATGGGAGGTGGGCGGTAAAGTGCGAGGACCACGCCCATTTTTGGTTTTCGAGTTTATATCGACCCCCAAATATACAAAATTTCGTTGTCGTACATGCTTTTGTTTAAGAGACATCAGCAGAAAAGTATGAAATACCCTGTCCATAACTAATTACACAGAGTTACAAAATAAGAAAAAATTCCTGCGGCACGGGGTTTCTCAATCAATTTGGATACACGGTATTAATAAGTACTAAGCCTCTAAACCACTTTTTTGAATTGACTCTGGTTCTCGCGATAAATCGCTATTTGTAAAATTAAGGAGGTTGCACTATATATCGAAGCATATCTCAAAAACGACTTCTCTGATTTTGTACAAAAAAATATCAAAAAATGCTAAATAAAATGATCTTCAAATCATTCTTACATTACTTTTTAATACGGTAAACAGTAATAGAGGTATTAAGCTCATCTTCTGAGAAAAAATTCAATTTAAAAAAAAAATTTTAAAGAAACATTTTTTTCGAAAAATCATAAAAAATCTGCAATTTCAAAAATTCAAATTTTTATTCTTTAATAAAAAAAAAAAAAAATAAAAAATAATAGATTTGTTGCAAATAAAACAAGTTACATATATATTATTAAAATCATTGCATTAGTTTATACTTCATTCACAAATTATCATTAACAACTTACATACATAGAAAAATTAAAAAGATCGCAAAATTATTTTTTTATTTTTTAAAATTTTTCTATGTAATTTGTAAATTAGTATTTTCACCAATTTGTGAATAAAATCAAAACATAGACATTAATATAAATGAAATATATTTTGTTTTATTTGCAACAAATTTATCTCTATCAATAAAGAATAAAATTTTGAATTTTTGACACTTTCAAATTTTTATGATCTTTTGAAAAACATTTTTCTTGAAATTTTGTATAAAATTTCATTTTTTCTCAAAACATTGGCTTAGTATCTCCATAACTGTTTTGAAAAGTAATATAAAACGACTTGAAGATAATTATTGATAGAATTTTTTGGTATATTTTTGAATAAATCGGACAAGTCGTTTTTGAAATATCGTATGCTCCGATATATAGTGCAACCTCCTTAATTTTACAAATCGCGATTTATCGCGAGAACTAGTGTCAATTCAAAACGAGATGTGGGTTAGAGGCTAAGTACTTATTAACACCGTTTATTCGAATTGACTGAGAAACCCCGTGTCGCAGAATCAGTGTTTCCCTGTGTTATAAAGTATACGCAATACTATAGATTACACAGCATATAAAGTACATAACGAAATAAGAAATTATATTGACTGTAAGTATACACATTAGGGTATACACATTAGGGTAGACCACATTTTTATGAAGAAATCCTAATCGTATTTAAACTTAAAATTTTTTAAAAAATATAATTTACATTACTCCAACTATCAGTTTGATTGTTTTTCATATTTTCTTAGAACATATTTAATCGTAATAATACGGGTTTTTTATCACAAAAATTTTTAATACTTTGTCTCAACGTATTTATTGTATTTAAAAACGCTTGTTTTTGTTGAGAAAATAGCACACAATATATAAAATTCTAGTGTAGCCAAGACCTTCTGAGAAAGTTGAAATTAAAAACGATTTTCTTCAGTGTCATTAAATAGACAAACTATAAGCTTGTAAAATTTAAAAGTATTTTCTTTAAAAAATATATAAATTCATATCAAACAATTGACCTCATCTAAGAAATTAGTAAACAAACATTCGTAAAAATGAAAACACCTACTGTTTTATGTCTTAAAGACATAAAACTTGTCATCTGCAATCGTGACGTTCATACAAAAATGTTTCTTGTTTTATTGAAGCATGTTATGTGATGTTGTTTTTTCTTAATGATATAAAGCACGTGATTTGTCTTAAAACAAGTTTTTAGTATTCAGTTTTATGAAGAATAAAGTTGGTAAAGAATAAAGAATATTTTTATTATTTATAATTATGGACTACTAAGAAAAGCAAAAAAAAAGTAACATACTTTGCATTTAGTATCTAGTTTATTTTTCTTTTATTAAATAAGATAATTTTCAAAAATATTTATTTATATTTATATTTTCCTATATGACGAGTAAAAATTTCCATCAAAAACTACCTTAGAAATTTAACTTGATGCAAACGCAAACAAATTTTAATTAATATTTACATTCATGCGTTTTTTTCCTAAGAATTTAATATTAGAAAAATTACTTTGCAACTGAACTTAATAAAATTAATATTTAACAAAACGTTGATATTGTGCTTATTTTAGGAAAATGCATTGGTAAATAGCAATTTATTTCAGGAAAACAATAAATAAACTTTTATGCAAATATGCAAACATAGTGAAGTGTCTTTTTGTTATACATTTTCAAGTTTAAAAGAATTAAATAATAAACTTCAAAATATTCTTTGATCCATCATTGTTTTCTTTTCTAGTTTTTTATACCCATCATCAATAAGATGGCGGGTATATTGATTTTGTCATTCCATATGCAACATGTCGAAGGAATCATTTAAGACCCCATAAAGTATATATTTTTTGGGTCCTGGTTCGATTCTGAGTCGATTTAGCTATGTTCGTCCGTCTGTCTGTCTGTTGAAAGCTCGAACGGGAAAACGTAGGGGACAAAATTGCTTATATTATAAATAGTTACGAGATATTATATGCATGTTTCGAATCAGCAATATGTATTTTTTACTAACAAATTTATAAACGATTTTTTATAAAATTTTCTTTTTACCCTCTAACTAGGGTTTCGACTGACAACGTGAATTCGGCTGGATTTTTCGACTTTTTTTTTGATGCTTGTCCAGTGTCCAGCCAAAATAAAGTTTGCCCAGATAAATATATAAATTTTTGAAAAACTAATCAAAATCAAAAAAATTTTTAAAAATCAATCGAAATATTTTTTCCTTCTCTTTAGCCAAACGTATGTTTTCAAAATTGTTAACAAACTTCCAAAAATTCGGAATTGAACTTTTGGAAATTTGTAACAGTTTTTTTCCTGAATATGAATCTGGATCTGGCAACCCTAGCTCTAACGGTTGAAGCAAAATTTCATTAAATAAAGTTAAAGATATTAGTCTAATTTAAAATACAATTAGAGTGAAAATTCAAGGACTAGTTATTTACTTTTTTGTGTCAACTATTATAAATGAGAAGAATATGAAAAAATTATAAGAATATGAACAATTAAAGACGTTATTTTAAATTTTTCTCCTCACAGAATAAAACAAAAATAGCTGACCCAACCTTGACCTTCAGAGGGTTAAGTACTAGAGAAATTAATAATATTTTTTCAAATCATAAGTAGCAAACATTTTTAAGTATAAAGTTCAATCATCATTAAAACACCCACTTTTAATTTAAAATAAATATTTCCGAAATGTTTCTTCGTTTCATGTGTAAATATAAAACAACCTACTTACATTTGCCAAAAAAAAGCCTGTTAAAAAAATATAAAAAAATCTTTAAAGTACTGTTGTTGAAATATTGACATCATATCAAATAAATTTTTTAGTTACCTTGACATTTTATTTCTGTACAATTCAGCTCAAATGTTTCTAAGAGGCTGTCTGTTGATTCATAATTTGCCACAGTGTTGCCAGTTTAGCCTTTTTAAGGCTAAATCTAGCATTTTTATTTTGCTTTTAGCCTCAAAATGTTCATTTTAGCTTCACGCTTTTTTTCTAGCCTTTTTTTGATTTTTAATATAGCCTTAAAAAGGCTAAACATTTACTGATTCTATTTTTACAGAATCATCAAATTAAGCATTAATTAATTCGCACAAAAAATCTAAATTATTTATGTTTAACGAAATTTTTCGTTTCTCAAATTTTAAACAAATTCACTTAAGTTCAGTATAAAAAATGTCATTTCATAAGCATGAGCTGTATGGGAGGTATCACGCCCACTGAAACAATTTCATTCAAACTCAGCCCTATAAGAGATTTCTTATTAAAATGCTTATATACTAAATTTCTCGTTTTTAGCTCAATACGTTCTAGAGTTAGCATGTTCACAAACTAATACAGTAGTAGGTGTTTGTTATGCTTAGTGAAAATGCGGAGCCGCATCAAAAAATTTCGAAAGATAAACATTTTATGGACCAAAAAATATTTACTTGTGTTTGTTAGGAAAACTCTAACAAAATATATTTTTATTCAATGTATGGAGAAATAACTTAGATTCGATCCTCATTTTTCGCAAAATTTTTAAAACTTTCGATTTTTGTTATAAAGAATTTTTATTTTTTTTTTTTTTTAAATTTTACTAGGAAATCCTAAAAAAATAATAAAAATATGCAGCACTAATACCATCAAACATTGAAAATATCATAAATTTTATTGAAATAACTCAGTGATATTAGGTGTAATTTTGACCAGAATTATACATAAACTTCTAGTTTGTAAAAATTTTTATATGTTCAACTTAAAACCGCCATAACTTTCGCGCCCCTCACAGAAAATGATTAATGCAAGCTGGTTCTACATGCATTCGAGTCACTTTATATGTGTACAAAAGAATTTTAATGTACCATTGAAAAAATATCTTTTTTTTTTTTTTAAAAAAAGGGCTAAAATCTAAAATTTTTGATAATAGCCTATATACAAGCATGTTTTTCAATGGTTTTATCAAGATAGTAATAAACAGATTTTTGAAATCTGGTAAAGGACAACAATTTTGCTAGTGCTTTAAAATTTTATATGTCCGAGGTACCCCACTTTGAGTCCCCATAGTTCTACTCCTAAAACGTATTTTAGGACAATTTTCAAACAAAAAAAAAAAATAATAATAATAAAAATATTAGGAAGAAATTAAATTTTCAAATACTTGAGGAAAACAAACGAAAATACATTTAGTTGATGGTCCCATTTTAAAATATTGCTTTAAGAAACGAAAAAATCTTATCGTCAAATAATAAACGAAAATAAACGCCTTAACTTATGCTTTCACACTTTCACATTTATAAATCTAAATTTTTTTCAAACTACGAAAATTTGAATACGAAAAAAAAATTAAACAATCATAGCAAGGTTTGCTTTAAAAAAATAAACAACAACAATTCCATATTTATATATTTTTTTTATGTATGTATGTATGTATGTATGTATGTATGTATGTATGTATGTATGTATGTACGTATGTATATATGTATGTATGTATGTATGTATGTATGTATGTATGTATGTATGTATGTATGTATGTATGTATGTATGTATGTATGTATGTATGTATGTATATATATGTATGTATGTATACAAAAAAATATACATATACAAAAAAAAGAACAACACCGTTAATCATTATATTACTGCTGTTGCTACTTGCCTATATAACAAAAAAATGAAATTGAAAAAAGATTCGGCTATGCCGAATCTTTGATACCCTTCACCATATTACCATCTTATCGACATCATATTACCATATTACCGACAAATAATAATAAAATATAAATAAAATAAAATAATAATAAAATTTTCGCCTTAACGTATGCTTTCATATTTTCACATATATAAATCTAAATTTTTTTCAAACTACGAAAATTTGAATATGAAAAAAAAAAAAAAAAAAAAACAATCATAGCAGGCTTTGCTTTTAAAAAATAAACAACAACAATTCCATATTTATTTATTTTTTTATGTGTGTATATACAAACTGACTGCATATACAAAGAACAACAACAACACTGTTATTCATTATATTACTTCTGTTGCTAACTAAACTACTTGTCTTATAGGCAAAAACGTCACTAATAGTCATTACAATGCTTAATATACATGTTTGTGTGTGTATTTATATTCTTAACAGATTTGTTTTTGGGCCATAACTCTGTTGATTATGAACGAATTTGGTTTATTAAAAAAAAAAAAACGAAATTTTATAAAAACATTTATGACTGATCTATATAAAAATAAAAATCTGTAGCTTGAACAAGGTCTTCAAAAATAAAAAATTCGTTTTCCCCGATATCTCAGTTATTACTGAACCGATTTATTTCAGAACAAAAATTCAGAAAATAATTTCCGAGCCCCCTTTGAAAATTCGAAGTCCCTGGTATATACAGAGGCTTCAGAAACTGAAAAACCGGTTTTTAAAGCATATCTCCGCCATTTATAAACCGATCCTGCTGATTCAAAAAACCAAATTTTATAAAAATATTTGTGACCGATCTGTATTTAAACCTGTAGCTTAAACCAGGGCTTCAAAAAATAAAAAATGCGTTTTGTCCGATATCTCAGTTATTATTGAACCGATTTATTTAATTTTTTCAGAACAAAAATTTAGAAAAAAATTTCCGAGACTTCTTTGTAAAAACGAAGTCCCTAGTATATACAGAGGCTTCAGAAACTGGAAAACCGGTTCTAAAAACCGGTTTTTTAACATATCTCCGCATTGTATGAACCGATCTTGCTGAATTCCAATAGCAAAATTCTCGAAAGCATTTCCGATCGTTTGATATATATATATATTATATATGTCAGTTATCGGTGGGCTTCATAAACGCCATTTCAACCGACACACGGACGGACGGACATGGTCCTATCGTCATCATTTCTTACAAGGATCCCGAAAATGTAAACTTTTTTGCTCTCCGACGAAAATTGTGAGAATTACAAACGGAATGACAAACTTATATGTATATACTAGAGCCCTGCAAACTGTGTCTTATAAGGCTGTACAAGCCACTTGATATTTTTCAAGTGTTGTTATCAGTGTGTGTGCGGAGTAATAAATACTGTTCTGCAGGCACTTAAAACCATACAAATACTGCGTGTGTGCTTCAACTTTATGAACAAATCATGAGTGTGCTATGATAGCTACCAAACAAGCCTCTCAAAGGCTTGTATACAAAAATACAAGCCTTTTGACCACTTGTTTGCTTCAATAAGGAAAAAAATTGTGTTTTCTTTTTTATTAAAATTATATGTGTGTGTGTGCGTTCATGACTGTATAAAGCAGTGATCCCCACACTTATACATTCACATTTTGTTAATGTGTGTTCTGTATAACTCTCCCGCTCTGAAATTATACACCAAAAAAATATCTTCCTTTTTATAGTAAAATTATTTATAATAAAATGGAAATGAAAATAAAAGATCTTGTTTTTTGTATAAAAAATAAAAATTTATAATTCTTTCAAATTAACCATAAAATTTTGATTAATAAATGATATTATTTTTAGTAAAAATTAAAAATATTCATATATACCTCACTAACAAATAACATTAAACATTTTTTATGAGTGTATATCAAGCAACAAGCGATAACACAACCTACTTCGTTGAATGCTAGTGCTAGACTGAATTGATATGTGTGTTTTTTATTCATATCAAGAGAATAACACAAGAGACAAAACGCACGCGTGCATTGGTTTTGGGGAACACTGGTATAAAGCATAGACCGGCGGTAGTATTGTTCAGAATACGAAGATTTTCGGCTATTTACACGTACACAACACGATCGAAAACAAAACTCTTAACAAGAGCATAAAAATACACTAATTTCATTTAGTTGTTTGAAAACATTCAACAAAGTAGGAGTGTATCGCATGATTGTTCTTAGTTTTTTATTTTTCAATAAAATACTCACAACAAGAGCGTAGAAAAATACAAATATTTCATTTAGTTGCTTGACAGCATTCAACAAAGTAGGAGTATAGCGCATATTTTTTGGTTTTATGCTAATTTTTTTTGTTTTTAGCTCATTTTTTTTTGTTTTTCAGTACACTGAGAAGCAGCAATCTGAATGAATTTATGAATGTTTTATTGTTTATTTTACAGGATATTATTATATATTATAAACTTTTACGGAATATTATTATATGTTATAGTCTTTATAATAATAAACATACATACACACATACATACATACATACATACATACATACATACATACATACATACATACATACATACATACATACATACATACATACATACATACATACATACATACATACATACATACATACATACATACATACATACATACATACATACATACATACATACATACATACATACATACATACATACATACCAAAAATAAATACAAACAAAATGACAATACAAATGAATCATCGAAAACGTTTTATTTTGCCATTTCATGTTATTTCTTTCTGTGTAGTGTTACCTATACATATGCACATACGAAATCCTCTCTATTTGCCGGTATATGGTATAAAGTAATTTCGTAAGTAAAACAGTCGTTTAAAAGTATTGTTTATAAACTTATTGTTATTTACGATCAAATAAATTATTAATGTTACTAGTTATAACAATTTAAAGAAACATGCAGATGTTCCATCGTATTCTTAACATTTGGGAAAATTTATTAGTCAAGGAGTAAACGTATATGGAAACGAATTTGAAAAATGAAAAGACATTGTTCTATATTATTTCCTTTTAGTTTTAAAATAGAATGATTACTTAGTAAATATAAATTAAATGCAATGAAATCTATCATAATGTAAATAAGTACAATTTTAAAATTTTTATAAACATACAATTAATTATAAGACTAACTTTATTTAAAATATAAATAAATACTAAAGATAAAAATTTTCTAACTTACATATGTACAGTTTCAAATGTCAACTTTAATTTTTTTACTTTTTTAACTCTTAATAAAGAGTATTTTTTAATAACTTTATGAATTCACCCTTTTACATTTATTTAGAAAAGAAGAACCAACAATAAAATATAGACATACTGTATATATGTGTGTGTATGCAAGAATATTTATAAACAACCACTTTTTACACATTATGAAGATTTTTTGCCACACACAGCAACTACGTATTACAAAAAACAAACAAATCATTAAGCCCACTTGAAATCTTTAAATCATTTCTCAACGTCTTGTATGATTTGCTTTTTTTTGCCACACCACTTGCACCACTTGTTTACGATAAATGATTTGAACGCACGGATTTGCAGTCGCTCATACACAGTACACACTTGCTTTGCTTTGGGCAGCGAACAGTACGAACAGTATTTATTGTTGTTTTTGCACATGTTGGCTATGAAACACACACTTGAAATTCAAGTGTGTTTGCTTTTCAAATCATCTTGCGCAGGAGACTAGTATATACCCTTTACAACTTTGGTGAAGGGTATAATAAAAAAAAAAAAACGAGAGAGAAAATATAGTCGAAAAAGACCGACCATGGCAATGTTGTTTCCACTTATATAAAACTTATTTGTGTCGAATATTAACTTGATACTATCATTCATATGGGACTTATGCACGTTAAAGTGATTTTCGGAGAAGAGGATTTATATGGAAGCTATGGTCAATTATGAACCGATCTTGATGAAATTTAGCACAAAGATTGACACTTATACAAAACTCCCTTGTACCGAGTTTAATTGAAATATTGCTATATGTAAGGCATTTATGATCGTTAAACCCCTATTCCGGGAGGACATTTGTATGGGGTCTAGCTGAAATAATGAACCGATCATAACCAATTTCAATAGCCTTCGTCCTTGTGTTAAAATAATTTTTTGTCCCAAATTTCATAAAGATATCTTTAAAATTGCGACCTGTACTTTGTTCACAATGTTTACATGGACAGACAGCCAGACGGACGGACATCGTTAAATCGACTCAAAGTGATTCTGCGTCGAACGGTATACTTTAAGGTGGGGGTCCAATAATTTTTTCTGTGCGTTACAAACATTGGCACAAACGCATTATACCCCAACCACCTATGGAGGAGCAGGGTATAAAAATAGTCATTACAATGCTTAATACAAATGTTTGTGAGTGCATTTATATTATTAACAGATTTTTTTTTTAGTTTTTGGCCCATAACACGGTTGTTTGTTTATGTACAAATTTGGTTGATTCAAGAAACCAAAATTTTATAAAAATATTTATGATCGATCTATATAAAAATAAAAATCTGTAGCTTAAACAAGGGATTAAAAAAATCAAAAATGCTTTTTGCCCGATATCTCAGTTACTATTGAACCGATTTATTTCGCACAAAAATTCAGAAAAAATTTCTGAGCCTTCTTTGCAAAAGCGAAGTTCCTAGTATATACAGAGGCTTCAGAAATTGGAAAACCGGTTCTAAAAACCGGTTTTTTAAGCATATCTCCGCCATTTATAAACCGGTCTTGCTTAATTTCAATAACAAAATTCTCAAAAGGATTTCCGATCGTTTGATATATATATTATATAGCAGTTATAGAAGGGCTTCATAAACACCACTTCAACCGACACACGGACGGACGGACATAGTCATCATTTCTTACAAGGATTCCGAAAATATTAACTTTTTTGCTCTCCGACGAAAATTGTGGAAATTACAAACGGAATGACAAACTTATATATACCTTTTACACCTGCTGTGAAGGGTATAAAAAATGCCATTTTTGCTTAATTGAAGTGTTTACTATTACACTGCAGTAAAAAAGAAAAATTTGTTTGCGTGAGTTGAGTTTTGGTCAAAAAAAAAAAAAAAACTGTGTCTTATGTGACTTATGTGCATTGTAATGAATAAATTTTGCTGTTAAAAAGCAGTACAATCATAAAATCCTCTGCCTTTCTGAGTTCACATTATATCCTTTATGATTATTTTCATTATTCTGTTCACATTCTGTAAATATTTTTGTATTTTTGGCTCAAACAACACTGAAAATAAAATGTATCCACATTTTTTATTTTCAATCCAACCTACATGATGAAAATACAATATCTAAATTAACATAATTTATTAAAAAAACGCACATACATAAGTATTTATAACTTAGTTAGTACTCGTACGTTTTTAATATCTTTGTAACAGTCCAATTAGCCAAATTACTTTTATATGGTGCCAACATTTTGAATTTTTTTTATTTCAAAAGCTTTTATCAGAAAAATAAATAAAATGAAATTATAATAAAGGAAAACCTTTAATTAAATAGAAGTATTTAAAAGATATTCATTATTTTAGAAGAAAAAAAAATAAAAATAATAATAAATAGTAATTTGAAACTCTTAAGATAACACAGGGCAACACAGATTCTGTGGCAAGGTATTTCCTAGTAAATTTAGATACACTTCTAAATATTAAGGGGATCTAAAATTATTAGTCACTTCTTTTGAATTGACTCTAGTTCTAGTAATATATACCGTTATATAGAAAATTAGAGTTTATGTGGCGCAACAACATATCGTTACATATCTCGGGAACAAATTGTGAGATTTGGTTTAATAAAGTAGCAAAAAATTTTAATTAAAATTATATCCATGTTTATTTATTTATTATTTTTTAAACTGTTTAATGGTTTCGGAGATTTTAAAAAATTTCGAAAAATTTAATTCCTTATCGCTAAAAATATAAAAAGGCCGAAAACTTCTCTTTTTCTTCTTTGTTATAAAGCTGCCTATGCTATAAATAAATTGCAATGTATTTCATAAAAGTCATTGAATTAATGTCACATTTCAGTTAAGATATATAACTTAAGAAATATTCAAGCACTAAGCAGGGAAGTCAAGTAACAGGACACTGCACAGTGGGGCCAAAAGCAAAATAAATGGTAATAAGTCTGGAACTTTGAAACCACTGAACCGATTTAGATGAAACTTGGAACTTCGATAGAGGAGGAATTAGACTTTCAGGATATTGTTAGATAGAGTCTGTAGCTGCAGCACGGACGCAGCTACAGTGGGCAAAAGTTGACCACTTCGAGGCTGAAAAACATATCGGGGCTTATACATTTTACAAATATTAACCGATTTTAAAAATTTTTACATTTTTGAATTTTCCTAAGCAAGAAAAGGAAAAAACATGCTAACTGTGCTAAATTATCTCGTATGGTTTAAAAGATATTTAACTTCAAAAAATAAATCTCTCATTTTTGGCCTTGACTTTTTTGCGATTTTGCCCTATAACTTTTAAAATAAAAATTGTAATTTTTTTTTTAAAAATATGTTGAAACTCTATATAATTTTCTAAATTATGCTAATAAAATGTTTGTTTTTGTTATCTCAATTCGATAACAAGAAAATAATTTTCAAATTCAAAATTTCAAAACGGGTCTCAAAAATTGTAATTTATTGCCAAAAAAGTAACTTTATATATTTAACTTTTTTAAAAAATTTTGTTAAAAAAGTTTAATACGTTTTGGCATTTTCTGAAAGACGGGACCTCAAGAAAACGTGCAAGTGTAATTTTGAAAAGTTCTGAACGTTCACCCTACATCAAGCAGTGGTCAAAACTTATCAATTTTGGATGAGAATTTGAACTTTTTGAGTCTGTAAAAAAAATATGGTTGTTGATTTCGGTACTACTGTGAATTAAACTATATAGCTCAATAATATCTTAAAGGTTTTGCAAAAAATTATGACAGCCTACCGGTAAACTTAGTCACATTTGGCAATTTTCCGAAAATACCCATATTTTCAATAATAAAAAATTCGACCTTTAAAAATATATAGTAAAATTATATATATTTTTCTGATTTTTAAATTTATCAATTTTCCATTAAGTATTTTATATCATGTGAAAAAATTATGTTGAATCTTGTAAACATTTATAAATTATTCAGTGTCAAATTTTTTAAATATGTCAACATAAACATAATTTGCATTTGTTCGTTTTGTTTCAAGAAAAGTGTTCTAAACCTTTTAAAATAGTGAAATTTATTATACATAGTTTTAAAGAAGACACAATTTTCTTTAATATGATATATAATACGACTATGTTTTGTTTGGAACGTTTCTTGTAAATAAATTTGAAATTAGCAAAGCGTTGAAAATTGTAAAATCTTTCGTTTTTTCATGTTGTTTTTTATACGGCCTTACCGCACTGTCTTATACCACTGCATTACCAAAAATAGAAGGAAACATTGAAGAGTTCACAATTTTTTGCGTTTTGCTTATTTGAAATTGATTTACTATAAACATAATAAACTAAAAATAGTCACATTATATAGCAATTTAAAGGAAATTGTGTCTTCTTTAAAACTATGTATAATAAAATTCAATATTTCTTAAAACAAAGCTAACAAATACAAATTATGTTTATATGGACATATTTCAAAAATTTGAGACTGAATAATTTATAAATCATTATAGGTATCAACATAATTTTTGTACATGATATAAAATATTTAATGGAAAATTGATAAATGTAAAAATCAGAAAAACATATATAATTTTACTATATATTTTTAAAGGTCGAATTTTTTATTATTGAAAATATGGGTATTTTCAGAAAATTGCCTCATGTGACTAAGTTTACCGGTAGGCTCTCATAATTTTTTGCAAAACCTTTAAGAACATATTGAGCTATATAGTTTAATACACAGAAGTACCGAAATCAACAATCAGTTTTTTTACAGACTCAAAAATTTCAACTTCTCATACAAAATTGATAATTTTTGACCACTGCTGGATGTAGGGTGAACGTTCAGAACTTTTCAAAATTACACTTGCACGTTTTCTTGAGGTCCCGTCTTTCAGAAAATGCCAAAAAGTATTAAACTTTTTTAACTAAATTTTTTAAAAAAGTTAAATATATAAAGTTACTTTTTTGGCAATAAATTGCAATTTTTGAGACCAGTTTTTAAATTTTGACTTTAAAAATTTTGTTCTTGTTATCGAATTGAAATAACAAACAAAAAAAATTTTTAGCATAATTTAGAAAATTATAGAGAATTTCAACATATTTAAAAAAAAATTTTTGAAATTTTATTTTAAAAGTTATAGGGCAAAATCGCAAAAAAGTGAAAGGCAAAATGAAAAATTTATTTTTTGAAGATAAATATCTTTTAAACCATACGAGATAATTTAGCACAATAAGCATATTATTTCCTTATCTTGCTTAGGAGAATTCAAAAATGTAAAAATATTTAAAATCGGTTTATATTTGTAAAAGTTATAATCCCCGATATGTTTTTCACCTTTGAGGTGGTTAAATTTGGTCCACTGTAGCGGCGTCTGTCCTGTAACTACATACTCTATCCAACAATATTCTGAAAGCCTAGTTCCTTCTCTATCGATGTTCTAAGTTTCATTTAAATCGGTTCAGTGGTTTCAAAGATCCAGACTTATTACCATTAATTTTGCTTTTGGCCCCACTGTGCACTGTGCCACAGTTGGAAATGTTTGTAATTTTTATTTTTTTATCTTAAGTCGGCAATTTTTTTAATCTTTAATAATTGAAAAAAAGTTTGCGAAAATAATCTTGAGAATACTTTCCATAAAAATTTTTAATATAAATCTATTTGCAAATTGTTTGATATTTGCAATTAAAATAATCTGAAGATAAGGAGTGCGACAGAAAAAATCTTAACACACGTTTTGCCTCATAACATTTTTCCGAAGCAATATTTAAAGCATTCGTTTTCAAGATATGCTTTAATATATAGTGCAGCCTCCTTAATTTTACAAATCGGGATTTATCGCGAGGTAAATTCAAAAAAAGTGGATAAGAGGTTTAGTACTTATTAATACCGTTTATCTGAATTGACTGTGAAACTACGTGCCGCAGAATCTGTGTTTCCCTGTTTTCTTTAAATATTTAAAAAAAGCGTAGTTACCATGTCATCTTCATTAATAACTCAGAAGTGAAAGTTATCAAGATGAAAATTTATAGGCCTATTTCGGACATAATGATTAATCACATATATATTTTTCATGCTATTTTAAACCATTATGATGATATAATTACGTGCGTCCATACGTCTAGTGTAGAGTCTGTGTTAGTTATCTCCTGATTCGCATATATCCGTAAATAAAATTTAAAAAGTCATACACAAGATACTTTTGTTTTAACTTTTATTATAATGAATTGATATTAATCGACATTTGAATATTTATTCTCTCTGTGTTGACAATAAACTACCAACAATTAAATCTGTTTTTATGTCAACTGTGTATGTATTAAGTTCTTGAAATTACAATATATTGTAATTCTTATAAATTATTCTTATGACTTAAATGTAATTTGTAGCAGAACATTCACATAACAATTGTTAATGATATGTACATATGTATGTAAGTATATAAACAAGTGTATATGATAAGTAAATTATGAGGAATTTATGAGTGAAAGTGATTTTTATTATAAATTGTATTTATATGAGAATTAATTTGTATTACAAAAAATTCATAGATGATTAATAACATAAAAATATAGTTGCAGCTCCGACGAAGGGTTTCCTGTTAATTTTTGTAATTGATGAATATTTTCCGAACTTTTTATGAATTAATAATTTTTTTTGAATTTTTTTATTCAGGCTCAAGTTTATTATTGTAATAATTTTTGTAGAATACAGGAAAAGATTTTATTAGACACTAGCAGGATGGAATGCATTTTTTGATCCGCAACCATCTTCATCAGCATCCATTGTGCCTTTAGTGTGTAAGGATCCTCCGGTTATCCGGGTTTGCAGCTGGGGTAAAACTCAGTCGCGTCCAAGGTTCTTACATAAATAAAACACTGTTTAAGACTTTATATTTTCACTTGGCTAATTATTTCTTTTTATTTTCTTATATTTCTTTAATCACAACTTGTTTTATTGAGACACTTTTAATTGAAAGCTTCTTTATTGAGAACGGTGCTGTCTCGTGAAGCTTCAGTGTTGCCTTACCGGTCCTACACCTCCTATTTAATATCTCCTATGATTTTTTTGATCTTGGATGTAATCCGAGATTTTTCTTAGCCCTGTATTTTCTGAGTGAAAACTTCCAAGAAAATATTCTACCACTTGGCCCTGAGCAGTGTGTATCTCCTGTCACTTCAACCCGATTGTAAACCTTGTTGAAGTCTTTAATCTTACTGATTTAAAATCAGTATACCCTACGTTGGATTGATGTAATCAATTCAACCACTTATTATTATTATTATTATTTTTTTCTCCTAACACTGCTCTGTTAGTCTTTTATTTTTTTATTCACCGGCTACTCACCACGTCTGCTTGTTCACTGACCAGCACCCCAAAAGATAAGAGCGTGAGCTTGTAATTTGCTCTGGCTTATATACATTCTTAAAACTAATATTATTGTAGTTTTCTTGCAGTTGGTTCGAACCGATAGCGGTTGTTGCATCGAACCTTGTTTTCCTGTTGTTTTGATGTTCGCTGCTGTAACAGTTTCGTGATCTGTGTGTGTGTGTTATTGTTTATATGGCCTCTTTGCTTTGTCTCCTTCTGTCTTGCTGTGTTTACATCTCTCCTCTGCTTCACTGCTACTCTTACACTCCTGTGTATTTCTCGCTGCTACCTCCGTGATTCGTCAGTTCTGCTACTCGCCTGCTCAGCTGTGACGATGTAGGCATTGACGTCTTCACTTCGGCCTTTCTCCCTGCTGCTCTCTGCTGCTACTTCTTCCTGTTGTGCTTTTACTTAAACCCTTAAATGGCTAGCGTGCCATTTAAGATCAAACCCACCATCTGCCCCTGACCTGAATAACTTTTCCTCCTGTGTACCCCATCGACCTCCGGAACACTTTGTTCCATCCTTTACCCCATCGACCTCCGGAACATCTGAAAAGAAAAGAGGTACATAGGCGAATGTAATTCGCCCCCCAATATAGATGGATGTAATCCATCTCCCTACCAATAAAACGACAATGGATCTTTTATTGTCTTATAATATTTTACACTAAAAATTATTCTTAAATTTATGTGGGCCAAAATTCCAGGAATTTTTGCTCCTCACAAGTGCTAATCGTAAAGATCTTTCTTTTAACTCTGCTTAATTAAAAAAACCTAAAAAAATACTTAATAAATTAAAGTATAAATTTAATAATAGTTCAACCTTCAATTTCTGAACATTACACATTTAAATTTTATACGTATTACTCATTACTCTATATTTGAGACACATGTGTACATTATAATGTAATAAAATACACAAAATGCCCTGAAGAAAACCAAATTAAAGAGAATATAGTTGAGGCGAAAAAAAAGAAACTTAAAGTTATTTTTGCCATTACAAATCAATGTAAAATATATTCGCTTTACCATCCTCTCCTAGAAATTCTTTAATATAATATTTTAATGGACTGGTAGCAAGTGGGGGTGTCAGTTTTAATGGTTATCGGCATAAAACTTTTCTCTCACTCCAGTTAAGAAAAACGTGTATGAAATCTTAGTTCCCAAAAACAGAGAAGAATTAAGGTTTTTATTACATTATAAGGAAGTTAAAAATTGATGAGTAGAAGTTAAGGATAACATTAAATCAAATTAAATATGTATGATAAATTAATGGTATGATAATTAATGCTTTAAAAATCAAATTTGTGTTTCACCAAAGTATTTAAAAATTTTTTATTTTTTTTAAACTTCAAGAATGTAATTTAAATTGAAATAAAATCTTTATTTTATTTTATTATAATTACTTAAGAAATTCTTTACACACTTAAAATAAAATATTATTACAGTAAAAGTTCCCTTAACGGACAGCTCCCATAGCCGGACAGCTCCTGTAGTCGGAACATTTTTTAGGTCCCATGGTTTCGGTGGCATTTTTAGAATAAATTAATCTCCGCTAGGCGGGCGCTCTCTTGAATGGACGCGGACACCTGTTTTTAAAGAAAACATCTCTTGTAGCCGGACAAAACTCATAAACGGTAAAAGAAATTTACCAATTATTATATAATGAAATACTTCTTATTTTCATTTTTGTCCGTGTTTGCATTCATATTTCATCTTTATTTAATTTTTTTAAGTTAAATAGTTTACTATTCGTTTTTTACTTAACTTTTTGCTGGTTTTGAGCAAAAACTAGTTTTTTAATTTAACTTTGACTTTTACAGTTGATTAAACATTTTTCATACTAGAAAAGATAAAATGAAAACTTGATCCCTAAACAAATGCTGTCCCAGTTATCTATGTCCTGAAGACAGTATCGATGAGAACGCAATAGGGACAGATTAATACAAATCTTGACAACTTTTTTGAACAAAGGGCATAGAAATTCTGTACATGTCAATGTTGAATTTGTTGTCAAAATTGTCCTCAACATGCTTTTTATTTTTAAAATTTTGTGGAAAAATCATTAGTAAAGATGCTGTTGAAAGAAGTCAGACCTTTTAAATTTAGAAAGTAAATTTAGGAAAATGGAACGAAAATTTGAGAAAATAAATTTTTTTTTTCAAAAAAACTCCAGTAGATTTCATACAAAATCTGTAACTTCTAAACGGCTGGATTTTCATGAAATTTCACATAGGCATAGCAAAGGACAATAGCATCCAATATACGATCCAATATACGCATCAGGAGCGGAACTATAGGGGTTCAAAATAGGGTACTAGTGCCATTGAAAAAGTTTAAGCACTACACAGAAAAAATAAAAATGGACTTCAATTACGAAATTTGTAATATTAATTAATTTTTAATTGATTTTGCTCCAATCATCAAAATGATAATATTAATAACTAGAATAATTGATATTGCTATTACTTCTTTTCCTTAAATAGATGCAATGAGCTGAACATTTTTTAAATATGTCTTAAATTTTTATTTCTGTACTTTTATACACAAATATTTAATTTTTCTTTATATTTTATTAACAGCTGTCAATTTATTAAAAAAAAACTGAAAGCCAATTAGAAAATTAATTATATTAATAAATCATATAATTAAATTCCAATATAAAGTTAATTAATAATTTTATTAAAAAATTATTTGAAATATTTTTTTCTGTGTACCGAATTTTTGTTACTTACCCGATTTTCAAGATTTGTATATCAACTTAAAGGCCTTATAAATCCTTTAGAAAACATACTTGCATGTACTACTTATTTTATATATTTTTCGAGTTATATACATTTGAAATTTCCAAAATCTCAATTTTGCAAAGATTTTGGTTAAGATTTTTCCATATATAGCCAAATATTTTCAACCGCTGTTATTATATTTTATGTAGTTGATTAAATTATATGCCTGTCGAATAAAGAGAATTTTGGGTCGTTATCTTTATTAAGTCAAAAGTAAAACGATTTTCAATTGGAAAGTTTGCCAAAATTAACAAACAGTCGGACAGATGGACGGACATTATAATTCTTTCAAAAAAAAAATCTTAAAATTAAAAAAATATTTTTTTTCCACTTCTCGATTAATATGGAAACCAAATAAAGGCACTAAAATTTTGATATCATCTTTCCCTGAATTAAGTGTCATTTTCGACCCATTTAACCCAAATGTATAGACGGACGGACATTGCCATGCTACCAAAAAATATTTTAGAATTCTAAAAATGCATTTTTTTACTAACTAATAAACAGAAAAAGTAGAATATGACCATACAAATTTGGATATCATCTTTTCCTGAATTAAGCATCATTTTCGTCCCATTTAACCCAAACGTATAGACGAACGGACATTACTATTTAGTCAAAAAACGTCTTATAATCCTAAAAATTTATTTTTTTTACTTACAAATAAATAGGAAAATTAAATGTGATAATTAAAGTGTTGATACCACCCTTCTCTGAATTACACATAATTTTCGACCCATTTAACTCTAATATATAGACGGATGTACAGACCTTACCGTTCTGCTAAAAAAAAAAAATTCCTAAAATCTAAAACTGAATTTTTTTAACTAATAATCAATAAAAAAATAAAACGTGATCATTAAAATATTTATATCACCTTTCCCTGAATTAAACGCCATTTTCGACCCCATTTACCCCAATGTGCGTGACGGCAACATTTTTTCGTTTAGGTATATATTTTTATGTATCCCTAGAGTCTAAAAATAACTACATGAATTCGTGGACAACTCGAACAAAAGTAACAAGTTATTCAGAAAAAAAAAAATAGTTTTTTTGTTTTTTTTTTTTGTTTTCAATTATATCCGCTAGCTTACCAGAAAAGCAAAGTTTTGGCTGAGTTCTTAAGAAATTCTTAAAATATTCCATTATATCTTAAAATTTAGACAAATATAATAATCTAATTTGAACTACTTATGTTCATCTAAAAGCATGAGTGTTGAAATATACTTTTGGAAGTTCACATACTCTCACAGCAATTTCTGTTCTCCAATATATGTTTCATATTTTCGTGACAATTTTGGTATTGCAAATTCTGCGAAATCTGTTTAGGAATGACGGATTTATAAGTTATTTTTCAGCTTATCCCATCTTTTTTTTTATAATTTATACAACAAATATATTTTTCCTTAGTTTGCATTTATTACGAATATGTAAGCAAAAATATTTACTTCTGCTCAATAAATTACTAATGTATTGTGTCTGCTATAAAAATGTATAAAGCAAATAAATTTCATGATTATTATACCATACACCACTATATGTGTTTGGGGTATTATACGTTTGTGCTGATGTTTATAACGTTCAGAGAAACTCATCGGACCCATACCTTAAAGTATGCCGTTCGACTCAGAACCACTTTCCGAAAATGTCAGTTAGTATTCGACACAAATAAGTTTTATACAAGTAAAAACAACATCGCTAAACTTTATTAGAATCGATCCATAATTTATTATAGCTCCCAATAAACTCACTTCTGGGAATCGCCCTAAAGTGCATAAAATCATAGTAAGTGTTGGTCTGCAATTGGCCACAGTTTTAATATAAGTCCCCTTCTCGAATTTTGATGTACATAACCAATGGTATAGGTTATCATATAGTCGGTCTTGACCGATCGTATATTTCTTTCATTTTCGGCAACATCAGCTACTTAACCCATTTCTTACCACTACCCGATCCCGTTAAGAAAAATTAATAAAATTTGGTACGGGGTCTATTTTAATGATTGCGATCATAAAATCGAAAGAATTGTGATCCCAACTATTTTAGTTTCCGAGATATCGGGTGTTGCGAAAACGCATCAATGGTCAATTAGGGGTATGTTGTTTCGCTCATTTAAGAAGTAGACGTTTCAACAAATAGTATGGCAAAATGAGTTTTATTTGTCACTTAAATTTAGTTTTGTGATTATTTTACAAATTGTATGTTAAATATGTTAAGTATGAACAAAAAAAATTGGAGGTGGACCATTCCAATTGAAATTTAAGGCAACTAAATAATGACGTAAAAACGTTAAAGAACTTACGGTGTAAGATTAATTAATTTCATATAATGTATAAAATAGATTTTATATTAAATAAAATATGTTACACGTTAAAGCATTGGGAATGTAATGTACATTGCATTCGATTATCAGTTTACGCATCATCTCGATTAGGATTTCAATACGGTGGCCAGGAAAGCATTTTGATCCTTCGTACAGACTGTCTTAGCACGTTGTGCTTCAAACATAAATGTTACGTAAGTCGACTCTGTTATTCTTGCAGAATATTCGTAAAATCATAAATAATGGTAATGTACCAAATGCAGTGGCTCATAATATGATGCATTCCAATTGAAACAGGATTTGCAAATTGGGGTAATGTACCAATTTTCAAATGATTAAGAAAACATTTTTTTTGCTTTTACTTATCCGTGCGCATATATTCACAGATTTTTCCTTTATTATACCTTGAATATCCTTGGAGATTTTATTTTGTTCATATTTTGATATCCTTTTAATTTTATTTAATTGAAAACCCAAAATGAACTATCACTTTGAGTAGAGAGCATAGCCTTCTCGAAAATTATGAAATTTTACCTATTCACATTGGTTTTTACAATTGTTTAATAATTTGAATAAAAAATAACAATGTGTAATCATAAAAATTTAGCAAAGACAATTGAAAAAATTTAGCAACAAATTACATAATTTTATTGGTTTCATTCATCAGTTTTCGACATTTTTCACGTAACTCCTTGAATTTTTGTGATCATTTTCGATATAATAGCATCCTTTACAAAATACACTTCATATTCAGGTAGCGTCGATCATTTGGAAATTATTTTTCTTACATTTGTCCTCAATGATTGTAAAAATATATAACCACTTGTAATTTGCTGAATATTGCTTATTTTTTACTACATAAGTCATAAATAATGTAGAATTTAACTTTTATAAAGCTAGAGTAAAAAAATTCTATTGCACATGAAGTCTTAATTCAAAAAAATTCTATATTCGTTCATCTATAACAGTTTTCTTAATTATTTTGCATAATTTTAACATTACCTTAAAAATTTCCATATTTTCAGTGCGCTACCTTGCGTAATGTAGCTAAATCACACTACCCCTAATTGACCATTGATGCGTTTTCGCAACACCAATTTTTGGGGGCTTGGTGTTTCTATCTCCCTAAATTATTTGTCAACAAGTGAATAGTTTCATATTTTTTGATATCTTGGCTATTGTTTGAAAGGTTATTCAAGATATTTTTTAAAATTTTTCCAATGAATTTTTAAATTTTAAAAAAGGTCTATTTTATAGACCTTTTTTTGATCCGCTCTACCGGGGGTAAAAATTCATCGGAATTAATTTTGTTCCCTCAATTTATTTAGTTAACATTCCGAGCTAAATATACATATATAAAACATTATCATTAATTTTAAACTAAATTAGTTACGGTATAGGTAAAGTTACTGATGCGAAAACGCAACAGCGGTTGGAAATGGGTTAATGATACAAAAAAGGAATCCGTATCCAAATTTAAGCGAAGAGTTAATAGTTATTATTTCTAGTTTAATTGTGGGTGTAAACTTTATGTTTTACAAATTCTTCATATCGTATTGAATTACAAAAATATTGTAGATCTGGTAGTTTTTTTAAATCTTTTTGAAGAAAAGTATTTTTTTTTTTTTTTTTTTTTGTAATATTTTGGGTAATTTTTTTTTTTGATAATTTAAATTAAATTATTTACTTTAATCATTTAAACACAAAAGTAAAACTAACTACACAGCCCGAAGAAGCATTGGCACAGTACACACATTTTTACAAAATTGGTCACTGCTTTCAAACTTCTTCAGTTAGAAATGTGAGTGTTAGGTATTTTATATATAAGTATTTAAGTTTATTTATGTCCTCTAAACTTCTTCGGTAATGCAAATTATTTGCAAGAAATTTGCAAAATTAAAATTATTTCTTAATATTTTAAGGAAAAAAGTATTGGCAGAGGAAAGTAAAATTCATTTAAATTTTGAGATTAGTTCGGTCTATCATAATATACTTGACACATGTACAAATTTAATTAAAATAGTATACAGAACACAAAAGGTAAAAATTTTATTGCTAAACATATTCAATTGTTTAAAAAATAAATGCTCTTCCAACTTTAGTTTATAGATTGCTGTTGTTTTCAAAAACAATCGTTCTTCCCAGAAAATTAATTACCAAAGAATTTCATGTATCCCTTATGCCGCAAAATACACAAAAATTACTTCTACATATGTATATTATGCGACACTTGCTTATTCAATAATTGGTGGTAAACAATTTTGGTAAATTACAAGCTTTAACAAATGAGTTGTATTTAATTTGTCAAACCATATTAGTAGCCACATAAACCTTGTATGTAACACGTGTAACAAAATGTATTATTTGAAAAAGGATTTTATGTAAAAAAGCGGAGATTTAATATAACTTTTCCCAAAGCTAAGTATAGTATGCCAAAAATTGAACTTTGCAATTCTTTAAGGTCAATTGGTGCTAACGGGAATGACTACAAAAACTACACACAGAAAAAAGATTAGTTGGAAAATGGTTACGAACCCGGAAATTTGACAAACTATATACAAATTTAATTGCAATTATTAAAATTTTATTAGTTCTATAGATTTTCTTCTTTTATAGTATTAAAAACATAATTGTACTTAAAATATAGTTCTTATAATACTAAATTCAGTTACTGTAATCAATTATGCTTGGTTAAAATATATTAAGCAAATTCAGGGAAAACAAACGCATTGAATTCATATTTCTAAACGAATTGTTAAGATTTCCAATTAAAAATTTATTGTATTGTGACAATTTAATTAATAACTGAACTTTCAGTTACAGTAATAATTAAAATTCGATTATAGTAACAAAAAAGTAATCAATTCGTTATTTACAAACGAAATATTTTTATACTGATCAAGGAAGATATGAAAATTCATATATTTGTCATTTATTTAAACAAAAACTAAAAATACATAAAATGGATAAATTTAAATCAATAAAAAATAAACTAAAATTAAACAAATACACAAAGAAGAAAATAGAGGGGCTACAATTTATTTCCTTATAGACCAAACACTTGGTAAGTCCTCTTTTATTAAAAGGAATTTGAATTAATTTGTTGATTCCCATAAACATTATTAAAGAACAACATTTTATATTAGTAATAGCTCAGCCACCATTCAAAATCAAATATCCTTTTTAGTAAAGAATCCCTAAACAAATTCATGGAATACTCAAGAATTCTTCATTTTCTTGTCGGTTGATCTTGTGTTAAACGAGTTTAGTTTCCAGTCAATCTGCTGTTTTATAGTTGATATAGTGACCATTTTTATATATCTTGACTTATTTTGCGGTTGTGTGGTTTCCAAAGTTATTTCTTAAACACTTGAGGAATTAATTCTTTTACAGGTTTCCTTTTGTGAACTATAATGGTAAACTAATTTTATTTCGCAGCAATATTGAAAGAAAATTTTTAAATTTTTTACTTTTTTACTTTTTTATAGATTATATCATTAATAAATCCTCATAGAATTGCCATTATCTGCGTTTTATTTGATGGTGACACGTGAAACCTTGTGTATGGTTTCCTATTTTCTTAGAAGGAAGTTCTATATGATGTTCCAGGTCTAAATTCAATTAGTTGAAAAAAACGTACAATTGCTTAGTCTTTTCAGGAGATATTTCTGTAAATTTTTATCAATTATTTATTTCATATTTATATCCAGTTATATTTTTCCAATAAAATAAGGAGAAAAAATAATATAAAACAAAACAAAAAGTAAATTTTAATGAAAACTAATAAAAGAAAAACTACAGTCCTCCCAATCGATATATTCAATGCCTTTCATCGAATCGATATTTTGTAACGGTTATAAGTACCATTAATTCAGCAATGGATAGTACTTGCAACCGAATTAAAGATAGTAATTGTAACCGACAAAATTCGTTTGGCAAAAAATTCGGTTGCCGCAACAAATCTGTTTTCTCTGTGTATAAAATAACAACAATTATGAGAGAATATTTGTTATCCTACTTGAGTAAAATACCTTGTGTTATTAAGGTGTGAAATGCTTAAAGGCTTAACAAGTTGTAGTCATTTTGCTGCAGCATTTTCAAATACAATCTATAACCAACATAAACAAAATAATAGGGAAACTGTAGAAGAAATCGAAACTGGTAGACTATAGAATTGACTATAGACCAGACTATGACAAGACTATGACTAGACTATGACTAGACTATGACTAGACTATGACTAGACTATGACTAGACTATGACTAGACTATGACTAGACTATGACTAGACTATGACTAGACTATGACTAGACTATGACTAGACTATGACTAGACTATGACTAGACTATGACTAGACTATGACTAGACTATGACTAGACTATGACTAGACTATGACTAGACTATGACTAGACTATGACTAGACTATGACTAGACTATGACTAGACTATGACTAGACTATGACTAGACTATGACTAGACTATGACTAGACTATGACTAGACTATGACTAGACTATGACTAGACTATGACTAGACTATGACTAGACTATGACTAGACTATGACTAGACTATGACTAGACTATGACTAGACTATGACTAGACTATGACTAGACTATGACTAGACTATGACTAGACTATGACTAGACTATGACTAGACTATGACTAGACTATGACTAGACTATGACTAGACTATGACTAGACTATGACTAGACTATGACTAGACTATGACTAGACTATGACTAGACTATGACTAGACTATGACTAGACTATGACTAGACTATGACTAGACTATGACTAGACTATGACTAGACTATGACTAGACTATGACTAGACTATGACTAGACTATGACTAGACTATGACTAGACTATGACTAGACTATGACTAGACTATGACTAGACTATGACTAGACTATGACTAGACTATGACTAGACTATGACTAGACTATGTCAACGCTATGAAAATAGCAAAGCAATTTTTTTATTAAATAATCAGATATTATGTCAAAAATTTTATATTTTCAAAAGGCTGAAATATTTGTCTACAAGATAAATTTTTGACCGTCAGATTTTGAACCAACAAAATCTTTATTTGTCACCAAAAATTTTGATTTTTTACAAAATATATATATTAAAGGAAATTTTATGGAAAAAATTCCTAACAAGTTTGTACAACGTAATTAAAAGAGTAAACATTTTTATTTTCTTGGACCTGAAAAAACTAGCGAGGCATGGAACAGTGGGGTCAAACGCAAATTTTTTGGTAATAAATCTGTATCTCTTAAGCTACTGGTTGGCTTAAATTGAAAGAGTTGCAGAGGAGGACCTAAGCTTTGAGAAAAATCATCTTGTAGTCACCCTGTGATAACACAAGAAAATCTACAGGGTGTCAAAATTGACTACCTCGAGTATATAAGAGTTTAAAAATAATCGTAACTTATATAAATGAAGTCCGATTTTAAAGACTTTTATATTTCTGTAAAGTTCTTGACAAGATAAAGAAAAAGTAAGCATACTCAAGAATTTTTGGATTATCTCAATGCGCCTAGTCGTGAAAAATATTCAAAGTCAGCATTCTGAACTTGATATGAAAAATTACTATATTTTAGAAAAATATAGTACAATTCTTTCACTTTTTACTCAAAGTTCCATTTAATAAAAATTGTTTCTTTATATATTTCAAAAGACAAGTTTTCCCAAATGTCTAATTCAGAAATGGCATAGGTCGAAAGTGGTGAATTTTGGTAAAGTTAAATTTTTTTATCGATTAATAAAAAAAATGTCACGCGAGATTTTTTAAATTTTTTAACGATATTTCATAAAAAATACATTTAGAATGATTTGAAAATAAACTGCTTCCAGCCCGGCCAAAAACGAATGCAGGAGAGCAGATTTCATGAAAAAAGTAAATTTTTTAAACGACTTTTTTTAATTGCGTAAAAAAGCATATTAGCATAATATTTTCGCCATTATTTCTTATGTAATATATAAAATACATATCGGTCTTTTTTTCTGCAAAAATCATTAAAAAAGCTTTACAAATAAATTTTTGGCAATTTTTCAAAAATAAACAATATTTAATAAATATAAGCGATTATTGCGAATATTATCTCGTTCAACAACCAAAACGTGCCAATACAATTGTTTATTACGTATACGCACGTATGGAAATATTGTAAAACAGTGAATTTTGTGAGAGTTGACCTAAGTTGTCAGTTTTGAGATCATGATATAGTGCTTTTAAAACAATCTATATATACATATTATACATCAATGAATTGGTAATTAAGTCTACTTTTATATTCTTTTAATACTTTATTAGTTGGAATTAGTTTGGAAAGTAGGCGGAGTTTTGATTTACAAAACATTATTTTTTTGGATTTTATATCTTTTTTATAGTTTTTAATTTTGAAAAATTGCAAAAAATTTATTTGTAAAGCTTTTTTTTAACGATTTTTGCAGGAATAGAAGATAGGTATGTATTTTATATACTACATAAGAAATAATTGCGAAAATATTTTGCTAATATGTTTTTTATGCTGTTAAAAAAAGTCGTTTAAAAAATTGAGTTTTTCATGAAAACTGCTCTCCTGCATTCGTTTTTGGTCGGGCGGGAAGTTGTTTTTTGTCAAATCATTCTAAATGTATTTTTTATGAAATATCGTTAAAAAATTTAAAAAAGTTTGCGTGACATTTTTTTTTATTAATCGATAAAAATTTAACTTTTTCCAAAATTCACCATTTTCGACCTGTGCCTGATGTAGGGTGCAAGCCTAAATAAGTTCAGAATTTCTGTATTAACCATTAATGAAGTCTTGTTTTCTGAAATATATAAAGAAACAATTTTTTTTATTAAACGGGACTTTAAGTAAGAAGTGAAAGAATCGTACTATATTTTTGTAAAAAATAGTCATTTTTCATATCAATTTCAGAATGCTGACTTTGAATATTTTTCACGACTAGGCGCATTGAGATAATGCAAAAATTCTTTCAGTATGTTATTTTGAAATATATAGCAAATTTTTATTTCATATACCTCAGGACTTATTCCCGAATAACGAAAGAAAGTCTAGCAAAAAAATCAAAAATTCAAAATTCAAGTGCAAATATTTTTTTAACTGTAAGAGATAACTTGGGTGGGTAAGCTTATTTTTTCTTTATCTTGTCAATCACTTTACAGAAATATAAAAGTCTTTAAAATCGGACTTCATTTGTATAAGTCAGTAGTTTAGGAGCTACAGATTTATTACCCAAAAATTTGCGTTTGACCCCACTGTGCGTAGCTAATTATAATGTAGACTCACTGGACGTATGAGTAATTTACAATTCAATAATGCAAACTATACGCATCGATGAACTGCAAAGCATTTTTTACTTGCATATATTTAGTAGAAATATGGGATGTAATTAAAATATTATTGTACATATTTATTGTACAAATGTTTTTTTTTTTATTTTATTTTTTTTTTGCTATTTTCTAAGTATTTAAGAAAATGTAAATATATTCAAAATAAATATTTATGGCTTTAATTTTAACAGATAAACATTATTCTTTTATAACAATCTTATATCTTATTTTTTTATTATAATTTTTTTTTTTTTTTTTTTTTTTTTTTTTAGATAACTAATTACCCCATTCCAATATATATCTTTTTAAAATCCCAAAATGGAAATACATACAAATAAAAAAATGCTTTTTGGCATGAATAATATTTTTTATTTCTTACTTTAACATATTTTCCTTACATTGATATCTCACTCCAGGTCTTTTTTAAAAAATCATTTTTTATATTTTATAAACAAAATTATTTCGCAGCTTTTTGATTTCAAATTATAATTTTTTAATCTACAACACTCTAAGAAATCTTATACAATCATAAATTAAAAAAACATGCTGCCATATGGAGGCCTTCTTAAGGCGTTTTTGTTCTTCTTTTTTAATTAGCCCTTACTATCAAGAGTATAAGATAATACTTGTTAAAATTAAATAAAATTATTTAAAGAGAACTTTTATTTCAAAGACAATAAATATCTAATAACTTTTATAATTGAAATTGTAATTTTTTGCTTTGTTGTTAATAGTGTAGGTAAAGTAATAAACTTTTTTAACTACTTGGAAAAAAAAATTATAAAATAAAGTAAAAAAAAAAGGTTAAGTCTAGTCGATTGTTAAAAATAGTTTCTTGTTTAAGTTTTTTATGACAAAATAGAAATTATTTATTTACAGTTTTTTTTTTTTTTTTTTTTTTTTTTTTTTTTTTTGAAGGGCACGGATTATTTATTAGGAAAGAGTTGTACTTTATTACAGAAATTAATTTAATATGAAACTAATATTTTTTTTCTTAGGTCCCAGCAATGAAGGGATTTTTTCCACGCTCGACAGTACATATAAATTTAGATAAGTTCTTTAATCTAACTAAGTTTTTGTTTGGCTGTTTGCTTTAAAACAAAAGGATTATAAATTTATTTGAGGGTGTTATAAATCAAAAAGAAATCAACAATAATTTTTGTACAAAAAAACTAGGAATTTCAAGATGAGAAGCAAATAACCTTAAGCAAAAATATTTTTATTGGTTTAAGTTAAAAGGTTGATATATTTATTTGGAAATATGAAACAGGTTTTGTTTTTATTTTTTTTTAATTTCTAAGCTAAATGTTTTAAACAAAAGCAAAATGGTGTTTATTGCTAATGGCTTAAGGCGAATGAAAAAGTATGCAAATAATTTTGAAAGGTTATTTTTATATGGAGATTAAGCTATGGAATTCAGGGCAGGTGTTTTTAGATATTTTTGGTATCTTTTAATTGTGGCATTTAGTTAAGGTATATTTAGGCTTAATGTGAAGCAATAAAAATAAATTAAAATTTAAATGAAAATTAATATAAAATATTTGTTTTGAAAATTGTGTACATAGGTCCAAAGAGACTCAAAGAAGCCCATTTTTAATGTTATTATAGCTATTTATATATAAACGTTATTAATAGCATATAATTTAATTTTTAGTCAGTAAAAATATTACTTTAATACCTTATTTCTAATGTATCAAATGTCACTTGGTAATAGTAAAACACAATCATCATTTCTAAGAAAGTTTGCTTAAACAGAAAAAAGTCACCAATCATCAATATGATTTATTCAATTAAACTTTTTTTTTTAAATTTGCATTTCTTAACAAAATAATTATATCAATTACCAATAACTGTAAAAAATTAAAACCAGAAAATTAAAAAAAAAAAAAAATCTTTTAAATCAATCAAGTAAATGATTGAAAGTTATTTACATTTCCAAAACAAATTTTAGCAATAGATATTTGAAAAATTCTTAAATATATTAATTAAAGTAGAAATATTAATGTTCGTTTTATTATATAAATCTTGTAATTTTCAGCAATAAATTTTACAAATTTAGCAACTAAAATGATGAATGACTTACAACTGTTTTAGAAGACAAACAATACAAATTGATGTGCTAGAAATGTTTAAATGTTTCCCTGCATGTAATACAGTGGTGGCCACGAATTTAAGACACGACATGTAACGAACTAAGTTGTGATAATTATTACAACCCTGCAATATAAAATTAGATTTTGTTAATTTTTCAGTGTACCCTGTAATGTTAAGATCAATTACCGTTATTTGGTTTTGTTTGTGTATACATTTTGTTGCTGTTTTTATTATATTTTCGTAAAAACGTGCTTTTGAAGCTGGTCACGAATTTAAAACATATAAGAAATATTTGGTTTTTAAGTGATTTTTTGGTGTTTTTTGAAGCTAAAAGGTAAGTAATGAATGTTTTATTCCATTTAATGTTAGAATACATCAAAATATTTAGTTAGAAATGGCCAGAGGTACTTGGAGTTCGGATGCCGAGCGAAAATTGATCCAACAAATGAATACTGATGGAAAAACAGTAATGGAAATTTCCAAGCTACTAAAATGTTCCAGATCCAAGATTTACAATGCACTGGAACACATCAAGCAACATGGCACTACCAAAAATATCAAACAGCACCCTAGAGCCCGAAAGACTACACCCAGGGAGGATAGCTTAATTTATAAATCAGCTGCTAAAGATCCTTTCAAGAGCTCAAGTAAAATTAAAAATGAGATTTCATCGGATTTTGGTATTAATATATCGTCCAGGACAATAAGAAGACGTCTGAATGAGAAGAACTTACGTGGGTGTATTGCACAACGTAAACCACTTGTGTCAAAAAAAAATATTAAATCCCGACTAGCGTTTTCAAGAGAAAATCTCAATAAGCCGATGACATTTTGGAAAAATATACTTTGGAGCGACGAGTTGAAGTTTTGTCGCTTTGGTTCTGATGGAAAACAGTACGTATGGCGTCCTCCAAACCTGGAGCATCACCCAAAGTACACCCTTAAAACGGTTAAGCATGGTGGTGGAAATGTCATGGTGTGGGCAGCATTTTCCTGGCATGGTGTAGGTCCCATTCAGAAGATTATCAATAAAATGGACCAGCATATTTACAAAAACATACTGACAAGCATCATGATACCATTCGCTGAAGACAACATGCCTCTAATGTGGAAATTTATGCATGATAATGACCCTAAGCACACTTCACGCCTAGTGAAGAGTTGCTTAGAGGAAAATAATATCACAGTTCTGAAATGGCCAGCTCAATCCCCGGATCTCAATCCAATTGAGAACTTGTGGAATGATGTTGAGGAGCATGTACGAGCAGTAAAGCCAAAAAATTTGACTGATTTATGGGAAGAAATTCAAAAGGCTTGGTATGCCATTCCAAAGGAGCGCTGTATGGCCTTAGTTGAAAGTTTACCCAGGAGATGCGCTGCTGTGATTCAAAATAAAGGATTTCCCACCAAATACTAATATTGTTTTATGAAGCTGAGCTTTACTTTTGTGAATTAACTTTTATTTTGCCTATGTCCTAAATTCATGACCAGGCTTAAACTTGTATTAATCTGTATAATATGTAAATAAAAATTGGAAACTAAATATAGGTAACAAACTATTGTTGATTTTTTTTCATAACATTACTAGGATCTTTAAAAAATAACATGGATCTAAAATTTGTTCGATAAGATGTAAAAATTATCAGAAATATATAAGTGAAATGTCGTGTCTTAAATTCGTGGCCACCACTGTATGTATTTTTTAGTGGTTATGGTAACACTGATTAATGTTCTTATTTTATTTAATTTAATTTTTTATTTTTTAACTAAGACAAAATAATAAAAACAAAAAATTTATTTCATTTTGAGAACATTGACTGTGCACAAAATAAGCTATTACCGACAATACAATAATTGTTTCATATTTTTCCTTGTATAGCTACAACAATAATTATGTATCAGGTACATTTCGTCAAAATTTGTTCAAGACTTTTAAGTTTTATAATGTATGGATCAGATTTTAGATGGATGCCGGACAGACTTAACTAAAACTCAAAAAAAATGAAAAATTTTTTTGCTATTCTACCCACTCCTTCTATCCATTAATTTTTATAATATTTCTATAATTTGTTGCTGAGTTATTTAAAAAAATTTTCTAGTAACTAAAAGGTCTTCATAAAATGTTCGTAGTTTTATTTAGATTAAAGTTCAATTTTTTATTTAAATTAAATTTCTTTCTGAATTTACACAGAAAACAATTTTCATAAATCAAATGTTGCATTAAATACAACGTTTATCAATACAATCGATTTTTTAATTGAAAAGGCACCACAAACCGATATTGTAAATATAATAATTATTTTTGTTTTTTGATATTGTTAACTCCCAACGATTTTTTAAATCATGGGTGTTATATTTATAAGCAAATTAGTTAACAATTAAATTAAATTTTACCAAACAGTTTGACATATTAAATATTTAAATTGTTGATAATTAAAAGTTACATTTTTGATATTAAATAATATCAATAATACTGACCCTAGACTAAGAAAAAGGTTAGTTTCTATTACAGTTGTTGTTTCAAGTCTTATAATAAGAATTGCAAGAGTAATAAAAATTGTAAACAAAATAAGCGCTAATATTATATTCGGCTCGGCCGAATCTACATATATACCCACCATCAACTTTTTCAAATTTTCGTTATATTGGAGGTGGGTGGTAAAGTGGGCGGACCACGCCCATTTTTGGTTTCCAAGTTTATATCGACCCCCGAACTATCCGTACAAAGTTTCATTGTCTTACATGCTTGAAATTAAAAAAGATTCGACTGTGCCGAATCTTTGATACCCTTCACCATTTTACCGACAAATAATAAAATTTCCACCTTAACGTATGCTTTCATACTTTCACACAAAGAATACTAAGAATAGAAAATAGTACTCTTTCCTACAACAACAACATTTCTCTCTCTTCACATACAAGTTCTGTGTGAATTCAACACACTTGTGAGAGAGAGAAACCACACAAAATAAACAAATATTTTTCTTAACATTTAAGGAAAATTACACACGCGACACATTGTTCCACTAACACACGATATTCGTATTATTTTTTCACACACGTTTAATGTATTTTCATTCCTGTTACATGAATATTTTCCACAAACTGAAAAAATATTTTTTTATTTTATTTTTGACATTCCTTTTTTTATGTTGAAATTTAAATTGAACGAACAATGTTGCTGCTTTTGGTATTAAAAATAAAACTGAATTTAAAATAATTTTAAATTATTTTCATATTCATCAACAAAAAGCAAAAAAATGTAATTATTTTACTATTTGTGGTTGTAACCCGCATCAAAAGATAAAAATCTGCGAATATAATTGTAATGAATTATATTTAATAATTTGTTAATACTCTTTTGTGCAACTATGTATGATTATGATGTGTGGTGAAAGTCGTTTCAGCACTAATACATATAAATAAAATTTGACTAACACAATCTTAAAGTTAGGTTTTTTTGACAACAGAGTTAGGTTTTTTTGACAAGCCTTCTTTTCTTAGTATTCTTTGCTTTCACATTTATAAATCTACATTTTTTTTTTTTTCAAATGACAAAAATTTGAATACGAAAAAAGAAAAAAAAAAAAAAAAAATAATAATAAACAATCACAGTTTTGCAAAAAACAAAAACAACAACGTTAATCATTATATTACTGCTGTTGCTACTTGCCTATAGAGTCATTACATTTAAAACCAACCAGCTGTTTTTCTCACCTCATCCGAATTTGATAATATTTGGTACAATTATTATTATTGCCAAAACTAAGACTAATTCAAAATTTCAGATAAATTCATCAAGTGATTCGCGAAATATTTGAAAGTGCAAAATAGCTCAAAATATGTTGTATATACAAAATTACAAATATCTTTCGAAGTATTTATTATATAAGATTTATTAAGATGTCATATTAAAGGTATCAAAATTACCTTTAATATGACGTATAACATGAATTTTTTCTCAACATCAAAATGGTCCATATCTCGCGATTTTTCGTTTGCGGGTAAATATATCGAAAAGCGGTCTTTTTAAAAATTAAAAAAAAAAAAAAAAAATATATATGTTAATGATGTAAATGTTTTCTATAACCGTGGAAAGTGGCATTCTGGGACTAAAAATTTTAGGAGTTATTACAATAAATGTCATAATAAATACGAAATATTTATTTCAATTTGTATTGTTTTGTTTGCAATAAAATAGAAAAATCGCCAATTTCTTCCAAAAATCATCCGAATGTAATAAAACTCGGCAAGAATATTAATATTGACGCTGGTAACGCAAATGCCGAGTTTAATTTTGGTTACCGCGAAAGTTTCGCGATTTAAAATATTTCAAAAATGAGGAAAATTGTATTTTTAAAAATATAAATATCTTCCAATATATTTACGTTACAACGTTTATTAAGGCAAATATTTAAAGGTAATGAAATTACCTTTAAAATGATACCTGAAACATGTTTTTATGTTGAATTTTATTGGTGGATAATTCGCGAATTAAAAAAAATATATGTGTAGAGGATGGATCCATTTTGAATGTTCTCTGTAAGTATCGTGATGGGACTCTCTATGGCTTCTGAGTTATTATTACGCAGTGTAAAATACATACATATTATTTATACATATTGTTTCGTACATTAAGCTGTTATTAACTCTCATTTAGCTTACAAAAGTTTTTATATGTATAGACAACTTTAGCTTTTCTAAAAACTGGGAAAGGTTTCCTGATGATCTGACATAAGCAGCCAGTGAAATGTTCATAGAAACCAGCTTATCCCCACAACAAAAAAATTAATTTTTTAAAATCTTCTAATTTTTTTCCAAAATTAGATTTTGAGAATCCAGCACGAAAAAAAAGATCAACTTAAATAAATTTTTAATTCTCGCTTAGATTAAAATTACAATTTATAGAAAATAACTAGAACTCCAACTTGCCCACAAAAAACCTAACTAAATTGTCAAAAAAACCTAACTTTGTATGTATTAGTAAAATTTTCTACAAAACAAATTTATACGTGTGAAGAGGGTAATTTTTTGTTGTACTTCTAGTTGTTTTCTATGTTACAATTGTATAGAATAGAGTTATCGGTAATGACCTCCAATTTATTTATAAAAATTTCATTGTGAATGTATACAATTGTCGTTATTGAGGCATTATTTTTGTTCTCTATTTGAAGAGTCGGATGGGAATTACAACATTCGGAAAAAAAATTTCAGTTACATTATCCATGCTTATTAGAAAATTATTAAGAGACAAATCTATTCGCTACTGTAATATAATTCTTAAACATGATTGTATATCCTTAATTTTAATTAAAGTAAACCATTTGATTTAATTTTGCAAGAAGAAGACTATCATTAAAATAGTTGATTTGATATGTAATAATCTAATAATGCAATGCATCTAAGTAATTTGATAAAAATTATTTCCTCGAAGTTTTAAGACTTTTACTATAATAGTTCTAAAGATACTAATATCTCCTCACCTATTCGACCATTTTTCCATTCAAATTAAGGTTATCCCTATTAAGGTTAAGTAATCATTTTAACTATTTAGTAATATTTATAAAGTGCTTTAAACCATGTTTTAAAATCAAAATGTAAACATTGTATTTCTTATTTTTTTTTTTTTTCATGTGAGTCCCTATAGGCTTAAAGAATTTTATTTTTCATACAACTATGAAAATCGTGAGTGCTTTTAACGTAAAGCTCTCTTAATTTTCGATTAGTCTATCATTCTAAGAAACTACTACTTAAATTTTCCAATTTCAATACAACTGATCACAAATATAAGTAGAATGGTTAAAAGTTTTATTTCAATGTGTTTTTAATGTATCGGAAAATCCGGGCCACGCCGGGTAATAACTGCTAGTGCTTAAATAAATTATTTACAAACCATATTCTTGAAATATGGTATGAAATTGTTTGTTTAATATAACAGTTTTACATTTCTTTAAAAAACTTTTCATTGGTTTTTGTGGATTTTTTGGTTTTGGTTGTATTTAGCTGTAACATTTTAGTTTCTTCAGTATTTTGCCTTAATTCAAGTCGTTTTACAAAAATTCTTGTACATTTAATGTGTTGCATACATTATTTTTGTTAAACCAAATAGCAAGAAAATTAAGTGGTTCTCTGATGGCCTCGGGCAACAATAGCTTTTATGTGTTAGATAAATAAAAGAAAAAAGTAGTTGTTTTTAGTTTGTGGCATTCTAAGGATATTTACATTTTTCGAAATAATGATGTAAACAATTTTTTCTTTTTTGAGCTGCAGAAATGTATTCTAATTTAGTATTGTACTTTGTCTTGCCAATTAACAAACATAAGGATGAAAATAAATTTAACATTTATAGAGAAGTCGTTATCTTATATCTATTTTTGGACGTCACACACATTCACACAGAAATTACAAATTACATTAGAATAGAAGGTAAACTATATTGTTGAGTTTTTAAATAATGAAATGCAAATGATTATATTGTCATGTTAACTTTTTATCTTCATCGAAAAGGGAGCAATACATCAGATATGTTACCGATCCCAATAATACACAAATTTAAATTTAGAAAACTTAAATAGCACTGGCCAGCAAAATAAAATTTTTCGTGCTCCTTCAAAAAAAAAAATATGTGGACTAGATGGAATTCCGCATGCTAAACTCGAATCTGCTTTCAGTTTTCTCCCATCAGGTCGACATTTTTTTTATGGGCGTGTCTAATATTGCGCTCTAAATAAGCCGATTACTCGAGTATATTTCACTATAACACGAGAACGGTATGCACGATTTATATAAAATTTTTTTCATGCCAAATTGAAGATTTTTTTACTAAATTTTTTTCACTTTTTAGAAGTGAAAACATCAAAAAAGTTTTAGTTTATCATCTTTATCTCAAAGCTGGTGAAACTATGAGTAAATAAAACCACGTATCATAAAAATTGATGCACAAATCTTGATTGGATTTACAGTTAAGTTAGGATGCCCATGCATACCCACACTTAAGTGGAAATACACAAGTGGCAAAAAAAAAAAAAAAAAAAAAAACATAATAATTTTTTAAAATAGGTGAGTTAGATGGAATTTAATGTGCTAAATAAGAACCAGCTCTGTCCGTCCTTCCTTCCGTCCGTCTCTACGTCTCTCCGTGTGTTCTTCGGTTGAAATTCCGTTTATGAAGCCCCCCGATAACTCCCATATATAATACATGTAGATTTTACAAGCGTTTTGTTGAACACTTGGATGGTTTGTTTTTGTGACTTCTCTTCATCAGTTAAAAATCAGTTAAAAAATGCCCGAGCTATTTTAAAAGAACCAGTTTTTAAAAACCGGTTTTCGATTTTCTGAATCACCTATATAAGCTATTGGCTTCGTTTTTACGACAAAAGATCGAAAAATTAACTCAATCGGTCTATTATTAACCGAGATATTGGCCAGAATATATTTTTTAACCATTTTCGAACTTATATAAGCTACGGACTTACCCAGCAAAAACTTCGCTCACCAAATAACGTGATTTGTAAGCGAAGTCGGTATAAAAACTGCTTCCATTTTTGGTGCTATAACTGATGAATTTTGTTCGAGATGTCCAAAATTAAATGAGTTTTTTTTTGGGTTCCAAAAGAGTTGTTTTGAATGCTGTTTTTTTACGCACAATAAAAAAAATGTTTTTCTCGGTTGAGATTTGAACCCACGCATCAACATGGCTGTGTTTGTTAGTCTGCAGTCTTACTCGCTACACCAAAATCGCCTAATATTTTTGTACGCTAAAAAGTAGTTTTCATATAGGGAAATAAATAAACACAATTTATAAAAAATGCGTTTACCTTGAGTGGGAGTTGAACTCTCTTTAATTTTAAAAACACGTTTTTTTAGTTAGGCGCTCTAGACAACTGATCCACTTAAAATCAAATTACTTTTATATTTACTAAATACCAGTTATTTAAGTAGTATTAAGTAATGCTGCGAGTGGCGAATAAGACTACAATGTAATGCATACAGGAAGCTGTTGATTTTAAAAATAGAAGCTAAGTTTTTGCTGGGTAGTTCTTATATAGATTGATCACAAATATTTTTCTTGAATTCTGTTTTGGAATCAACCAAATCGGTTAATAAACAACCTTGTTATTGGCAAATCTTATTTTATTTATTTAATGCGCATTTCCCTTATAGTTGTTGTTTTCATGGGTGCTGAAAAACCACAACAACAACCATGAACTATGGCATATAATATCTTTTTTTCCACTTTTTGAAAGAACCATGTAAGCCAGAGGCCTTGTTCTTACACTGAAAATTAATCAGTCCAGTATTTATCGAGTTATAGGCCAAAACGTGTTATCACGATTTTTGCAGGTACTATTTAAGCTGTAGACTTCGTTTCACAATACCCTTTTTTTTTAATTTAATATTGTTTTAGAATTATTGTTAATTATTCAAACTATTTAATTTATTATTTATTGTATCTCTATTAGTTTAGGAGATATGAGGTTACCGATTTTATCCGTTTTTACCCTTTTTGATCACCTAAACATTCGAATTTCCAAAAATCCCTTTTTAGTGGATCTATTCAGTAGGAGACCAATCCACAGTACATATTTCGTATTTCTAGCCTTAACCGTTTGGGCTGTGCGATGATGAATCACCGAGTAAATCAGTCAGTCAATCACTCAGTCATTACTCATTTATATATGTATATAGATAAAACCAAATCTAATTCCATCTCAACGATGGTGAAGGGTATATAAGATTCGGTACAGCCGAATTTAGCGCTTTTACTTCTTTTTATACCTACCATGATTTTGTCATTCCGTGTGTAACATGTAGAAGGAATCATTTAAGATCCCATAAAGTACATATATATTTTCTGGGTCCTGGTTAAATTCTGAGTCGATCGGGACAAAATTTGGCTGAAATATTTATCTTATATAGGGTTTGTTTGGGATTGAAAATCGGTTAATAAACAAAAAATGATATCTCTTTAACAAAAGTATATACGACAACGAAATTTTGTACAGATAGTTCAAAGGTCGATGTAAACTTGGAAACCAAAAATGGGCATCGTCCGCCCACTTTACTGTTCACCTCCCATATAAGGTGAAACGTTAACGAAATTTTGTACAAATAGTTCAAGGATCAATGTAAACTCGGAAACCAAAAATGGGCATCGTCCGCCCACCTTGAAAAAGTTGATTGTGGGTATATAGATTAGGCCAGGGCGAATATAACATTCTCGTTATTTAATTTTATTTTCTATAATATTGTTTATAAACATGCAAAGTTTTTTTCCGAACTTTTTTAAAATTTGTTTAACAAACTTTTTTATACCCGCCATCAAAAAGATGATGGGTATATTGATTTTGTCATTCCGTATATAACATATCAAAGGAATTATTTAAGACCCCACAAAGTATATATTTTCTGGATCCTGGTTCGATTCTGAGCCGATCTAGCTATGTCCGTCCGTTTGTCCGTCTGCCCGTCTGTTGAAAGCAGGATAGAGCTTGAACAAGACAACGTAGGAGGACGAAATTTGGCAAGAATATTTATCTTATATAAGGTTTGTTTGGTATTACAAATGGGCAAAATCGGTTAATAACAAAAAAGTTATGGGCTAAAAACTAGAAAAGCAAAGTTGTCCGTTGCAGCTTCATTTCATACTTTTCTGCCGATATCTCTTAAACAAAAGCATGAACGACAGCGAAATTTTGTACAAATAGTTCGAGGGTCAATATAAATTTGCAAACCAAAAATGCGCGTGGTCCACCCACTTTACCGCTCACCTGCCATATAAGGTGAAGTGTCAACGAAATTTTGTACAAATAGTTCAAGGACCAATGTAAACTCGGAAACAAAAAATGGGCGTGGTCCGCCCAATTTACCGCTCACCTCCCATAAAACGTAAAATTTTTAAAATTTTATGGTGGGTATATAGATTCGGCCGAGCCGAATATAACATTAGCGCTTGTTAAAGTTTAAAAATAGAGTTTTAAAATAGATTTAAAAAATGTAAAAATTTTTTAACCGAGCACGGAAAGCTGTTTGGATTATATTGCGAAAACAAACGTTTATTTTTCTTTAAATATAGTTCAAATTAAATTGAAAATAGCTTTTCATTTAAAGATTTATCAAAAAATTAAAAGCTTCGTTGTACACTCCTTAAACGAGTGTTCTAAAATACATTAATGGTCTGGGGAATTCGTAATAACTTTAACATTTTTAATCGATTTTCTATGTTTATATATTATTTGATATGTATATATTACAATTCTTTTATATTTCGTTGGAAAACAAAATATTTAATAGAACATTTTTTTAAAAACTGCAAAATGACTAACTTTTCCCCATATAAACGCACCCTACAAACTTCAGGTCCGATGCGGCACGGGTTAGCAATATCCGATTTCACTGATATTTCTCACAGTACGTTTTTCCAACCCAAAGAATAATTCTAGGGGGAGTTACGATCAAAATTCTAAAGTTGGTAAATTTTGGTGCAGTCTAATCTACATACATATATTACAGTGCTTTGACTTGTATGGGGACAAAAAAAGTTGCAAATGTACCCCTCTAAAATTGAAGTTTGATATGTTTTAAGCTAATTCCCAAAATATTTCGGTTCAATTATTTAATTTACCTGAGCTGGACCATTTTTAAAATACCTCCAAAAATATGGCTTTCGATCAACAGTATACATAGTTTTTAACTTTTTGTCAAAAAAATTACAACATATGGTAGAAAAATGATATCTACTACATATTGAGCAAAAAATAATTTAAATTTTTTTTTCATTCTCGCGAAATTAACATTTTAGTAAAATTTTCAATGATTTTATTTCAAATAGTATATTATTAAAGTTTGAATATTTTGGACATTTTTCATCGTAAATTATATTTTACCGCATCATTGGAAAGCTCTCATTAAATACTATTGATAGGTGCATTCACTTAACGCTTTAGTTGCACAAATAAAATTTTGGGATTTCCGGTCCATAATTGGTTAAGTTAAATTCAATGGTAAATAAATGGTTAGTTAAGGATACAAATGTCCCCAAAAGCATAAATTGATCAAAAAAGCTGTAAATTCATGTAAAATAACAGCAAATTTTCAAAAACTTTTTTTATTAGATTTTTATTCGCGGTTTTTAATGAACTTATTATGTTTTTCATAAATTTATTAATATTTAAGTGTAATGAGTACTTCCACGCGACTTATTTGCAAAACTTGCTAATTTAATCTTTTGGGAACTAAATGTATAAAATTGACCCTCTAGCTCTTAATGGGTTAATTACGTATTATCTTCAATAGCAGTAGGATAGACCATTCCTATGGCACATTAAAACCTAATATATTTTGAAAAATGCCAAAAATATAACAAATTTTAGTAAAATCTTAATATTTCGCGACTGCAAAAAAAATTTATAATAATTATTTAAATTAATATTTAAGGTCATAGTATGCCTCTAACATAATTTGAAGTTAATTTTCATATAAGTAAAATTTTGATAATGATACTGAAAGAAATACATAATTTTAGAGGTGTTTTGAAAATGGTCCAGTTCACGTAAGTTTTGAGATGTAATATTTTGGAAATCATATAAGAACATACAAATCTTCATTCCTAGAGAGGTACATTTGCAACTTTTTTTCGTGAGGCACTTTAACATATGTTACATAAGATAAGACACTCAGTTGAGTGTAAAATTCAATATGTTTCGATTTTTTAATTCGTAATTTTTTGCTGGTTATGGAAAAAATATTTTAAAAATTTTTCCAATGGTATTTTTGTTCGCTAGAAGACTTTTTAAGGTATTTTGATAAACAATTTTTTTAAAAAATCTGGAAAGTTACATATTACCAACAGTTCTTAGTACAATGCAATTTTTTTAAATTTTAGCCATAAAAGGAACAAAATTATAAAATTCTTATCTATTTTTTTTTTTTTTGCATGATGTACTAAAATAACGGTTTATGGACCGAAATTTTTGCGAACATTTTTTAAAATATTTTGTCTATAATTGGCTTAAAATTACGAATGTTTTAATACCCATTTCAAGACTAAACTCAATACTATTTTTTGGACGAAATGTTCTAGACCCGAGACATTCAATTGCTGGTAGGGAACTGAAGATCAATTCAAAAAATTTTTTTAATATTTTTCTTATATTCAGCTAATTTTTACGCATAGTTTGAGAGGTGTTTTGTCTACGGGACACTCTAATGTATATATAAACTACCCAGCAAAAAATTTCATTTGTGTTCAGAAACTGCTACACTTACATACTTTTATCTTCTAAGGAAATTTTAAATTCGAATAAAGAATAGAGAATCAATATTTAATATTATTGATTTATTCTTAAATTTTAAATGTTTATTTATTATTCTTATAGTGGTATTCTCGACCGAGTGACAAACAAATTTATTGTGATAGTAAAAATAATTGTGACAATAAGGAAAATTATTCTATTCTGGCTTTGAAAAAAAAAAAAAAAATTGTTTGTATAAAGCACATGATAATAACTAATGAATGACAATTGTCATGAATTCGAGAATAGCACTGTTAATCATTTTTAATTTGAAATACTATTTATTTGTTTACTGGGTCAAACATTAATTAAATTTGTTTAGCTTATTTGAAATCTTGAGACATATGAGATTATTTTTGCCTAAATGAGGTAAATAGTGAATCCTACATTGTCTAATTATCTGTAAATAATATTTACAAAAATAATTAAAGAAATGAAACTCAAGAGAAAATGAAACTAGAATGATGTAATTTTTTCTTAGAAAATAAATTTCAAAAAGCTTTTAAGCTCTCTAGATTTAGCAACAGAAATATATGAATCGTTTTGCTAGGTGGCGCACTTCTGAGAGAGCATTGGTTATTATTATTGAGTCAGATCTTCATTAGATAAACATGGCCGCCGAATAACAAAATAAAAAATAGGTGCAACATTTTTATTTAAATTTCTAAAAGAAAAATTTAATTTTTATAAAAAAAAAAAATCAAAGTGCAAAATTATGTTCAGAGTTATAATCCGAAAATGGTAAAAATTTCTCAATGTGCGTATAATTGATATTTAATTAAATATTAATTACATTATTATACCACAGTGTCTGTGTTTCCTAATTAAATAGTTAATTTTATTATATTGTGTGTTCCCATCATAACATCGTTAGGTCAAGTTCAAAAGTTATAGCTACTGCGTAATTAATTTTTTATTTTTTATTTTTTTTTTGGAAGTGAAAAAATTTCAAGATCGGAATAAAAATAATAAAAATTGTATATATCTGTTGTTTGTTTCTAAAGAAAATATTCATAAAAATACATCGATTAGTGTAAACAAGAATTTTCTTTTTTGTGTATAAACAACTTTCTTTATACTTAATTAGCTTTAACAAGAATATTTTCTTTTACCTTCAATGACATTATCGAAATTATTTAAATGTCTATTTACCTGGATAATGGCGACAAGAAATCATTAACATTAAAAACATTTTTATTACTTTTTCTCTTATTTAAATACCTAAAATATACTAAATAAATTTACTTATTTGTTTACAGTTTATTTTGGCAATGTTTTACCATAAAAATAATTGTAAGTCATTGGTAAATAATACTAACAAGTTAAGACATTATAAGGTTTTTTGGTTTAAGAAAAGAGAATAAGAAAAACACCCAAGAGTATGTAAAGTATGTGTCGTTAAGTGGTACAATGTTAATATTGTTGGCAAAATGTGTAAAAGTTAAGAAACATTATACAGCAATCAAATTTTATGACTTTAGTCACAAGAATAAATATATTTGATTTTAAGACTAAATCGTTAATTTTTATTGAAAAAGTTTTTGTTTTTTCGCTGAAGTGGGAGATGCAGAGTTTACAGTATTATAGCAAAACGGTAATGACTTGAAGCTTTAATTTCATTGAGATGGAAGTAATTATATAAGTAAAATACACAAACAGAAACATATAAACGATTCAAAAGTATGATTCATAAGGTTATGAGTTGTTCATTTAAATTTTTTATGTTGAGAATACTTTATGGTAAAGACACAATGAATAATAATACATTGATATGTGTTTTATTTTGAAGAAAAATAAATTGTAATCACTTGAGTCAAAAATATAAAAACATACATGTTTTTAGGTGAAATTTAATGTAACGCTATACAGTGGTGATCATACAATTAAGTCAGCCATTTTTGATTCCAGTTTAAAAATTGGTAAATTATAAAAAGAAAATTTTTTTTTAACCCAAATTGACCTAGCGCATACATATGGTAACGCAAACAATAGTTTCATAAAAAGCTATATAGCACTGAAATTACTTAAAATGTTTAATAAATCTGAATTATATTTCATCATATGGAAACTTTTTAATGATATTAAGTTGATAGAAGGTCATTTATATTATGTGTTTAAAAGCAAATGATCCTTTTTGAAATCCTTAAAAAATTTTTTTGTTAAAAATTTAAAAACTTAATAACATGAAAGTGAAATTCATAGACTTTAAGAATAATGTTTTATGATTTTTATATAACCAAATAGTACTATATAGTACTATAAAATATGGAAAATATTTTTATCCTGTTAATCAACACTACCATATTGGTGCACCAGGCACAACATAGCACATTCGTAGCACATTCCTTTGAAAATCTTATTAAGAAATGTAATTTTTTTTTTGGGTATAAAACACGTTTCCAAAAAAATTGTCCATCAATGAAGCTTTGAAGAACTTGAAAGTGACAATGATGAATATTTCATATGGATTTTTATCGAATGGCCTAAAGATTATAATCATATTAGTAATGAAGGCGATGCTGGTAACGTCAGCTTCAGGGAAAATAGAAAGGAAGTATTAGTTAATTAGAGTTTAGAAGTCCAATATCTAAAAGCGGATTTGTAATACAATAAGTCATGATGAAGGTCATCTTTTAGTACCAACAGCTAAAATCAGAGGTTACTTCCCCAACTCAAATGTTTAATTTTGCATCAAAATCTAATAAATATGTTCAAGAAAAAATAAAATAAAATATAAATTTTGGTATGATTTTTTTCCTATACACATTTTTAATTCATTCAATCATCTACTTGATTGATTTAATTAATTTATTAATTGGGAATTTTTTTCTGTTTTGTATTTTTTATAGTTTTCAGTAATTGATATAATCATTTTGGTGAGAGGTGCAAATTTAAACTAGTTTATAATTGAATGAATTATTTTCATATATATTTGTTAATTGGTGACTTTTTTCTGTGTATGTAAATTTTGTTTCTCAGTACAAATTTCATCTTCTTAATAGATTTGCCAATAAAAATCAATTTTCTTAGACCTCATAGAACTACAATTGAAAATTTCATTAATATCTGAAACAAAAAACATTCCCGGTCAATTTGGTTTAAATTCCAATCCGTATTAATAATTTAGATTTCAAAAATAATGATTATTGATATAACTATTTTCAATAATTTATATTGGTGGACAAATAATGCAAGTTAAGCATTTTTTTTTTTTTTTTTGTAATTTTATTAAATTTTAAATTTGCTGTAAAGTCAGTATATCATGAACTATTAAGGAGTGAAATCGAAAAAATCTTAACACAAGTTTTGCCTCTTAACTTTTTTCGTAAGCAATACTTAATTTTTTTTAATATTTAAATTTTGTTTGATCTAGTTATCCTTAAAAAATATTTCAGTTATTATTTTTAATGCCAACCATGTTGATTTTTTGTAAGTTTGATCGAAATGAGTGAAAACAAGCGGGAATGTTATATTCGGCTCGGCTGAATCCATATACCCGCCATCAACTTTTTCAAATTTTATGTTATATGGGAGATGGGTGGTAAAGTGGGCAGACCACGCCCATTTTTGGTTTCCGAGTTTACATTGGCTCTGCTTTAGTACCACTCCAGAGCTTTTTTACGTAGTGACATGATGCTAAATCGGGCCAAAAATATGTGGACACATTGTGCTCTCTTATGAAAGGAAAAATATTTTTTTTGCAAGCATTCTTTGATGTATTTTTAGGTATTTATGAAGCCTACTGTAACAAATGATTTGCTTCTTTTGCCGCAACTGCATAAATCTTGCCCTACCACGAATTCTTTAGGAAATTTCATCAGCTATTCGGTCCTAAACTTATAGTCAACATTTCCTTGAGCATCATCAATATACAAATTTTAACTCCGAAGCTCAGAAAAATCTGCCAGTACATACATACGTTTCATCGTTCATTATACAACATGAGTATTTTTTATGAAATTTGATTTTAATTTTCGTGAACCAATCTTGGTTTCTAAATTTTTTGCAGCATTCCAGTCGGGAACTTTTTAGACTTCATATGTTCTTAACTTCACATTAGATTTAACTTTTCGCACCAAATAGTCAAAGCACTGGGTTAAAATGGAGTTCCCTTCAATATGCTTTAAATTTTCTTGGACTCACCAATAACATGTGGACCTTTTTTCTTCCCGAACCATATTTCCTATCAATGGCCGAATTTTCCAGATACTGTTTAATAACCTTGGAAACAGTTTGACAGCGGACATTTAATTCATTGACCAATTATTGTAGGACCAATTTGAATTTTTTTGAAATTTCTTAATAATTTATAGCACGTGCATCATTTTCGCTACTCATTTTGATCAAACTCACAACAAATCAACATGGTAGTTATTAAAAATAATAACTGACATATTTTTCACTGATAACTAGATCAAACAATATTTGAAATTATATTTCTTCGGAAAAAGTTATGAGGCAAAACGTGTGTTAAGATTTCTTCGATCGCACTCCTTAGTATATATCATAAGCAACTTTTATTTTTCTGAACTTTAAAATTAATGCAATTTTTGCATCTAAAAAAGTATTACTAAAATAAATCCCTTCTGGTATTTTCTCGACAACGAAAAAATATCTCACAGCCTTGTTTTTCGTGAAAATTCCTTTTTTATGTTATTCAGATAAGAAACCTTCATGAAAGTGTAGAGAATGAAATGCGACAACAAAAAAATTAAATTTTGTATAACACAAAGTAGAAGTGATGATCTAACAACCTTTTGAAAACGTTCACAGAACTGTTGACAGCAAATTTCTAGCACATCGCTGATTATTCAGTAGTTTATTTTTATGAGTTTTATTAGGATTACTTTTCTCTTGCTCTTCTGGAAGCGAAATAAAATTTGCATAAATTGTTGTTAGTAACAGTTATTGTTTACTTTATAATTGAAGATAATACATGTATATGTATATGTATATATTTTTGCTCTGACATTGACAATGACAATCAATTTTAAGCTAGACCATAACTTAATTTTGATTTTTTTTTATTAAGAGTTGTAAAAACTTTTTGCTTTTATATGACCATAATTTAAAAGAGTTAAAATTTATATAATGTGTAAAATATTAAGAACCAAAAATGTATAAAACACATTTGTTTAAAAAGTCCATGTGATTTTAAAGCGTGTGTGTTTAACAAATTTATCAAGCACCCGAACACTTTTTATTTTTATTTTTCAATCAATATAAATATATTTACTGTTCAAAATATTTTTCCATTTGTTGAAAAAAAAGAAAAAAAATAACGATGAAAATAATAAATATTTTTAAAAATAAATATCAGTACCCAGGAAAAATTATATTAGTTCTACAACTAGTTCCAGAACACATGAAAATAGCCTGTACTTGTTCTACTTTGGCGTTACGACCAATGATTTTTGTTTGAAACTGTCACCTCCAGAACTAGTTCTGTGGAACTGTTCTAGAACTAGTTCTTTAATCAATGATTTTTTTTAAATTTTTTATACAAGTTTTTTAAACAGTTCTAGGAAGTTATTCGAGAACAAATAATTTGTTCTTAGAAGTGATGTGGAAATCATACAGAATTAATTCTTAAGCACTAGTTCTCTAAAGCATTCATTAAAACGAATTTAGATTCACAATAAAGTTCTACTCCATTAGTGTCAGAGTTGGTTGTGTTACCACTAGTTCTGAGGATGTTGTTAAAGAATCTGAAGTGGTTCTGATTATACCAGTTCTAGAACTAATGATTTTAGAACATGTTCCAAAATTTTTTCTGGGTATGGAAAAAAATTTAAATGATTGTTTTTTTTTTATTCGTACTTTTTTTTTGTTTCAAAAAATATTTTTTATTCAAAGAAATTGTTGTTTAGATTTTTTTCATCCGATGAAAAAATTTCAAAATATTTGTCTGAAATTTATGCAATTTTAAGGACTTATTTTTTGCGAAATTTTATGTTATAAATATTAAGGACTAGCTTAACATTGTATTCTCGCAAACTCTATTGAAGCGATAACTAATATTTACTATTTAAAAAGAATACTACTTCCTCTGGTCCTACTCTCCCTATTCTCGTTTGAACTGTAACAAACAAAATGAAAAATATTAGCTTTTTAAATATTTAAAAATGTTTTAAATTGCAATTTTTATCATTTATATTGATCTATTTTCAAACAGTTTTTATCATATAATTTTTACTCTTTGTTGTTTAGCTAATCAGGATATTTAAAATTTAGTGTGCATTTATGGTAAAAGTTTTTATTACTTTTAGTTATTTTAGTTGTTTCTCTTTTATATAAAATATACTAATTTTGTCATTCAACATTCAGAAAACATATTGTGGTATATACATACATATGTAAGTGCTATAAATAGTATAATATTGTTATCCTATTTTTAATTTACTTCTGTTGTTTATCAGTGTTTCCAGGTATTTTTTATCAGTGTTTAGACTTTAAAAAAGGTCAGAAAAGGATAATGCCCCAAAAAATAAAGCCAGAAAAAATATATTTGGGGGGATTCACAAAGTGTGCTATCATGTCGTATTGTCATATGTCTTAAAATATTTTATTTATTTATTTATTTTATTTATTCATTTATTCAAGTAATATAAAGCCTTCAAGGCCAAAAATTACATATTACTTAGTAATAACTATGAATGCCTAAGCATACAAAATATATACAAACTAAAACTATTTATAATTACAATTGTATTTTAGTCCTAACAATTATAATGGTTCCTCAACCATAACGCAAAAAAAGAAAAAAGAAGAAAAGAAATAAAAAAGCAGCTCCTCAAAAAAGGTCCAAATTAATAGCAACACTATCTTTAACAAATTATACTCCTGTAATAAAAATTAAATATGAATCTCATTACTCTTTATAAATACAGTCACTTGCAACCAGGATCAGTTAAATTTTTTCAAAATGTTTAATACTTTAAGTGTGTTATCTCTTTTTTTTAGAACGCATAGAAAACATCAGCATGTTGGTTTTACTGAATCTCTTTTTGCAATTTAATAAGGAAAACAATAACAACATCTGCTAAAACCGCAAGACTAACAATAAAAAAATATTTATTGTCTTAAACTTGCGACATATGAAGCCAAATCGACTATAATGTAGCTGATACGGAAAACGTTTGAAATACGTTGTCGTTTGTGAGATTTGTTTGATTTTACAGTTCAAATTTATACGTGTCTTTAAAAAATATTATATTTTTTTAAAGAAAGTGCAATAAATTTAAGAGGAAACAAATATTTCACGTAGATAAATTTTCATGAAAACATTTTTAGGAAATAGGTACATATATAATTCAAAGAGAAAATTTAGAAACACGTTAGTTAGAGTGAATTTTCATTTTATTTTCTAATATTTAACTTATATATTCAGTATGTTTTCAAGATCAATGTTAATTTCAATAAGGATTAAATTTGTTTTTTATACAAATGGTTTCAAGACCCCAGAAAATTCTGTATCTTGTGTTTCCACTCATATTTCAGAGAAATTTTATTTGGATAAATCTTGTTTTTTTTAGTGTTTCGGTGATAAAAAAATAAATATTAACAATATGTTTGATACCCATTTCGAGATAAAACTCAAAACCTTTTTTTTTTTCTTAAACAAAATATATAATGCTCATGATTACGGAATCAAAGACCAATTTTGATCATACCATTAGATAAAATGGTTAAATATTTACAAGTCTAACTTTGATCTTTGAACATTTGATGTAGATTAACTGTATACATATCGTTATATATATGTTATATCTTTGTCTTTAATATGAAATAAAAAAAAGAGATGTACAAAATAATACAATATAACCCATTTTTAATACCAAACAAACCTTATATAAGATAAATCAATTTGAGCCAAATTTCATCCCCCTACGTTGTCCCGTTCTAGCCCTATCCTGCTTTCAACAGACAGACAGACGAACAGGCGGACGGACATAGCTAGATCGACTCAGAATCCAACCAGGACCCAGAAAATATATACTTTATGGGGTATATATGATGGAACCAAACAGCAAATACTATGACCAAAAAATTTGTTGTGAAAACCTCGAAGCACGGTGGTGCAAAAATCAACGTTTGAGATTGCTTTTAATATTATGGCTCCGGGTCCATACGTCACTTCTTATTAACTTCCAGATTATCAGAAAGTCTTCGACCACAATCCAATAAGATTTCTTGATTCCAGATGGAGAAAATGATGTTAGATTAATGTAATTGTCTTTAAAGTGCAGCTTTTTAGAATCTGAGGCCAAAATAACGATTCCATTATACAAAATTACAATTTAGAATGAAAGTTAGAAGAAATTGAGGGGTCAGAAACCCTAATACTGCGAGGTAAAATCGTAGCTCTATCGCAATTCTCGCCAAAAAGAAAAAAAATTTTCTAAGCGAACAGGAAGTAATTTTAATTACTACTAGCCTAACTGCCCAGACAAGGTTCAAACAAATGGGTTTCATATGTACCAATGTTAAGAAAACATTTTTTATACGATTACAAAAATTTTAAACTTCAGACTTTTCCACGGCAGTTTCCGAAATGTTCTCAGTTTTTTAAAAGTTTTAATAAAATTTTTATTTATTCATCTAAATAACTATATTTTAGAATAACGATTAACGATTATTTTTCTATTATTAGATTAGTACAACAATGATGTGACTTTTACTTCGAATAGGTACTTCTAAAACTCATACATTTTCATATTCCTGGCAGTAAAAGCTAATATGGATGATGAAACTCATTCTCTTTTGGCGAAAATATTGATATCGTTACGATTTTACTTCGTAGTCTTAGGGTTTCTGCCTCCTCAATTTCTTCTAAATTTCGTTTTGAATTGTTATTTTGTATAACGAAATGAATCTTTTAGCCTCAGATTCTAAAATGTTGCACCTTGAAGACAAATGCACAAATTTTACCTTATTTTCCATATCTGGAGTCAAGAAATCTTTCTGCACTGTGGTTAAAGACTTTCCGATAATATGGACCTATGCATTCTTATTTTCTAAACTTAATTATAATTTTAAAGCTTAATTAATCTAATATTAAAACTAAGAACATTTGGTATCAAAAAATTCGAAAATTGGAAGCCAAATTTAAGAAATTAAATAAAGTGTCATTTTATTCTGTCGCACAAAATGTCTTCTAGTGAAACAAAATCATTTGACTTTTTAACCCTACGGTACATACCCAAATAAATTAACGTTAGTCAATACCCGTGGTACCCGGGTACCATAGTGTAATTTTCGTTGATTTTATTCAAAATAATATATAATTTTATACAAATTATTTATTACGACCATTTAATTGGCTCTAGATCTTAAAGTATATCGATAAAAATATGTAGAATGAAATGTTTGAGTATCTAAGCGATGTCCGTCCGTCTGTCTTGCAGTCCATAAGAAATTTTTAATTAAGCTACAAATTGCAGTTTTTGAAATAATTCTATGAATTTTGGTCTTATATGATACAGACACGTGATTTGTTAAAATTAGTTTATAATGGTTACCTATTACAACCATGTCCCCATACAACTTTTCTCCTAGAATCGGGTTTTTTGTGTCTATAAATTTGTTTAGTATTACATAATTTAGGACGTTAGAAACACCATTTAATTTTATTAAATAATGTTTATTAACGTTAAAACTTTACTATAACATTTTTTATCAGGTTCGCACCTCAAAATCCATATCTTCCATATGTGGCCCATTTCCGAAAATCATGACAAAATGCATAAATTCGTATTGGTAAACGTCACGATGTTTTTTAACAAAACATTGTAAAAAATATAAATTTTAATTTTAAACTTTATAACAAGACTTGAACTAAACTGAAAACACACGTTCCATATAAACTCTCTGAGAAAATCGGTCTAGAAAGACTATAAAATTCTTACAGTCCTAAAGAATATTAGTACTGACTTCATCCACAATTAAGCACAGGATCCATAAAATATTCTGACCGAAAATAGTTCACATCTAAGAATAACCTTTTTTACAACACTAGGAAATGTTGTCAGTGTTGTCATAGCGTCTTATACATGTTTGGAGCTACAATATAGTACGAATATAGCAAATAATTAAAATATCTTGAGCATTTGCATGATATTTTGGATTAAAGATGATGCACATTATTACATGATATTGAGAAACTGAAAGGAATTCACAAAAACTAAAGTCAATGCGGTAAAAACTGCTAAAATGACCTCTATCATTTTCATATTCAGAAATACTTGCTGAAAACAGCAATAATTCGAAAATTTTTTTAACTTGTCACATATTATTCTTTATTTCTTTTATAACTTAGAAATATCAAAAAAAGCTTAATTCAGAAACTAGTTCTCCTTAAAATCCCAATGGAGTCACTACTTATAATTTCGTAATTTTGACTGTCATGAACATGCTTATTTCCTAGTTAAAAAAAAAAAAAAATATTAATTGCAGTGCAAAATACAGAAATTACATGGGGGTACCCGGGTACCATGGGTATTGACTCCCGTACTTGTCAACTTTAAAGCCATTTTACATATAGACCAAGTTAATAAAATTAAGGTTTTTTTAGTTTTTATAATGTATAAACACCTTAATCATGACGATCTGAAGTTTCGTGGCTATATCTTTATTAATAAGGAAATGCGAGTACTTTAAAGTTAAAAATGGTACCCGGGTACCCGGTTAAAGTATTTTCATAATTTTTTTTTTTTTTTTTTAATCTGGAAAATTATATATATCAACAGTACATACTACAATGCAAATTTTTAATATTTTAACCTTAACCCCTTTCCGACCGCTGTACGTTGTGGTAAAAGGGGTCGAGAGTGGCGTTTAATTGAATTTTGAAAATTAACTTTTTTAAATAAAATTGGGTACCTAATAAAAATAGACAAAATTATGTATCAATAACGATAAAAGTCATTAACGTAGGTTGCGTGGTTTTTGAGTATTGAGCTGTCAAAGTTCAACATTTTTTTATATTTTAAGAAAAGAGCAAAAAATTAAATTTTCATGAATTTTCGGTGAATTTTTCTTTAATAAAAAGTGTTTTAAAGAAAAATTTTAAAATGGAACCATCAACTACAAGTATTTTAGTTTACTTTTATGCAAGAATTTGTAAATTATTTTTTGTCCTGGTATTTTTTGTTATGTTTTTGAAAATAGTCCAAAAATGAACTAATTTTCAAATTTCATGGAATGCAACTAAAAATATAACAAGACTTTTGTTCTGAAAAATTGTCTGAAAAATATTACATATTGTCTACTTAAATATTCTGAAATAAAATCGTGCGCATATTTTGCCCGATTTTAGAAATTTACATTTTTGTGAAAAAACTCAAGTTGCTCCAAACCAAAAACAGGTTAAGTGCAGACTTTTTTTATTTTTTTACTTTGCTTTATTTTTCGTTATTTCACTATTGTTTTTTGTTATTATTTTGTACAATTATTTTAAATAAACAAAATAATTTTACTGCTTAATACAGTCGAATTCAGTTAAAATGAACATGATTTCATGTAATGTTTTTATATTCTACAAAGTGATGTGTCTTATATTGGTACTTAATATTGAAAAATTCAGGAACTGTGCGAACAATACAGCCAGATACTACGTTGATAAATATCCATGGTATTGTATGTCTCCTACCTTCCACAAGTTTTTTATTCACGGCCCAGAAATTATAAAACATACTGTTCAAACTTATTTGAACATATTTTATTACTTTTTTTTATATCTTTCTTTTAAGTATTATGTTAAATTTTAATTACCATTTGTAATATTTTTTTATAAATTTTATGATTGTTTACATTTGTTGTGTACATACGCATGTGCGTTGGTCTTTTACACATGTGTACAATCAACCCTTATCTTTCACACTTGTGTGTGATAAGAATTATTGAAGGGTTTATATGTAAAATAGAAAAAGTACTTAAAATTATTTAGTATAGTTAGTTTTAAGAAATTCAATATTAGTTCTTAAGGTTTTTACAATTATTAATAAAATTAGTGCTGATTTAGCATTCAAGAATGTCTTACAAACATTCAGAAACAAAAGAAGTGTTTTTATTTAAATTCTTTTGTTCACATACTCTTGTACGAAATGGCCAACTTTCTAAGAAACCCAAGTAGCAAGAAAAAAAGATTTCAAAAATTACCGGAAACATTTTTCACGAAAATGTAGTAGACAAAAATCAAACGAAGATATATTTAATAAACTTTTAATAAGTTCCGATCCAATCAAGTTTGGGGAAAAAGTATAAAATAAAACATATAGACCTACCACAATCCGCAGTTGATTATTCTCACTGATGACGATTTTTTTTTTTTTTTTGTATGAAAACATTACCATTCTGCAAAGAAAGCCCTAGAATTCTAAAAATTAATTTGTTTACTTACTAATAAATAATAAAGTCAAAAGTGACCACTAAAGTACTGATATCACTTTTTCTGAAGTATGCTTAGTTTTTGACATGTTTAACTCCAATGTATAGACAAACGGACGGATATTACCTATCAGCGAAAACAAAATTTGTAAGATTTTTGTAATGCATTTTTTTATTAACTAGTAAAAATCAAACAAGTTGTGATTATAAAAATATTGATTTCACTTTTCCTTGAAGTAAGCGGCCATTTTAGATCAATTTTTTCACAATGTATTTAGCCAAACAAGATCGTAGAGATATAATGGTGCATTTTTGCACTAACTAGTAAAGAACAAAACAAGTTGTAGTTATTAAAATATTCATATTGCCCTTCCTTGAATTATGCTGCTTTCTTCTAGCCAATTAATCCTAATGTATAACCAGACGGACGAACATTATCATTCTGCCAAAAAAATCGGAGTGTTTCTAAAGTTTATATTTTTTACTAACTAATAAAAACAAAACATGTTGTGATTATTAAAATATTGATATCGCCTTTTCTTGAATTATACGGCCATTTTAGACCCATTTTTTCCAATGTATAGACAGACGGACGGACATTACTATTCTGCCAAAACAAATTCAAGAGTTCTAAGAATATCTTTTATTACTAACTAATTTATAAAATATTAAATCATGATCACTTAAATATTCATATCACCTTTCTCTGAATAATGCGGCGATTTTAGACCCATTTAATCCTAAGGTATAGACGGACGGACAGACATTATCATTCTGCCAAAAAAAATTCTAAAATTCAAAAAATAAATTGTTTTACCTAATAATAAATACAAAAATAGATCTTCATCATTAAAATATTGATATCACCTCTCCCTGTATTAAGCGCCATTTTCGACCCCTTTTACCCCAACGTGCGCTGTTGCGTTTTCGCATCAGTAACTTTAACATCGCGTAATTAACTAATTATGCAGTTAATGCTAATTTTTCTTACAGTCATTGTTAGATTAATATGTTGTCTTAAAGATAAGAGAAAAAAAATCTAATGTTTTATAAATAGGCTGTCCAAAATTAGGAGTTAAAGCCACACGGATCACCTAAAACGTTAGTGTAGCGAAAACGCATCAATGATCATTTCGGCGATATCTTCAAATCTGCTTTCCGAAAAAGGGCTTTTATGTTATGAGTGTATTCTAAAGGTAAATAGCTTTAGCTTTGAGCTAAAAAAATTTCAAAATGTTGTTCAGAAAAATGTTCCGGATCCAAAAATGGCACGATTTCTGAAATTTTCTAGGCCCTGTATTTCGGAACCAAAAATATCAAGACGTTCAAGTCTTCTTAATTTGTTATCACAATCACAAAAACAAACTTTTTGGCAAATTTCATAAAGTTTTCCCAACGGAATCGGGTAGTGGTCGGAAATGGGTTAAAAGGAATAAATTTTTAATTTTTTTAATTATAAATACAGAAATAAAAAAAAAAAAAAATACAAAATCATCATCATAAAAGATACTTAGACGACAATTCTGTGATCATCTTCTGGGTGGCGTCTGGAAGAATCTTCTTTCATACTTCCAGAAGTGTCTTCTGGAAGACACATTCACGAGGAACAGTTCTTCCCGACGGAAGATGATTTTAATGATATTTTGGCAATAGTTTTGGCGATGAGTTTCAACTTCTGGAAGACTCTTCTTAGCAATAAAAAATGTTTGCAGGGTATTATCACAAATATAATTCTATTTTCACATACATCGATTGTATGTAGATAGTGTGTGTATTTTCCATTTGTTCATGTTTACTTACATGTCAAAAACATAACACGTGCTTTTTTTTTTTAAAAGAAACAATACAAAGGAATTTGAAAAATTACATTATCTGATAATTTGCTAAAGAATGAACAATAGTTGAAAAAAATAAACGATATTATAGTAGTGGGGATATGTATCTCACAGAAACCTTGAAAACAAATAAAAGCGTAACGTTTGGCTGAGCCGAATCTTGTAAACCCTTAATCATCATAAACATATATAAATGTATATAATAACAAAAATTATATATTATATAAAATTATATTGGTGTGGGATTTTTCTTAGTATTATATTGTGAACATTTTCATTGATATTTCTGTCTCTGATGACCACTTAAATTTCTTTATAATGACCACAGAAATATGTTTTCTTCTTAGAATTACTCTAGCAAAGCAATGTAAAAATCAAACAACTGGACGTTAAGCTACACCCTCTTAAAACAATTTTCTTGTTAACAGGCTTCTTAAACCACACATAAGAAAAAAAAAGGAAGAAAAAATAAAAAAACTGAATTAAATCAACTGTAAGAGCACGTTTTTTTTTTTATTATTTGTAAAATCTTAAATGAAGAAAATTAACATAATATGTTCAAGTAAAATGTAAAAACTGTGTGTTTTATGTAATCGATAGCCAAGAGAAATTTATTCAATTCACAAAAAAAATATTTCAAATTAATTTTTAATAAAATTAATAAGTTGGAGTTTAATTATATTATTTATTAGTATAATTAATTTTCTAATTGGTTTACAATTTCTTTTTAAATAAATTGACAGCTTTAATAAAATGTAATGAAAAATTTAAATTTGTCTGTAAAAATATGGGAATAAAATAAATTTAAGTCAATTTCCAATGATTTTCAGCTCATTCAATCTATTCAAGAAAAATCAGTAATGTGAAATCAATTAGTTATAAATATTATCATTTTGATGATTGGAGCAAAATCAAACAAAAATTCATTAATATAAGCAATTTCGTAGTAGAAGTCTAATTTTACTTTTTTCTGTGAATTGTATTAATATGCTTTGAAATTTAATTTGACGTCATTTCTATTCTATTGTTTTATATAGATTAAAGTGCCTCACGAAAAAAAGTTGCAAATGTACACCTCTAGAAATGAAGACTATTAATGTTCTTATATGATTCCCAAAATATTACATCTCAATGTCAAGATTTACGTGAGCTGGACTCTTTTTGAAAACACCTCTAAAATTACGTATTTCAATATTATTATCAAAATTTGAGAAAATTAACTTCTAATTATAATAGAGGCATATTACGACCTTGAATATTCATTTAAATAACTATTGTGTCTCTTTTCAGTCTCAGAATATTAAGATTTTATTAAGGTTTTTTGTCATATTTTATTATTGAAACATGCACAGAGAAAACTGTTTCGTTGTTACAACCGAATTTTTAGCCAATCGAATTTGGTCGGTTGCCCCAACTATCACAATAAACAGTTGAGATTGCTGAATATTTAATTTATATATACCAATTAGTTAGTAGATGTATATATCTTTTCAGTTACAACGACTGAAACTAACGTTAGCTACAACTGAAACAATACCTAAAAATTTGGTTCCTAAAGTAGAATTTATAATTTTAAAATAAAATATCAAAAAAATTATTGTTTTCTTTTTTCCTTTTATTTCAATAAAATATCAAATAAATTACAAAATATGAATGTAAATACAAATTGCAAACAAACTTATGTTCTATAGTCTACACATTCATGTTATTAAAAATTGTAATTGTAAATACTTATCACAGATAGTTTTTGGGTCTAGGAAGGGATTGGTAATTATTATTATAAATTGAGTTTGCTGAAGTTGAGTATTTCCCAATGAGTTCCAAATTTTAGCAACAAATCACCCTTCAAGAAATTAAGTAGCCACATTTTTATATTGTTGTTCAGCATTTGTTCATAATGTTATATGTATTTACCTCGTCGGTATTATTCTTTATTCAATAAAGCGTCGTCCGTCCACCATATACAACAGATTATATAGAATTCGGTTTGTAAGGAAGAAATATTAAATATATTTTTTATTAAGAAGCATTATAGCAAGATACTTACTTTTTAAAATTGTATGAAATTTGCAAATGTATTTTTAGCTGTTTTTTATATTTATTTGGAATATTCTTCGAATATAAATTGTTTTTTATTGCAGTTTTTAAATATGATTATATATTTTACAAATATTTTTATTTTTTATTTTTTCTTTACTTACTAAACGTCAAAACTAAATTATTATAAGTTGAATTCTCTTTGTTTTGAGCGATCTGAATGATTTTCTTTCATCGTAATCGAATTTTTTTAAGAATTGAACAAGGTGTTGATAATTGAAACTGAAAGTTTATTATGCCCAAAAATATTGGTTGCAGGTGCTATAATATATTACATTTAAAAGAATCTAATGGAATAAGTTTGGTTGTCCCAGTCGAATTGGTAAATTCCTAATTAATTGGTCATTACAACCATATTGTTTTCAGTGAGAACACTTATTACATTATATAAATAGAAATATTATTAGAAGTATAGAAAATCTCCTATATTTAAATATTTATAACATCTGAGATAGAATTTTATTTAATACTATTAAATTTTAATAGTAGTTACCATTTTTCAATCAATCTTTTTTATGTGTGTGTGATTTTATATATTTCGGATATTTTTCAACATGTATTGGATTTTAATGTACCATTGGAATGGTCTATCCTGGCACTATTGAAGATTACACGCAATTAACTCTTTAAGATCAAAAGAGTTAATTTTATGTATTTAGTTCCCACAAGGTCAAATTAGCAATTTGCAAATAAGTCGTATGGAAGTACTTATTACACTTTAATTTTGATAAAAAAAAAACATCATAAATTCATTGAAAACCGCGATAATAATCAAAGAAAAAGAAGTTTTTGAATCTAAGAGCTTATTTTTTTTACGAATCTATAGCTTTTTTGATAAATTTATGCTGTTGGGGATATTTATATCCTTAACTAACCATTTAATTGTCGTTAAAATTAACTTTACCATTTATGGACCGGAAATCCCAAAATATTATTTGTGTAACTAAAGGGTTAAATGAATGCACATATAAGTAGTATTTAATGTAACCTTTTCAATGATGCCCTAAAATATAATTTACGATGGAAAATGTCCAAAATATTCAAACTTTAATAAAATATTATTTTTTAAAATAAAATCATTGAATATTTTACTAGAATTTCAACTTCGCGAGAATGGAAAAAGAAATTAAAAATATTTTTTACTCAATTGGGGGATTTACAATTGGGGTATTCACACGGTGTGCTATCAAGTCTTATTGTCATAAAATACTAAAGATTTATGATAGTTTTAAAAAATTGTTGTTGTGCTTCAAAGAAAAAAGTCCTAAAATAATAAGACCTTTTATGATGTGTTTATTGTTTTGTCATAACTAAAAGGTGTAAATCTAAGTCGAAAGGGAAAAACTCTTCGTCGAGCCGGTGGTAATATTTAGAAGTTACCGCCATTGAATATTCGCAATATATACGTAAACATGCTATAAATTTGTGCATAGTTCTATAACTTCAAGATTAATTACATTTTATTAATTTATTTATAAAAGTTATTAACTTTTATAAAGTTAAATCAAAAAAAAAAAAAAAAAAATTGAGACATTTAAAAAATAAAAGGAAGAACATTTTGTTTGCATACTTTAGCTGACTAGCAGCCACCGAACGTATTAGTCATGGACAACAGCTGTTTATGTTTATGTTTTTAAACAATTTCTTTTGTGCCAAAAAATATTTTATAATTTTTATAAAAATGGATTTTTTAGAAGATTCAGGTAATTTTAATTTTATCTTATTTACTTGAATCAGTCATAACAATATCCAATATGTATTTTTCGCACAAACCAGTTATTATTTCAGATTTTTGACTTATTTTCAGCATTTTCATTAAAAATATTTGTAATTTTTTATAATTGTATTTTTCATTTATCAGCTGACTCAAATTTGAAATAGCATACTAACTTATGAGGGTTACTCACAGCAGTCATATTCTTTCGTGTTATTATTTTATGATATATGACTTTATGACGACCGTGTTAATACCCCAAATGTGTGCTATCATGTCGTATTGTCATATGTCCTAAAATATTTTAATGTATAAAAAATATTGTTGTTGCTTTTCCTTTGTAAAATTTTATGATATTATGACAATACGACATGATAGCACACTTTGTGAATCCCCCAAATATGTATTAGACGCTGTTTATCTATCATGTGTTGTAATTTTATTGACAAAAAGTTAAAAATACTATTGATTGGAGGTATCTTGAAAATGGTCCAACTCACGTAAGTGAAATAATTGAATTGAAATATTTTGGGAATTAGCTTGAAACATGTCAATCTTTAATTTTAGGGGGATACATTTGCAACTTTTTTGTCCCCATACAAACCAAGGCACTTTAATATATATATAGTATTTCCTTTTATGTATGGTAATGTGTCATATTTTTTTAATGAGAACACAGGGAAATACAGATTCTGCGGCACGGGGTTTCTCAGTCAATTTGGATACACGTTATTAATAAGTACTAAGCCTCTAATCTACTTTTTTTGAATTAACTCTAGTTCTCGCGATAAATCGCGATTTGTAAAATTAAGGAGGTTGCACCATATCGTTCCTGCGCTGACTAAATTACCTATGTAATTTTTTACAACTTTTCAGGAAAGCTGAAAAACTGTTTAGTTTTGCAGTTTCATCGTTACTTCGCTAAATCTTTAAAAAATTTATTCGTTTATGAATAGGCTTAGTAACACAAATTATGCGTATTATGAAAAAGAACGAAATTTTTGGCGCATTTTGGAGAAAATCAACGAAAACTTTACATAGGTAATTTTGTAGAGCAATTTTTATTTAGATATGTTTGTGCTTTTCTTTTTGGAGATTCTTAAGTTTATTTAAATATAACTTTGAACTATTGAAGGAGGTATTATTAGTAATATCTTATTCAAATTTCAACTTCCTAAGATAATTGGAACATGCCATTAAGCGGTAATTTGTTGTTGATCCCAGAAAAATCTTCAAAAAAATTAAAAAATAAAATTCACCAATATTAATGTTATATGCATCAAACGATAGCTAAAGAAAAATTAATAAACCCTTATATCATGATTCTCAGAAAAAAGATTTTAAATAAGATAAAATTAACGATTTACTAAAAATTCCTGAAATCAATAAAGTACGTCAATTTGTCCGAAGTCAAAAAATGTTGCAAGTATACTCCCCTAAAATTAAAGATTTATTTGTCTTAAACTAAGTCCCAAAATATTAGGAATCAATTATTTCACTTTCGTGAGATGGACCATTTTAAAGTACCTCCAGAAATATTTTTGATCAACACTATACAAAATTTTTAGTTTTTGATTGAAAGAAATCCAACATATAATAGGTAACGCTCAGATGTCATTGACAGTATGGTCTCCCGAGCCTTTTCCTGTTCTGATTATTAAAAAAAAAAAATAATATATTTTATAATAATCTGAAACTGAAAGACTGACAGACGGACAGACATCATCAATGCTTTAGTTGACGTAAGTCTGCGTCAGCTAATTCTGGCGTAACTAGTCTTGAGATATACACTTTCAGACAGCATATCATAAGCATACAATATTATATATTTTATGTTTCAATGTTAATATTTTCATTTTTTCTAAGAATATTAATACTATTAACTTGTATTGAAAATTATTTACATAGGTAATTTTGTTGTAGCATTTTATATATGGTTTTACTTTGATTTTCATTTGTATAATTAGTAGGGGATCTAGATGCAGCAATAAAAAAAAATTCCAAAATGTTTACATAGGTAATTCAGTCAGCGCAGGGACGATATATTGAAACGACTTGTGTGATTTTGTTAAAAAAATATCCAAAAATTGCAATTAAAATTATCTTCAAGCCATTCTTACATTACTTTTTAATACGGTCAACAGTTATGGAGATATTAAGCCCATCTTTTAAGAAAAAATTAAATTTTATACAAAATTTTAAGAAAAAAATGTTTTTAAAAAATTTTAAAAATTTGAAAGTGTCAAAAATTCAAATTTTTATAATTTTTTTTCGTATAGATAAATTTTTTAAAAATAAAACAAGAAAAAAAAAAAAAAAAAATCTAAAAAAATAAATACTAAACCAGTATCTGCTTTCAGAACAATTTGTCCGATTTCAGAAGATATTAACAAAAATTGTCTTTTAAAAACTAAACAGATTTTAATCACATTCAATGTGTGTGATAAAATATCGCTGAGTTAGTATAATATATAACTATATCACATTTCCTCCTTATTTTATATAAGATAAAATCTTCATAAAAGAAATTGCATTTTGTGCAAAAATTTTAATAAAACAAACACATGGAAACAACTTGTTAACTTTTAAGGGTTTATTTCAGTTTCAAATCACGTTCAAATTTTTATTGTTGATTTTTAATGGCAAATAATTCTACCAATAATTGTTTCTTTACTTTCTACATTAAGCAAGATGTTTAACAAGCACTTACATACATATGTATCTTATGGCTTTTTAAAGTCTATAAAAATTGAATTTTTGTAAGACTTAAAATTACTTATTATGTAAATTTAGTGGAAAAAATTTGAACATACTATTGTTTAGAAAAATTGCACAGGGAAACACTGGATATACGGTATGATTAAATCTTAAGGCCTAAGTAGTCTATATGTAAGGTAACTTACAAAAGTCGTAAAGTTTAAAAGTTTTTTGCTTATTTAGTTTGTTTTCCCTTTTTTTGTTGTATTTTTCTAATTTTTTAATTAAGTTTTTATTTATTTAACTATTTTTAAAATATTTAATTTTTTATTGTGACATAAAAACGTAACAAATTCTATTTTCTATAGAAAATATAAAACGTAACGAAAAACAAATCAATTCATAATTTTTTTATAAATTAAAAAATGACGGCCGACTCAAAACTTTACGATACTTTAAAACTAATTCTAGCTTTAAGCCTCTAAACCACTTTTTTTGAATTGACTTTAGTTCTCGCAAAAAACCGCAATTTTTAAAATTAAGGAGGTTGCACTATATATTGAAGCATATCTTGAAAACGATTTGTCTGATTTAAAAAAATGATAATGAAAAAAAAAAAAAAAAAAAAAATACATCAAAAATTCTATTTAATAGGCTGTTCCTCTATGTCGAACGAATGCTTTCTTTCGCCTTCTAAGCGAAACAAAACTGATTTGGGTTTCTCGTACTCACTCCTATGCGAACAATGAGACGAACGACAAGTCGAACGAAAACGTAAGTGTTTTCATACATAATTTGGTTTCTGTATTTCGAACGATACGAACGAAAATGTCAAAATCAGTCACTTGCTTTTTGGCTCTCGACTGGTTGAATTGTTTAATAAGAAAAAAAAATAAAAATAATAACTACCCACCAGGACACTGATATGTTCTTCAAACATGTTTTTCATTTATTTTGATATGTACCGTATCGCAGGTTCCATAATCGCGATAGTTTACGAAAAACGGGTTCTATTTTCGCGACTTTTATCTTTTCTTAAAATTTTATTTTTTTTTTTTAATTTGATTACAATGTCTATAATCAGAAAAAGGGAAATCTCCGCCTTTTGGTATATTAACTTTTTTGGATGATTTTGATCTTCAATTTTGTCAGTTTATTCGTGTTATTTGTTGTGTAAATACATCTCTTAATATGAGAAAAGTTCAACATAATTTAAAACCAACGATTTTTCAAAAATAAGAGCTTTTAAAAAAATTTAAAAGTGGAGATTCCATAAATTCAATTTGAGTGAACTACAAATTGCATATGTCTTAAAATATTTCGTACGTACAACTGAAAATGGCCCTGGCAAACGTTGCACCTTAAAGAAAGCTGAGTACCCAATAATGGAAAAAATGCTTTATAAGTGGTTTGTAAAGCAAAAGGAAAAAAAATGTTCCAATAACAGTAGCAATTCATTGAAAGAGTTTAAGGATTACGTTGATGATCATGGGCTACCTCTTCACTAAATCTACATTGCCGACGAATCTGGTTTATATTACTCTTATCATATGTAATGAAAAAATGGCTCCCGTTAAAAAATATATAAAGAGCGAATAACTTTTTTACCCTGTTCAAAATGCGAATGGTACAGACAAACTGAAATGGTTGGTTGTTTGAAAATCGAAAAACCCAAGTGCCTTTGAATGCTTTTTCAATAGTCCTGTATTATACAACTACAGTAATAACGCCTGGATGACATAATTTATTTTCAAGGACTGGTTCCATCACGAATTTGTTCCCCACGTAAATTAATTTTCACCAATGAGTAAAAGTAAGTTGTTCATTAGTAAAAATTTTTTAGGTCCAAGAATTTTTAACTTCAAAAGGTCTGCCACAAAAATCAGTTTTTATTTTTAGTTTAGCAGTTGACAAAATCAAGCTTGCACTGTATGTATTTATAAATAAAAAATCTATTGAAATTTTTGTCTTGATTTTTTTTTTTCCTTTTTATACAAAAAAAGTATATATTTTCAGAGTCCTGGTTAGATTATGAGTCGATCTAGCTATATCCGTCTTTCTGTCTGTTTAAAGCAGGATATGGCTCTAACAGAACAACCTAGGAGGACAAAATTCTGCTTAAATATTTATCTTACATAAGGTTTGTTTGGTATTGAAGATATGAAAAATTGGATAATAAACAGAAAAGTCCCAGCAAAAACTTTTTGGTTTTCGGTAATGACGACTACTTATTAAAGTACTTTCCTGGAAAGTAGGCGTCATTATTATTTGCCTTCTCTACATTACATAAATAAGTACTCAATAGTATAATTGCAGTGTAAGTTAAAATCACATGGATCAGTTGTCTAGAGCGCAGGATTAGCAATCAGAAGGTTGCCGGTTCAACCCCATTCGGATGCTATTCGTTTTTTTAACAAAATATTTTATGCTAAAAACAAGTTTTTGGCTTTGAATGTTAAGTGCGAGATGGTGTACTGAGTTAAACGTTAGTCATTAAAAACGACAAGTTTATAGGGTCCCAAGTTCAAAACTCACTGACGGCAAATTTTTCTTTTTTTGTTTTTATTTTTATTTTTCTTTAGGTACATATTTTTTAGTATCACTAGAGTCTGAAATAACTACTAGAATTCATGGACAACTCGAAAAAAATAAGTAGTTATTGAGACAAAAAATAAGTAGTTTATTTTTATCTCCAATTATACCTGCTAGCTTACCAGGAAAGCAAGGTTTTTGCTGGGGTTATGGGCTAAATACTAGAAACACTGGGTGTCCGTTTTAGCTTCATTTCATACTTTTCTGCTGATATCTCTTAAATAAAAGCAAGTATGGAAATGAAATTTTGTACAGATAGTTCAAAGGTCGATATAAACTTGGAAACCAAAAAAGGGCATGGTCCGCTTACTTTACCGCCCACCTCCTATTTAAGGTGAAACATCAACGAAATTTTTTACAAATACTTCAAGGACCAATGTAAATTCGGAAACAAGAAATGGGCGTAGTCCGCACACCTCCCATATAATGTAAAATTTGGAAAAGTTGATGGTGGGTATATAGATTAGGCCAAGCCGAATATAACATTGTCGCTTGTTTATATGTATTAATTTTTTTACATTATTTCATTTGCATGGTTGTATCTATTTTTAAACAATTTAGTAGTATTTTTAATATTTTTACAAAGAAAAATTATGTTTTCATAACGTACATAAATAGTACGTCTTTAAATATATATATTTCTATTTTGCTCTATTAATAGATAAACGTAAACATAATATTAGTGTAGTTGAATAATTCCAAGAATTTAATGAATGAACTTTTCTTAAAAACTGTTTGTACTTTTTTCATTTCCAAAAGAAATTTTACAAAATTAGTTTGTTATTTTCATTTTGAAAAATAATGAGCTATTAACTCTTGGCAAATACTATAGCACATATAATCTTACAAGATAATTACTTGCAAATACTTAATTATTTATTTACATATTTAATTAAGTGTTTATTGCTATTTTTCTTTAGCTAAACTATTTATTCTTCCTATATATCATTAAAAAGAGTAAAGAATGAATGACGTAGCCAAATTTTGGTTTATTATAATTATAATTAGGTTATAGAAAACACTAAGAACATTTTTTTCAACTAACATGAAATATATGAATATAGAAATTTATTTACTGAAGGAAGTATATTAAATTCGTTATTCTATTTGTAAAATATATATGTATATAAATATATATTAGTTCAAGACTATGTAATTGTTTTTAGTATTATTGAAATTCTTAGATGATGTTTTTCTTTTAAAGGTGAAATGAGCTTAATGTTTTAAATATTAAAATCTAATAACTTCGAATAACTAGATAAAGTATAGAACCAGCAGCATATATTGAGATAATTTTTATATGCTTTTAAACTCTAATATACATACCCAGCTTTGCTTTCCTGGTAAGCTAGCAGGTATAATTGGAAATAAAAATAAACTACTTATTTTTTGTCTCAATAACTAGTTATTTTTGTTCGAGTTGTCCATGAATTCTAGTAGTTATTTCAGACTCTAGTGATACTAAAAAATATGTACCTACACAAAAATAAAAACAAAAATCGAAAAAATTTGCCGTCACACTGTGGGGTCAAACGCAAATTTTTTGGTAATAAATCTGTATCTCCTAAACTACTGTTTGGATTAAATTGAAATGTATGAAAGAGTTACAGAGGAGGACGTAGGCTTTGAGAAAAATCATCCTGTAGTCACCCTGTGATAACATAAGAAAATCTACAGGGTGTCAAAATTGACTACCTCGAGTATGTAAAAGTTTTAAAAAATCGTAACTTATACAAATGAAGTCCGATTTTAAAGATTTTTATATTTCTGCAAAGTGCTTGGCAAGATAAAGAAAAAATAAGTTTACTCATCCAAGTTATCTCTTACAGCTAAAAAGATATTTACACTTGAATTTTAAATTTTTGATTTTTGGGCTCGATTTTTTTTCGTCCTGAGGTATATGAAGTAAACATTTTTGAAAAATATCCTGTCATTTCCTATATATTTCAAAATAACATACTCAAAGAATTTTTGGATTATCTCAATGAGCCTAGATGTGAAAAATATTCAAAGTCAGCACTCTAAAATTGATATGAAAAATGGCTATTTTTTACAAAAATATAGTACAATTCTTTCACTTTTTACTCAAAGTTCCGTTTAAGAAAAAAAATGTTTCTTTATATATTTCTAAAGACAAGGTTTCACAAATGGCTAATATATAAATTTTGAACTGATTTAGGACTGCACCCTACATCAGGCATTGGTCTAAAATGGTGAATTTTGAAAAAAGTTAAATTTTTTATCGATTAATAAAAAATGTCACGTTTTTGTCAATATTTCATAAAAAAATACATTTAGAACGATTTGAGACTAAACTGCTGCCCGCCCGGCCAAAAACGAATGCAGGAGAGCAGTTTTCATGAAAAAGTAAATTTTTTAAAGGACTTTTTTTTAACTGCATAAAAAAGCATATTAGCAAAATATTTTCGCAATTATTTCTTATGTAGTGTATAAAATATATTTCGATCTTTTACTCCTGCAAAAATCATTAAAAAAGCTTTACAAATAAATTTTTGGCAATTTTTCAAAATTAAAAACCAAAAAATATATAAAAACCAAAAAAATAATGTTTTGTAAAGCAAAACTCCGCATACGTTCCAAAAACTAATAAAGTATTACAAGAATATAAAAATAGACTTAATTACCAATTCATTGATGTATAATATGTATACATAGATTGCACTATACCATGGTCCCAAAACTGACAACTTAGGTCAACTCTCACCAAATTCACTGTTTTACAATATTTCCATACGTGCGTATACGTAATAAACAATTGTATTGGCACGTTTTGGTTGTTGAACGAGATAATATTCGCAATAGTCGCTTATATTTATTAAATATTGTTTATTTTTGAAAAATTGCCAAAAATTTATTTGTAAAGGTTTTTTAATAATTTTTGCAGCAGCGAAAGATCAAAATATATTTTATGCACTACATAAGAAACAATGGCGAAAATATTATGCAAGTACTCTTTTTTATGCAATTAAAAAAAGTCGTTTAAAAAATTTACTTTTTTCATGAAATCTGCTCTCCAGCATTCGTTTTTGACCGGGCGAGAAGCAGTTTAGTCTCAAATCGTTCTAAATGTATTTTGTTATGAAATATCGTCAAAAGAAAGCTCGCGTGACATTTTTTTCATTAATCGATAAACAATTTAACTTTTTCCAAAATTCACCATTTTCGACAAATGCCTGATATAGGGTGCATGCCTAAATCAGTTCAAAATTTCAATATTAGCCATTTGTGAAATCTTGTCTTTTGAAATATATAAAGAAAAAATTTTTTTCTTAAACGGAACTTTGAGTAAAAAGTGAAAGAATTGTACTATATTTTTGTAAAAAATAGCCATTTTTCATATCAATTTTAGAGTGCTGAATTTGAATATTTTTCACGTCTAGGCGCATTGAGATAATCCAAAAATTCTTTGAGTATGTTATTTTGAAATATACAGGAAATGACAGGATATTTTTAAAAAATTTTTACTTCATATACCTCAGGACTTATTTCCGAAAAATGAAAGAAAGTCGAGCCAAAAAATCAAAAATTCAAAATTCAAGCGCAAATATCTTTTTAACTGTAAGAGATAACTTGGGCGAGAAACTTATTTTTTCTTTATCTTGCCAAGCACTTTGCAGAAATATAAAAATCTTTAAAATCGGACTTCATTTTGTATAAGTTACGATTTTTTAAAACTTTTACATACTCGAGGTAGTAAATTTTGACACCCTGTAGATTTTCTTGTGTTATCACAGGGTGACCCTGTAGATTTTCTTGTGTTATAACAGGATGATTTTTCTCAAAGCTTAGGTCCTTCTCTGAAACTCTTTCATACATTTCAATTTAATCCAACCAGTAGTTTAGGAGATACAGATTTATTACCAAAAAATTTGCGTTTGACCCCACTGTGCGACAGTGAGTTTTGAACTTGGGACCCTAGAAACTAGTCGTTTTTAATGACTAACGTCTAACTCAGTACACCATCTCGCACTTAATATTCAAAGCCAAAAACTTGATTTTAGCATAAAATATATTTTTAAAATTAAAAAAAAAAAACGAATACCAGCAGAATGGGGTTGAACCGGCAACCTTCTGATTGCTAATCCTGCGCACTAGACAACTGATCCATGTGATTGTAACTTACACTGCAATTATACTATTGAGTATTTATTTATGTAATGTAGAGAAGGCAAATAATAATGACGCCTACTTTCCAGGAAAGTACTTTAATAAGTAGTCGTCATTATCGAAAACCAAAGTTTTTGCTGGGTACATAGGTAATTACATACTTTATGTTTTAAATTTTATAAAAATAATGTAATTATTTTCCTAAATATAAACAAGCGCGAATATATTCGGCCCGGCCGAATCTATATACCCACTATCAAAGTAGGCAGTAAAGTGGGCGGACCACGCCCATTTTTTGTTTCCGACTTTACATTGGTCCTTGAACTATGTGAAAACAATTTCGTTGATTTTCACCTTATATGGGAGGTGGGCGGTAAAGTGGGCGGACCACGCCCATTTTTGGTTTTCGAGTTTGTGTCGATCCACCAAGTATATGTACAAAATTTCGTTGGCGTACGTGCTTTTATTGAAGAAATATCAGCAGAAAAGTATTTCACGCACACCCTGTGTTTCTAGTTTTTAACCCATAACTTTTTTGTTTATTAACCGATTTTGACCATTTTCAATACCAAATAAACCTTATATAAGATAAATATTTGTCTCCCTACGTTGCCCCGTTCGAGCTCTATCCTGCTTTCAACAGACGGACAGACAGACGGACAGACGGACGGACATAGCTAGAATTCAACCAGGACCCAGAAAATATATACTTTGTGGGGTCTTAAATGATTCCTTCGACATGTTACATACGCAATGACAAAATGAATATACCCCCCACCTTTTTGATGGTGGGTATAAAAAAATTATTTAAATAATATACAACTTTAATTAATAATACAGTGCAGGAAAAAACATAAGCATATACAATTAAAATATAAGAAACACCACTATATTTATTTAATATCCAAAAATTATTTATATTTTAAACTATTTACAGTTACCAATTTTGACATTTAAATTACAAAGCTTAAGATCACTGTTAAGAAATATGATGCATATTTAAAGATTAGAACGAAATAACCTAAGCATATAAATTATATTAGCATGTCTTATTTAAAATTATATACAATATTATAGCAGTTTAATAGTTTTTTATGGCTAATTGCATTCTTTATAACATATTCCGATCTTAGCGCATTGATAAAGAAGTCTGTAGGCAAACATTGCATTATTATTGGCCATGCATTTTTTAGGGCCTTTATAGTATTAAAGCGGCTCCTTTCAGCAAAAACTGTTGGGCATATAACTCACATACTCTCGGAATAATTCAGGTCTGTGAAAAAACTGGCTCATGTTTTATCAAAACAATTTTTTTTTTTGTTAACTTTTAATTTTTGATGAGGCGATATCTCGCTGAAATGTTCCAATAATCCTTTTTATAAAAAAAGGAACGTTTATCATAATTTCCTGTACTTATAAGCCCCTTTAGTAATATTTTATTGTAATTATTCGTTCGATATTCTATAATAAATCTTTCCAGCTATTTGGTAAGTATCTGATTTCCTCATCCCGTCGTTTATTTTGTGTCAATACACGAAACAACCATCTAATAATACAAATTAAATATTTTATTGTCACTAAAAATAACTCCCTCTAATTTTGGCCCAAAATCTTTTATTTTCATAGTCTAGTCATAGTCTAGTCACAGTCTAGTCATAGTCTAGTCATAGTCTAGTCGTAGTCTAGTCATAGTCTAGTCATAGTCTAGTCATAGTCTAGTCATAGTCTAGTCATAGTCTAGTCATAGTCTAGTCATAGTCTAGTCATAGTCTAGTCATAGTCTAGTCTAGTCATAGTCTAGTCATAGTCTAGTCATAGTCTAGTCATAGTCTAGTCATAGTCTAGTCATAGTCTAGTCATAGTCTAGTTATAGTCTAGTCATAGTCTAGTCATAGTCTAGTCATAGTCTAGTCATAGTCTAGTCATAGTCTAGTCATAGTCTAGTCATAGTCTAGTCTAGTCATAGTCTAGTCATAGTCTAGTCATAGTCTAGTCATAGTCTAGTCTAGTCATAGTCTAGTCATAGTCTAGTCATAGTCTAGTCATAGTCTAGTCATAGTCTAGTCATAGTCTAGTCATAGTCTAGTCATAGTCTAGTCATAGTCTAGTCATAGTCTAGTCATAGTCTAGTCATAGTCTAGTCATAGTCTAGTCATAGTCTAGTCATAGTCTAGTCATAGTCTAGTCATAGTCTAGTCATAGTCTAGTCATAGTCTAGTCATAGTCTAGTCATAGTCTAGTCATAGTCTAGTCATAGTCTAGTCATAGTCTAGTCATAGTCTAGTCATAGTCTAGTCATAGTCTAGTCATAGTCTAGTCATAGTCTAGTCATAGTCTAGTCATAGTCTAGTCATAGTCTAGTCATAGTCTAGTCATAGTCTAGTCATAGTCTAGTCATAGTCTAGTCATAGTCTAGTCATAGCCTAGTCATAGTCTAGTCATAGTCTAGTCATAGTCTAGTCATAGTCTAGTCATAGTCTAGTCATAGTCTAGTCATAGTCTAGTCATAGTCTAGTCATAGTCTAGTCATAGTCTAGTCATAGTCTAGTCATAGTCTAGTCATAGTCTAGTCATAGTCTAGTCATAGTCTAGTCATAGTTTAGTCATAGTCTAGTCATAGTCTAGTCATAGTCTAGTCATAGTCTAGTCATAGTCTAGTCATAGTCTAGTCATAGTCTAGTCATAGTCTAGTCATAGTCTAGTCATAGCCTAGTCATAGTCTAGTCATAGTCTAGTCATAGTCTAGTCATAGTCTAGTCATAGTCTAGTCATAGTCTAGTCATAGTCTAGTCATAGTCTAGTCATAGTCTAGTCATAGTCTAGTCATAGTCTAGTCATAGTCTAGTCATAGTCTAGTCATAGTCTAGTCATAGTCTAGTCATAGTCTAGTCATAGTCTAGTGATAGTCTAGTCATAGTCTAGTCATAGTCTTGTCATAGTCTAGTCATAGTCTAGTCATAGTCTAGTCATAGTCTAGTCATAGTCTAGTCATAGTCTAGTCATAGTCTAGTATAGTCTAGTCATAGTCTAGTCATAGTCTAGTCATAATCTAGTCATAGTCTAGTCATAGTCCAGTCATAGTCTAGTCATAGTCTAGTCATAGTCTAGTCATAGTCTAGTCATAGTCTAGTCATAGTCTAGTCATAGTCTAGTCATAGCCTAGTTATATTCTAGTACATAATATAGTCACAGTTTAAAGTCTTCCAATCTATTAATTTTATATCTCATATACCAAAGGTAATTTGTTTCTATAATCTCTAGAATTTGTTTTTAATCTAACAAATGACTTAAAATATTTGTTGATTTTTTTCGTACTCCCTTTATCTTTTTTATATTTATTTTTTGTATATATATTTTTAATATTCTTTTATTTAATGTAAAATTATATGAAAATAATTGCTTTTACCATAATATTTGTGTACACGTGTTAAAAAATTACATGTTTTTTTAACGGAATTTCCTACAAATATTTCCTGTCAATTTAAAAAACATTTAACCGTAAGCAGTTATTAAATATATTTCTTAAAATAAATTTTATACCACTTATGGCAATAATAGCTTTATTATGTAACATGTGTAATGTGAATTACATGGAATTATTTGTTGTTTGATTAAATGGCAAATGTTTATTCCTTTAAAAATCGAATAATTAACATAATTAACACCTACTGATTCAATTTGTTATATTAAATCGATAAAACCAAACCAGTTTCTGGTATATTTAATACATAAATTAATAGCTAATTATTATTATTGTTATTGTAGTAATGTTTTTTTATAAAAAAAAATGTCTACATACACGCAAAGAAAAAATATGGTTCCTGTGACCATAAACTAAGAGCAACATAGTATGATTGTAATATATGATTCCAGGTTACAATAAGTATATTTGTACGTAATCATTATTATGATTCCAATTTATAATTTATGAGTAAGGTGCATAACCTTATTAATAACTTTTAGTAAGTTTTATAACCTTTTCTTGAGTATTGCTTTCAATTTCATCATGTTTTTATCATTTAATAATTCCATGTTATCATATATATAAACTTATTTCATCATATATATAATTCCATTTTATCATATATATTATTCCATTCTATTATATATATGAACTAATTTCATCATATATATATAATCCCATTTTATCATATATATGATCCCATATTTTCATATATATATATATATATATATATATATATATATATATATATATATATATATATATATATATATATATATATATACATATATATATATATATCTTCATTTGTACCACAATAAGTGGTACATTCATCATACTGAATGAAAACAAAACTTGTCAATTTATATTTGTTCATATATAAACTAAATGAGAATTATAACTACTGGACTGACACACAGAAATGTGTATTCAAAAGGCATTAAAAGTTAATGGCTTAATGGTTGTATTATTAACCAAATTTGTAAAATGAAATTATTGGTTATGTGATTAATTAAATTGTTGTAAAATTGACTAAATGATTGGATTTATTCATAAATATGATTTCATATAAACATATTTAAATACATATTATAATTCAGTGAACCATATTAAAATGTTGATTGTGGGTAATCATTAAATGATTAAACAGAATCATAAACGTTGCTATCATGAACACAGTATATTTAAATCAATGAAAAACGGCTATATAATCATTGAATAGTTGTGGTGATCATGCTGTAACCATGTTTTTTCTCTGCGTGTATAGACATATACCTAGCAACACAATTAAGTATTAAGTATACTACGAAATAAGTAGTAAGTACTTATGTTACTAAATTTACAAGCTTTATTCATCTTCATGAAATAATTATCAACAGAAAAATATTTAAGAGCAGGAAAACTACCAAAATTTAATATTAATAGTTGTTTGAACAGAAATGTTAAATAAAATTTTATTATATATAATATATTTATATAACTTTTCTTAATATCAATATGGAGGTTATCAAATAGAGGTCATCAAACTTAAATAATAATTTCTAAAAGTATGGTGACATTACAGTATAATGAATAATAATAAATATGAAATGTTTTTACTAGCATTTATTTTTGAATTGTATTTTGTATCATAAACAATATTAAGAAGCTGATTTTGCAAAAATTAAAACAGAAGTTAGGGGAATAAGATTTATGTATTACTTATTGTAAATACATATATTTGAACAACATTATTGACACAATGTGAAAGCTTTTATTACCTGGAATTTATTTGAACACTTCCACTTTATTAAACGAAAATATTTCGTTTAGTATTTTTTTTTTTTTTTTTTTTTTTTTTTTATTTTATTTTTAAAATCCTTTTATTCAATTTATTTCTTTCGAAAATTACATTACATTTTATGAGAATTTACATTAGTATTACAACAATTGAATTAATTAGGCTTTGCCTTATAATATACATATACTATATATAATATTTATAAATATCACAGGTTAGGGAAGAAAAATTAGGATTAAAAACCCTTTATAATGATCTTAATTTAAGAAGATTTAAAAATTTACATAAAAATCTAAAAGAAACAGCTCTTGTATAAACTTTCAATCGAAAGTGCAAGGTGTTCTTTTTTATTGTAAATTTCTAATAATATCATAGGTTGACTGTTGGCATCGTGAATCGAATGCCAATGTCAAGTCTGTCATTACCGCAGTTATTGTCTTATGACCAAAAGTGTTGTGAAGTCTATTTGTAGAGAATCTCCAATTTAGATTGTGTATTATCTTAAGGTTTTTGTTTTGTATTATCTGAAGTTTTCTTATATGCGTTTTTGCTACTTTAGGAAACCATGCTGGACAACCATATGTCATGATAGGTCGTATACACCCTTTGTATAGCAAGATTTTATTTTTTAAATTTAAAACGGATTTTTTATTTAGTAATGGAAACAGTGCTCTACCACATTTGATAGCTTTTTCAGTTACGTGACTGACATGATCTTTAAAGGTTAATTTTTTATCATAAATGACTCCTAAGTACTTAATCGAATTTTTTATTTCAATTGTAGCACCTTGTATTATTAAAGGAATGCTAGGTATACGCTTAGGTGATTTGTTATACGGAAAAATTATAGCCTGCGTTTTTTCGTTATTTATTTTAATTTTCCATTTTGAAAAGTACTTTGCAGCACATATTAAAGAGTCATTTAGTCGTTTGATTATTGCGTTAGACAATTTCCCACTACAAATTAAAGCACTATCATCTGCATAGAATGCCGCTTCGTTGCTTTTTTTAATAGTAATATCCGATGTGTAAATTGAGTATAGCGTTGGTGAAAGGACAGATCCTTGAGGAAGTCCTGCTGGTATTTTTCTTGGAGTTGAAAAGGTGTTATCAATGCATACCACAAAAGATCTATCAGACAAATAATGTTTGATGATTTTTTGTAAGTATAGTGGAAATCCAAATTTGTTGAGTTTGAAGACCAGACCGTCGTGCCACACAGTGTCAAAAGCTTTTTCAATATCCAGGAATACAACACCAGTGCTTTTCCTATTTAATTTATTATTTTCTATAAAATTCATTACTCTTTTTATTTGGTGAACTGTAGAGTGTTCCTTTCTAAATCCAAATTGTTCCTTGTTTATTATATTATGTAACTCTGCGTGAGAAAGTAAACGATGTTTTATAACTTTTTCAAATAATTTGTCTAAGATGCTTAACATGCTTATTGGCCTATAGCTATTAGGCAATTTCGGATTTTTTCCTTTTTTAAGCACAGGAACTACTTTTGCTTTCTTAAACATTTTTGGAAAATAACCCTTTGAAAGACAAAAATTAAACAATTTAGCAAGGACATTAAATGTGATTGGAGGCATATTTTTTAATACTCTGCACTGCAACAAATCTAAACCCGGAGCTTTGTTACTTTTGAATTTTTTAGTTATTTCCATTAGTTCATTACAATCGGTCAAAAGTACTTCATCAGGATTTATTTCACTTACATTGAGTTCATTAATATTTTTTCTAACTTTTTTATCCATAATTGAGATGTTATTTAATGTTATTGAATGGTATTGTTCAAATTCATTTGCTATTATATTTACTTTGTCTTCATCACGACTAACTTCTTTGTCATTAAAAGTTAAATTTTGTATTTTGGAACTTTTATTCGTAAGTGACTTAGTTATCAGCCAAAATTTTTTATTGCCTGGAGGTAATTTTGAGATGAATAAGTTCCATTGTTTATTTCTATCCTTGCTAATATGAAAATCAATAAGTATTCTTAATTGTTTTATAATTGCCACTATTGACTGCCTCCTAACGGGATCATTGCATCTTTGCAATTTACGTTGATATTTTCTTCGTTCTCTGATTAATCTAAGACTTATATCAGATATACGTCTTTGCCATCTTTTGTTCTCTCCTACAGGTATTTGGTCGGTGGCATTTCGAATAATAGTTATTAAATGGTTTAAATATACTTCTATGTTATCAATAGTTATATCAGTTGTAAGTATGTTGCTAGCCAGAATTTCTCTACTCACAAATTGTTTTATTAGCGTCCAATTAGCTAGATGATAGAGAGGAATTTTAGACGTAGTGCCTTGTATATTACCAAATATTTGGCATGTTATTGGAACGTGATCTGAAGATAATACATTTGGATGTGTTATCAGATTAGAAAATGGAAGACTAGAGTTAGACAAAAGTATATCAATTGTTGATGGCACAGTGGGTGTAGAGGTTTGACTAAAACGAGTGTGATTCAGTGGATAGTAAATATAGTAGTTGGATTGAATTTGGTGATTAAACAAAATATTTCCAGCTAAATTATTAGACAAGCAATTCCAACTTAAGTGCTGAGCGTTAAAGTCCCCAAATATAAAGAATTCGCCGGGTTTATTAGTTAAAATATTAATATCGTTTTTAAATTGATTAGAATATTTCGGAGCATAAGCAGATGTTAAAATTATAGGTCTTCCATTTAATTCGACGGATATTGATAAATTTTCAATTATAGATGTTTTATCAGATCCTAGAACTCTATGATTTATACAATCCCGAATAGCAATCAGAATACCACCCCCATGTGTTTGACGTTCTTTTCTATAAATTTTAAACCCATTTATAGAAAATTTGTGGTGATTTTTTAAAAAAGTTTCATTTAATAAAATTATATCTAATTTATTCTTTCGAATAAAAACTTCCAGCTCAGTAATTGCTGAATTAGTCGTTATGCCTTGCGCATTCCAGTGCATAACATGAATCTTATTAAAATTAATTGCATTATATGACATGTCGTAACATATTTCCTAACACTCTTAACTTATCATATTTGTTTTTACATTTTTGGAGAGCATCGATTGCTTCAAAATAAATGTCTAACAATTTATCGTTCGATATATCATCACTAGTATCTTGACTGTTATACCTTGACGTTTCAGAGTATAACACTTTATGGTGGCCAGCTGGCTGAACATATGGTGTAGAAGTTGACGCTAATTGTGGAAAATTTTCTTCGAAATTATTAAACATTGAAATATTTCTCGGTTTTGGACGATTAGAAGTTGAATTAGAAGTAATTCTTTGTCGAATATTCAGGTAATCTTGTCTACAAGGACATCTGATATCGTCTGCTTTGTGATTTACATTTCTGTAGTTATTTTTAACGCAATTAAAGCACTTATAAATTACAGGGCCTTCATGCTGAGTTTTACTTAAATTACATACCGAAAAGTCGTGGTTGCCAGCACAAGCGGGACAGACAGAAGAGCGATAGCAATTACTAGCACCGTGGCCAAACATCGAACACTTGCTACATTGGGTGGGACCCTTATTACCTTTAAGCGGGTTTCTCCATTTTACGGCGATGTTGTAGAAAAATCTTATTTTTTGAATTTCTCGTTTTGAAATTTGTTCTTTATTAAACTCAATCATATAGATTGCATCATCAGCACTTGAACGCTTTGTTTTTATTTCTTTTATGCTTATCAGCTCTATATTGTGAGTAAACTTAAACTCGTCGCTGATAGTTTTGATATCTAATTGGGGGAGACCAAATAGCACCAGTTTAAACTTTTTCTGATCTTTTAGCTGGTGAGTATAAAATTTAACTCCAGAATCTTTAAGTGTTTTTAAGGCATCTTCATATAAAGAAAGTGAACTAGATAAGACTTTAGTTCCAATCGACATCCTTTGAAACTTATACTGAGTGCCCATTAGTTTATGGACGGTTGAAAAACTGGTAGATTCATCGATTACTATTGGGGGAATCTTATTGTTAGAGACCCTAAAATCTCTTTCAGAATCACTAAGAGTGTCCATATCTGCTTCTTCTTCTTCGGCAAGTGGTTGAAACCGGTTGCTCAAAGAGGCTTGACTCGTTGATGGTCCATCCATCGACTTATAGAACTTAAATTTAGGATTATTACCAAAAGTCTTTTTTCTTTTCATTATAACGAGTTAAATTCGATATAATAAATATGAAAATTTAATTTTATCTTTTTTGTTAAGAAAGATTTAGTTATGTATTTGAGAGCGCTTTAAATTCACGTGTAATATCAGCTGATACTAGACATAAACTGACGTTTAGTATTTTTAGTTCGACAGCTGATTCCAATTCTAGAAAAATATTGGCTACAAACACAAAAAAAACGAGAGAAGAAGATATAGTCGGTCAAGCCCGACTATATGATACCCTACACCATTTCAATTCACATAATTTTGTTTTTACTTATATACAACATACTTGTGTTAAATATTAACATAATAATAACATTTGTATGGGATTTATGCACGTTAGTGATTTTCGGGAGAGGAATTTATATGGGAGCTATGGTCAGTTATGGACCGATCTTCATGAAATTTGGCAGATTTGGACAGATTTTTGCTGTTATAAAACTTATTTGTGCTAAATTTCATTAAAATATTCCTATTTTTAAGGCATATATAAGTGTTAAAACTCTATTCCGGGAGGACATTTGTATGGGGGCTAGGTGAAATAATGGGCCGATCATAACCAAATTCAATAGGCTTCGTCCTTGTGTTGAAAAAAGCATATGTACCAAATTTCATCAAATTATCTTCAAAATTGCGACCTGTACTTTGCGCACAAGCTTTACATGGACAGCCAGCCAGCCGACCAGACGGACGGACGGACGGACGGACATCGTTAAATCGACTCAGAAAGTGATTCTGAGTCGAACGGTATACTTTAAGGTGGGGGTCCGATAATTTTTTCTCTGCGTTACAACTTCTGCACAAACACATAATACCCCAACCACCTTTGGTGGTGTAGGGTATAAAAAAAAATAAAAAAATAAATAAGTATTGACATGACCGAAAAATAAGAAAAGTAAAAAAAGGTCACGTATTTTACTGACACATTAAATAAAGCAAATAAATACTAACATTTGTCTATGTAAATCCAACAAATCAATAGTATGTAGCAAATGTACTTTCAAGGAACGGTAGCGAACCCTATACCACTTTTTTTAAATAATAAAAACTAAGGATATACAAGTTTTAATATTCTTATTTGTTTTAAAAAACTATTCAATTGTAAACAATTTAATGATTAATGATCTTTAGGTCATTATATTTTTATTTTATAAATAAAGTTAAACAACTTATCTTGTTATTTTTCAGCCGTCATAAATTTTAAAATCCTTTTAAAGGTATTTTGGTCCATGTTAATTGCTTTTTGCCTCATTTACTTTATGATGAATTGGAAAAGAAAAATTAATTTGCGTTTTTATTATTTTGGTTATTTTGGTTATTGACAGCTTTAAAATTTCTGTCTTTGAATTAAAAAAGTATTATTTAAAGAAATTGTACTAAGTTTATTTTAGCATATTTCATTGGCAAATAAAATTTTTACTTAGAACCTCTATATTTGTCAGTCAGTTGCAATTCGTCTAAGTTATTTCCGTTTAGTGATACATATTCAGTCATTTTTAATCCTACACGGATGTAAGTGTACGTTGATTTTTTATAACTATTTAACTTTGCTTCAATTTGGTGAAAATAGCACAAGTTTAAAATTTAAAATTTTTAATTTTAGAATACAAGGCACTTCTTAAGTGCTAGTCTCATTAGCTTACCTGAGATATAAGAATTAAAAAAAAAAAAAAAAATTAAATAAACCTTTTGTGAGGTGACTATTTTTTTATTTATTTAATTATAAATATGAGCTTTAATTTTACTAACATTTTTATGGGGTTGTGGATTAATTTTATAATTTTAAATTTTTGGGTTTATTTTTTTTTTATTTATTTAGTTGTCACTGAAATTTTTTTGTCAAATCATTTTTTTCAAAAATTGAAAAAAAAAAAAAAAATTAAAAATAGAATAAAAGTGCTTTGTTTTAAAACAATTTTATATTATAAATTTTGTTGCTATCATTTGAATTTTTTGGAATTGTTAGATGTGGTAAGGAAATTTACTTATATATCTTGTGTGAAATTTGGTATTTCAATTTAGTGTGTATTTTAGGTTTTTCTTTTGCCATTTTAATACATAAATTTATACTTGGATGGTGCTTTTCAAATGTTTTGCAATTGGCTTTAAATTTTCATCAGTTGTTACAACATTGGAAAACCCTCAAAATTGTGAAGAACCAGTTCGGCAGAAACATATTCTTGGGAAGTTTTTGTGAGACCAGAAATATTGTACATTTTAGAAATTACTTATAGTGTCTTCAGCAGAGGGAATAGACCTGAAATCCGTATTTAAACATTCTTCAGGTGACCAGTTTTAATGAGAAAGAATTGTGTAAATTTTATTTATAATCCAAATTAAGCACACCTATAAGAAAAGAACACTCTGAAGAGCAAAGTCCGTATTGGACATTTGGAAATCCTCATATATTACACGAAAAATATAGCTAATTTTAATATTTATTGCATTCCTTCTTTGAATTGAAACTCCATTATAAAAATTCTTAAATACTTAATATAACGGAACTTTAAATTTAAAATTTAATTTTTTTTTTTTTTTTTTGTTAACTGTCAATTAAATTATATTTTAATATTCTAAATTTCTATTTTTGGTCACCTAACATAAATTGTTCTTATTCTCAAAACTTTTATATAACTACCTAAAAGTATACTACACAAAACAAAATTAAATTTGATACTCTAACACCCATACGTCACGTACCATAGTCCTTTGATCCCATATATATTTAATCAAACTTTGTCAATTTTATATTTTTAAAACAAAATAAAGTCATATATAAAATTTATGAAAATATTTAAATTTTGATAGAAGTTAAGTACTTACGTTTTATTTTGTTAAAACTTGTGTTATGTTGAACTTAACTACATAAAAAAATTTTGAAAGAAATTTAAAAATCCATTCAAATTTATTTTTTTAATTGTTCACTTCAAAAATATTTTAATAAAAAATTTTATTTTTCCCTTCTACAAAATATTTTATTATATAAATTATAAGCAAAAGGTGGTTGCGTTTTTCACTATTTTAAAAATATCAGATATCAAGCTATAGTATCAACTTCAAAAAATTAAAATCCATGAACTAATCTCCTTGAAATAGTTTTTCAAATTTAGTCATTTTTTTATTTTTCCTATAAATTAAGTTTTAATGAAATCCAAATTTCCAATCAAAATTTTATTAATAATTTAAGAAAAAATCAAAAAGATAAAATATATTGTTTTTAGATGAAGTTATAAGTTTACGTTTTCAAAAGAAATAACAGAAAAAAACTGTTGAAATATAATTTTACCAATTATTTAAATAGAGCCATCGAAATTCATTTTTTTCAACACATACATTTTTGCTATATATCTGCTGATTTTGGCGCCCTCTACTGGCATGATTATGTTTTCTAAAAATATGGGACATACATTTTTAAAAAGCTTATATTATTAGCTATAAGAAAAATGCTAAATTTCTTAAAATTATTAATTTTATATTTTTGCCCATGAAACGAATCACTGTGAATCGTGGAGAATTTTCAGTCTTCAACTTTTTATAATTTTTTTTCTCTGTATTAATTTTTATTGGACAAAAACTAAAAAGTCTCTCAAAGTCCCGTTATCTAAATAGCACTTTTGTAATTGCTGATAGGTGGTCTTCCAAAATCAATAATAAACTTTTGCCCCAATTTTCCCCTTTTCAATTCGCAAAGCAATTACTAATCATGTGTCAACGTATTTCTTACTAACAAATTTGTAATGTTTGTTTTGTTGTATCAAAGAAGAAGTAAAGTTTGAATGTTATTGAGTTTATTTCTAAAAATATTAGTACAACATCAAACAAAATTATTGATATTGATTCAATAAAATCATTTTCAAAGAAAATAATTAATAAAATCAATTCTGAGATATTTCGTGAAAAAATGAATTTTTGAAAATTTTTTTCCAAAAACAATTTAAATCAGCTTTTTATTTCATTAATATTGGCTTTAAATTCTCTGACTATAGTGCCCTCTAGTAGCCACAAAAATAACTTTTTCCAAAAAGAACTTTTTAAATTATATGATCTCTATTTTTACATTTCCAAAAACGTATACTTGAACTCAATTTGAAAAATGCTTTAATTTTGATTTTTGTCTATGTAACAAAGCACTATGCGTCAGTCTTTGTATCCGTAAATATCAGTATTTCTAAGGCCAATGAATCATTGCCACTATATCTATCTAAAGAAGTATTTTCTTTAAATAATATTTATTTTTTGCTAAAGGATATAAAAATATATACATATTTAGCATTTTCTTTATTATGGCACCCGCCAACATTTACAACAACAGTGTAACACAAGTTTTATTTATTTTTCTTTAGTATTTTTAATAGAAGAACAGCAAAACTTTGTAGAATATAGAACAGTGGTGTGGAATGCAAAATAGTTCATTTATATTTTTAGCTACAGATTTGATTTCTTAAACATACCCTTTTTCCTAAAAAACAATCAATATCAATGATTCAATATAATTGTTATTATTTATCTTTAGAAGTTTACAAAACGATTAAAATAAACTAGTTTTTGATATTCATAACTAATAATACAGTTTGGAGCACAGGATTTCAGGACCAAAATAAATAAATTTTCTGAATTACTTTATTTACAATGTTGTTTTGATACATGTTTGTCTAGATGTCTAGCTGTCTGTTCAAAGCCAACAAATCACCTCTCTTATTACACTTTATCTAATAACAGTTTACACTGTGTATATTTCTTCTTGTACTGTATAAACATTGACGTGTAATAGAATATTATTTTAAGACTTCAGCTATGAAAATGCAGAAGAAGCTAAATATAAAACAACATGCACTTTTCTGACTTTAATAATCATGCTGATGATAATGTTTACCAAGTATAATAAGTATGCACATTACTTTTGATTATGTTCGTTTAAAAATAATAAAAAATAAATATTTTAATGCCTACTATCTTACTATCGCTATGTTCTTTTTTTAGAATATAGAAAAATGTGGGAAGATAGTTATACTTTTTGCTAAAGCTAATAAAGTTGAATTTTTAATAATAACTTTCGTAGATAGATAAATTATGCAGAAACCAAGGTTTATAAATAGAAAAACTTTATATTTTGCATGCTGAACATAATGAATAATTTAAATGATATAATGCTATGCGTATACGACTATTATAATGAGTTTATCAGATTTCAAATATTTCTAAATCTTAAAGGCCTGTTAAAACACTTATTTGAATTTGGAATTTTAGCTGCCTCCATTATTTCACCTAGCCCCCATACAAATGTCGTCCCGGAATAGGGGTTTAGTGGTCATAAATGCCTTACATATGGCAATATTTTGATGAAATTCGGTTCAAAGAAGATCGATCCATAATTGACTATAGCTTCCATATAGACTTCTCTTCCGGAATTTACATTAACGTGCATAAATCCCCTACGAATGTTAGTATCAAGTTAATATTCGACACAAATAAGTTTTATATAAGCAGAAACAACATTGCCAAATTTTATGAAAATCAGTCCATAATTTACCATAGCTTCCATATAAACCCACTTCTGGGAATCGCCCTAAAGGACATAAAATCATGTAGATGTTAGTATCAATGCATTGTTCTGTATTTATATATTTTATTTCACATTTAGTAATAGTGTTGGTCTACAATTGTCCACAGGTCTAATATAAGTCCCCTTCCCGAATGACTTGACAGACTATAGTTTCTTTCTCGTTTTGAATATTCAGTCAGTTTGTTTGTATATATGTACATCAGGGATGGAAAAGTTGGTACTATAGTACTTTTTTTGATACTATTTAACATTCAAAAGTACCGAAGTACTCCCTCGAGTCATTTTATACTGTTAAACGATTAGCTTGATATTTTAAAATTCGAATTAAAAATAAATTTTTTAAATGAAAATATATAATTTTCGAATAAAAACTATGTTTTGATTTAAATTTACAATAATGAAATTGCAATGAACACTACATTCACTACAAATTGAAGTGAAAATGTTCCGAAATAATAAATTATATTAAACAAAACTAAAGCTCGATTTTAAGGAGTTCATATTTTACGATTTTTTTCTCCGTAAGTCTGTTTCAATAACAGGGTCATATTTATTAAGATCTTCATATTTCACAGTAATAAGGAGTGAGATCGAAAAATTCTTAACATACATAATATTCAATAACTTGGAAACGGTTGATCTTAGAGATTTCATTATTCTTTTAATCATTTGATAATTTAGCACAGATCACAGAAATATATAATATTTATGGTTCTAACCACTAATTATAAAATTGTGGACCATTTTTGAAAACCCTTTCTTTTGAGATTTGATAGTTGCTTCAGTCACTTTTTTGGAACAGTGTGCACATCTGTTAAAACTTCGGTATTTTGGGACACCTTTTTTGTGCTCTTGAATTCACTTTTCACAAGAGCTCAATATCTCTCCACTGGTCTAAGCTATGGACAATTTTGAAAATTGACCTCTCTTGGTACTAAAACTATGTTATTGATTTGGTACCACTCCAGAGCTTTCTTACCGCAGTGACATGATACCAAATGGGTCCAAAAATATGTGGACACGTTGTGCTTTCTTAAGAAAAGAAGAAGTCTTTTTTGCAAATATTTCTTTATGCATATTTTGGTATTTATAGATCCGAATGTATCAATTGACTTTCCTATTTTGCCGCAACTGCAAAAAGCTTGTCATACCATGAATTTTGTAAGAAATTTTTGCTGTTTTTGGGTCTGAAACTTATCTCCAACATTTCTTCGAGCATTAGCAATAAAAATTTTTGAGACACAAGCTGCGAAGATTCTGCCAGCACCTACGTTTCTTCGTCAATTATACAGCTTGAGTATTTTTGTATGAAATTTGGCTTAAAATTTCGAGTTCTATTTTTGGCTTGTAATTTTTTTTTTGCAGAATTCCAGTTTGGAATTTTTTGAACTTTATATGTTATCAAATTTCCCATTAGCTTTAAATTTTCGCACCAAATAGTCGAAGCGCTGAGAAAACTGAGCTGATTTTCTACCAGATGTGTTTGGAGTTCCTTTCAATATGCCTTCAATTTCCCAATATCATGTAGTCCTTTTTTTCTTACCGAACTAGGTTTCACATCAATAGTCAAATTCTCCTGATACTGTTTAATAACATTAGAAACGGTTTGACGACAGAAATTTAATTCTGTGGCCAATTATTCGTAAGACCTATTTGGATTTTTTGAAATTTTTTAATAATTTGTAGGACGTAAATCTGTTTCGTCTCTTATTTTGATGAAAATTAACATGGTTGTTATTAAAAATAATAACTGAAGTATTTTTCCATGATAACTAGATTAAAAAAAAAATTTGAATATTGATTCCGAAAAAAGTTATGAGGCAAAATGTGTGTTAAGAATTTTTTGATCTCACTCCTTATTTAACCTGAGTAAAATCATTGAGCGATTTAGTTTCGTGTTTAATTCTTCATTTTAGATATACAAATTACATTTTTTGAGTTGCACTAAATAAAAAATAAGTAACTGTCAAAAATTTTAATTTAAGTACTCTGAAGGTGAAAAAAGTTGTATTTGAAATTTTTTTTGATACCGAAAAATATTTTAATTTTCCATCCCTGATGTACTTACATACATACATACAAAAATATATAAGTATGAAATTGTTGCTGTTGTTGTTTATTTTCTTAAAGCAATGCTTGCTATGATTGTTTTTTCTATACCCACCATCAAAAAGATGGAGGGTATATTGATTTTGTCATTCCGTATATAACATGTCGAAGGAATCATTTAAGACCCCACAAAGTATATATTTTCTGGGTCCTGATTAGATTCTAAGTCGATCTAGCTATGTCCGTCCGTCTGTCCGTCTGTCCGTCTGTATGTTGAAAGCAGGATAGGGATCGAACGGGACAACGTAGAGGAACGAAATTTGGCACAAATGTTTATCATATATAAGGTTTGTTTGGTCAAAATCGGTTCATAAATAAAAAAGTTATGGGCTAAAAACTATAAACACGGGGTGTCCGCTTCATACTTTTCTGCTGATATCTCTTAAATAAAAGCATATACGATAACGAAATTTTGTATAAATAGTTTGAGGGTCGATATAAACATGGAAACCAAAAATGGGCGTGGTCCGTCCACTTTACCGCCCACCTCCCATATAAGATTGAACTCCAACAAATTGTGTTTAAATAGTTCAAGGACCAATGTAAACTCGGAAATAAAAAATGGGCGTGGTCCACCCACTTTACCGCCCACCTTTTATGTAACGTAAAATTTTAAAAAGTTGATGGTGGGTATATAGATTCGGCCGAGCCGAATATAATATATAATAGCGTTTTTTTTTTGTTTTTGTATTAAAATTTTCGTAATTTGGAAAAAAATGTAGATTTATAAATGTGAAAGTATGAAAGAATACGATAAGGCGAAAATTTTATTATTTGTTGGGAAGATGGTGAAGGGTATTAAAGATTCGACACAACTGAATATTTTTTGAATTTAATTTTTTTTTTTTAATTTAAGAATAAAATTGTATATTGAATAAAAAAAATAATAAGTTCATATCTTTACCGTGTAAAATAAAACACGAATTTAAAAATGTAATTAACTTTATATTTTTCTGAAAAGCATTTTCACAAAAATTATTTTATATATAAAATGAACAAGCGCAATAATCTAACCGGTCTAAGTACACACCTTTCCGAATTTGACCTATTATACCTGCTATACATAAACAAATAAAAACAATTGTCCTGCAAATAATATGTTTCAAAACTTTTCTCTATTGGCTTTTTATATAAACACTTTTATTGTCTGAACAGATGACATTATGTCGTAGTGTTTATTTAGCGAATAATTGAAAAAATGTTAAAAAAGCAATATATTTATATTTGCATTGCAGATATTTTACTGCATATTAAAGAATATTTATTGTTATTTTTGTTATGATTAAATTTTATTATTATAAATGATTTTGTGTATGCTAAAACAAAAAAACAAACAATTGTTTTTAATGTTTGGCATCAATTTAGTTGTATTACACAGAGGGGTGATATCAAGAATAATATGCGATTAATTGAAAGTATATGGGGCAAAATTAGAAAAATTTTAACATTCTTCTAAAATCAAAAGTCATGATGTAAATTTAAAAATATTTGCAATCACTTTATATTCGAAATTAATATATTTAGCTCTAATACTTCTTCTGGGATATCTGTGGGACCCCCCTCCAAATATAAAATTGTACACTCCTCTAAAATAGTATGTAAATCTTACCAGCTGACAAGAAATGAAAAATGCTCGACCCTACTTTACTCTTGAAAGACATGACAACACAAAATGTAACCTTCCAGGTTTGTGATTCTAAATGTAAATATTCATTTAACTTTCTAACAGATTTATAAGTGTTCATAGTTTTTTTTTTTTTTTGCTTAACTTTTTTATAAATTGAATTGTTAAAGATTTCTTTTTAATGGCACATTAAGTTACTATACCTTTACAATTAATAAGTATCGTTGCTCTTAATATATAAATGAAATTGTTAAAACAAGAATTAAAAACTAAGTTTGAGTGTTTTAAGTAGTTCAACTCAATATTGTTTTCAGTTAAAAGAGCTAAAAATTAATATTAGATCTGTTTATTAATTATAAGTTTTTAATTATAGGCAGGAGAATGTTGGAAAAAAACACACACTAACCCACACTAAATACTATGAAAGTAATAACTAAAATTTTAATATTTTTTAATAAAAATGCATTTTAAAGTGTTTTGTAATTAAGCCGATAATGTACATATAAATAAGTAAATAATTTCTTTCTTAATAAGTTCTTTTTTACTAAAACAAAACTTTAATGAAATGTTGAAATAATTTTTATAATTTTCAAACTCTGCAACCCACTTTCTACAAGTGCATAAAAACCGTTAATGTGTTCACCATTTAGAACATTAAAAGAAAGGAGTTAAGTCCTTGAAACTATCATAAGAAATATAAAACAATTTTACATTAGTTGCCCTTGTAGCTATAAATAAGAACAAGACCATACTGAAATTAATTACTGTCAAGAATTCAAAATATTTAACTTTTACATTTATTTTAAAAATGTATGCAGTGGCGTGAGAAAAGTCTGGAGTATGAACTCATATTTAAGATCCTTTTAAAAGTTTAAATTTTTATTATTTCTTAGAAGTGGAGAGCTTTTATGGTACATATTTATGTATATAAAATATGCAGCTGTTGGTTTCCATCATTGTTCACAACTACTATTAAAAAAGCTAATGCTATAGACGAAATATCCATTTTTTTTATTATCTTAGGTATGTAAAAAAAACTTACCATAAAGAGCAAACTGAAGAAATAAATTTGTATCCTCCTTTTAAAATATAAAAAAAAGCGAAGATAGTAAACTTACATACTAATGATTATAGTTAACTTCATGAATTAAAGACTAATAGTCCTAGTTAATCATACTCTAGTTTTAAAAGTCATTGTCTAGTCATAGTCTAGTCATAGTCTAGTCATAGTCTAGTCATAGTCTAGTCATAGTCTAGTCATAGTCTAGTCATAGTCTAGTCATAGTCTAGTCATAGTCTAGTCATAGTCTAGTCATAGTCTAGTCATAGTCTAGTCATAGTCTAGTCATAGTCTAGTCATAGTCTAGTCATAGTCTAGTCATAGTCTAGTCATAGTCTAGTCATAGTCTAGTCATAGTCTAGTCATAGTCTAGTCATAGTCTAGTCATAGTCTAGTCATAGTCTAGTCATAGTCTAGTCATAGTCTAGTCATAGTCTAGTCATAGTCTAGTCATAGTCTAGTCATAGTCTAGTCATAGTCTAGTCATAGTCTAGTCATAGTCTAGTCATAGTCTAGTCATAGTCTAGTCATAGTCTAGTCATAGTCTAGTCATAGTCTAGTCATAGTCTAGTCATAGTCTAGTCATAGTCTAGTCATAGTCTAGTCATAGTCTAGTCATAGTCTAGTCATAGTCTAGTCATAGTCTAGTCATAGTCTAGTCATAGTCTAGTCATAGTCTAGTCATAGTCTAGTATAGTATTTCATTACAATTTAGAAACAATTGCATAAAATGCAGGTGATTACCTCCACATTATTTTTGTTAATATATTTAAATAATAGTTTTCTTGTCAGCATAGATATATATAATATTATTTTTATACATGATTTACTTACAAATATAATGACATGTTAGGCTAAAATATTATTTATCCATAAACAGTATTTCATTAAGGACATATTTCATAAACATAATGCAATAGAAGACCAATTTCTTTTATAAAAAAAATATTTTCATTCATTTAAATTTGCTTTGATCAACTTATTTTAAATAGAACTGACAGTCAGACGAACATACAAATACAATGTTATAAACTTCTGATGATGGAATGGGAATATCAAAATTAATAACTTACATGCAAGCGTTCAATGACTTTTCTATTTAAATTTTCAAAATTTTATCTTTTTAGATATAAATTCAAAATTTAAATTATTTAAATTTTGTAAATATAATAAATAGTATTTATTTAATATCCTTAAGTTTTAGTTTAATTTTTGTAAGCACACATTATATGTATGTTTAACTAAAGAGCTGTATAAATAGCTTTTATAAAACTAAATAAATATTTAAATAGTTTTTCAACCTTAATATGAGTAAAGTTTTTTCTTTTGTTTATTTCGCTGGAGTAAACACAGCATAGCATCTGTTGGTAAATAGCACACAAGTGTTGACATAAAAAATATATTCATTGCTTTGCATATGTGATGCTAAACATATTCCTAAAAGTAACACTCTCGTATTGAGTCAACTTACAAAATATATTTAACAGATTGTTTATATGACATGATTTTGTTATTTATTTTGTAATGGTTTCTAAGGAAATAAAATGTATTTGTTTAATGTTTAGCCTAAAAGATGTCAGTAAACAAAACCGCTTTTAATTCTGGATATAAATGTTTATTATTTTTTTTTAATATAAAATTTTGTAAAACGTCATTTTTTAGGAAATAGTTCTCACTAATAAGAACACAAGTTCTAGTTACAGTGCCTAAAATTATTTTAATTAGACAGAAAATTAACGATTTCCTACTAAATTTTTAATATATTTAAAGGCTTTACATATGTTTAATTTCTAAGCCCATTTAGAAAAAAGAATAGCGCGAAAAAAAAACTTGATTAGTCCTACTGCAATAAATTTTAATTTTAATCAGTTTTATTTTCAAATTAACAGTTACAAATTTTTTGCACGTTTTAAATTAAATTTAATGAAAACAATTTTATATTTCTATAAAAAAATTTGGAAAGAAAAACCATTATTTGCATATTTGATTCTAAAAATTTAATTTAAATTATTTAAATATGTATTTATTAAATATTAGAGATATGTTATGTATTAATTTTGCGGTTGTAACAACCAATGCTACCAGGACTTGAGAAAAAAGAAGCTAAGTTGGACTTTCAAAAGGTCAGAAAAGTCTAAATGCCCCAAAAAATAAAGGCAGAAAAAAACTAATATATTTTTTCTTTAAAAACGCATATAATTTTTTTCCATTAGTTTTCGGTTTTTCTTAAAGATATTTTAGTGAATTTTTAAATATAACATAAATACCCAGCAAAAACTTGGTAATGACATGTAGTTACGGATGTGGTTACTTTGTTATGACAACAACATATTGTCTGTGTTACATAGAAGTTGTTATTGTGTTTTATAACCCGAATGTAAATAATTATTTATGATCATATTTATGAAAATATTAATTTTAATTTATTTTTATAATGCAATTACCAATTTGTATAATTGAAGAAGGGATATAAATAAAAGGTAAAATTTGCGTAGGATTAATTTGTAATGTAGAATAGTTTATTTTTATTACATTTATTTTAATTACATTTTTGGTTGTTGTTAAGTTTTTTAAATTAAAAAATCTTTTTACAACAACAAAAAAATATTTTGTATATTCTGACATCTTATTACTTATTTATAACTTAAAATGTAACTAGTTCCTATTGTTATTACTAATCATGACTTCAGTAATGTTTTAGAATAAATGCACTTTTAACAGCTTTTAAGTAATTAGTTATTGTAATAACATCTAAGTAATGTAAAGGGTAAGTAGTTGCCTCTAATGTCATCACCGTGTTAAAATAATGAGTTATTCAGCTAATGTGTAAGTAGTGAAGAGCCATTATATTAGCTATTTAACTCATTACATGGCAACCAAAGTTTTGCTGGGTAGTTCCTATGGGTAATGAAGTTAAAAAAAAAATAACAATAAAAAATGGTTATTATATTCTTGAAGAATGAAGCGCTAAATATAAATAACTTCGATTTTTTGTACGAAGTAATACAAAAAAATGCTTAAATTGATGATTCTGTTAAAACAAAATTAGTAAAATTTTAGCCTTTTTAAGGCTACGTTAAGAATCAAAAAAGGCTAGAAAAAAAGCTAGAAGCTAAAACGAAAATTTTGAGGGTAAAAGCAAAATAAAAACGCTAGATTTAGCGTTAAAAAGGCTAAACTCGCAACACTGGTAACAACATATAACTTGGTAAACATTTTATTACACCTAAATAACAAATTTATTTATATTAAACACAGCAAATTGTATACTTAACATTTAATTATACCTACATTTGTATATATAAAAATTACTCATTAGCACAGTTGAAAATAATTGTCATTTTCTGATTCTCTTTCACTTTAAACATTTTTCCTATTTTGTCGTTTAACTTTAATTTTTTTATTATTTTTTTTTTTTTTTTATAAAAATATTTTTATTGTATATAATAATTATTTTACAAAGGAACAAAAATATTTAAGCACGTATGAAATTAATTAGTTGAGAACAATACAATTGACCGCATTTATTTCGTTAATTTTTAGACTTCTTTTCTCGTAATTTTATTAATTCTTTAAGGAAAATAAACAAAACTATGACAAAAGCTTTTCAAATTAAATAATAAAAAAATATGATTAAATTGAGGAAATAAAATTAAAATTTTATTAAATATTTAAAGAATTAAATAAAATGATGACAACATAAAAAATAACATTGGCTGCTGTGGACAAAGAGTAATAAGAGACGAAAGTAATTGTCAAAAACCTAAGTCGGTTGTCAAAAACCTTACTCATGCAACAACAAAATACATGTAATCAAATATATTTTGTTGTTGCTAAAAGAAAATAAAAACACATTTTTGTTTAAAAAACAACAATTTTTTTTTTAATTGTCAGTTGTGAATTTTGCCTCTATATGTTACTCTATGGTTGTGGCCTTCAGTATGTGACTCATTTTATTTTCAGACACATAATTCAGATTTGCATAAAAATATGAAAAGCTACAAGAAATAACTATTCAAATAATATAAAAAAAAATGTAAAACAAAATAAACAATAAATAAAAGTTATTTGTTTTATTTTGCAAAAACTTGATAAAACTGAAAATACTGATAAAAACAAATAAATAATAACAAAAAATAAAAGAAACAGATGTAAACATTATGTGTCATTTTTAACAAAATATTTTACTCCAGATACATATGTATTTGTATGTATATGTATATGTTATGTGAAGATTAAACGTTCTTTCAATTGCTCATATTACTCAAAGTAGTAAACAATTTTAAAGAGCCGAAGAAATGGAAAAAAGTTTCGATAAAATTGGGTACAAATATTTTATAAATTATTGTATATACTCCTTAAAAAAAGGTGTGGTACTCATCCATATTAAATTTTATAATCTATTGTATTTTCTGTTCTATGTGTATGTAAAATTGTATGTAAATTATCTTATTGTAAGGATAATTTGACCTTTGTCCTAAAACATGGCTTAAATTTAACTAATATATTTATTGCGTTATAAGATTTGTAGTTTTTATAAATCAAAACATTTTGTCATATGTGCTTACCATTTTAATGAAAAAAAGTGATAGTCGGTCAAGCCCTCTTCTATTTTAAGGGTATTTATAAGTGTTAAAACTCTATTCCTGTAGGACATTAAATAATGGGTCGATTATGGCCAAATTCAACAAGCTTTGCCCTTGTGCAAAAAAAAGTCCTATGAACCAAAATCCATCAAATTATATTCCAAATTGCAACCTGTACTTTGCGCACAAGCTTTACATAGACAACCCGCCAGCTGACCAGACGGACTGACGGACATGGTTAAATCGACTCAGAAAGTGATTCTGAGTCAAGCGGTATACTTTAAGGTGGGGGTCGGAAGATTTTTTCTCGGCGTTACATAATTTGCACAAACACATAATACCCCAACCACCTATGGTTCTGTAGGATAAAAAATTTGTATAAATTTTTTTTAACAATGGTAGATATGTATATTGAAAAAGAAAATCATTATAAAAAATTTTAAATATCTAACAATTGAGACCCCACTCACTATCTGCTACTTTTTATTCCACCCTAATTTAAAACTTCACCATCTGCGGGAGGTGTGTGGCCCATTTTTTTATCTAAGTTTTCCTTAGAGGTAAAAATATATGAATATCTAGGTATTTTACAAAGAAAGTTATTTTTTAACTTTTTATTCAAGTTGTTCAAAAAACAAACTACAATAAAAACGCATCTTTGGTTACAGTTAATATTATCAGTAATTTTTTTTCGCCAAATAAAAAATTAAAAATATAATTTTTAGTGAGTTAAAATAAAAGAAAAATCTGTAGTTTTTTTTTATCAATTAAAAATAACTGAAATAACATTACAATCTAATGACTTGTATTTTATATTTCGTACACAGAAAAAGTCAAAATGATAATATTAAGGAGTGAGATCGAAAAATTCTTAACACACATTTTGCCTCATAATTTTTTTTGGAATCAATATTCAAAAATTTTTTTGATCTAGTTATCATGGAAAAATACTTCAGTTATTATTTTTAATAACAACCATGTTAATTTGTCCTTATTTTCATCAAAATAAGTGACGAAAAAGATTTACGTCCTACAAGTTATTAAAAAATTTCAAAAAATCCAAATAGGTCTTACAAATAATTGGCCACAGAATTAAATGTCGTCCGTAAAACCGTTTCTAATGTTATTAAACAGTATCAGGAGAATTTGACTATTGATGTGAAACCTAGTTCGGTAAGAAAAAAGGACCACATGATATTGGGAAGTCCAGAAAATTGAAGGCATATTGAAAGGAACTCCAAACATATCTGGTAGAAAATTAGCTCAGTTTTCTCAGTGCTTCGACTATTTGGTGCGAAAATTTAAAGCTAATGGAAAAGTTGATTACAAATAAAGTTAAAAAAATTCCAAACTGGAATTCTGCCAAAAAAATTACAAGCCAAAATAGGACTCGGATTTAAAACCAAATTTCATACAAAAATACTCTAGCTGTATAATTGACGAAGAAACGTAGGTTTCTTCACAAGAATCTTCGTAGCTTGTGTCTCAAAAATTTTTATTGCTAATGCTCGAAGCAATGTTGGAGATAAGTTTAAGACCCAAAAAATTTCTTACAAAATTCATGGTATGACAAGCTTTTTGCAGTTGCGGCAAAACAGGAAAGTCATTTGATACATTCGGATCTATAAATACCAAAATATGCATAAAGGAATATTTGCCAAAAAGACTTCTTCTTTTCTTAAGAAAGCACAACGTGTCCACATATTTTTGGACCCATTTGGTATCATGTCACTACGGTAAGAAAGCTCTGGAGTGGTACCAAATCAATAACATAGTTTTAGTACCAAGAGAGATCAATTTTCCAAATTGTCCATAGCTTAGACCAGTGGATATATATTGAGCTCTTCTGAGAAGTGAATTCAAGAGCACAAAAAAGGTGTCCCAAAATACCGAAGATTTTAACAGAAGATGTGCACACTGTTCCAAAAAAGTGACTTAAGCAACTATCAAATCTCCAAAGAAAGGGTTTTCAAAAATGGTCCACAATTTTATAATTAGTGGTTAGGACCATAAAAATTATATATTTCTGTAATCTGTGCTATATTATCAAATGATTAAAAAAATAATGAAAACTCTAAGATCAACCGTTTCCAAGATATTGAATATTATGTATGTTAAGAATTTTTCGATCTCACTCCTTAATAACAAGAATAATTGATTTTATTAATACTGCTTTTTTTTAAATAGATATAATGAGCTGGAAAATTGACTTAAATTTATTTTATTTCTGTATTTTTATAGACAAATATTTAATTTTTCTTTAACTTTTATTAACAGCTGTCAATTTATTTAAATAAAAAATTGTAAACCAATTAGAAAATTAATTGTATTATTATATAATTATATTATTAAAAAATATTTTAAAATATTTTTTTCTGTGTAAGTTAAAAAAAAAAGAAAAAACATTTATTTCTACTGAACTTGTTAGTTAAAAAATTAACATTCAAAAAATAATTAAAATACTCAGTTGTTTCTTATGAAATGTAAGCAGTTCGTTTTTTAAACTAAATTATATTTGTTTGAAATAATTTTTCAGTTAAATTTACTTACATAATTTTTTAAGTGTGAGAGTTTATATCAATTCTTGAACTATTTATATCTATCGGCGGAATCTTATGAGAACTAGAATATTTACTTTATGGGGTCTTAGAAAATTTTTTCCACATACCTATTACATATGGAATGACAAACCCAATATATACCTCATTTTTTTTGGATAGTGGGTATAAATACAATTGTTAAATTTACTTGTTTGCTACAAAAAATCGATAAAAGATAAAGATTTCAATTCATGTATAATATAAACTGAATAAATGTTTGTGTATTTATGTATTTTTTTATGTTTAATTTACACATTTTATGTCTCACTTGTTTCCAAGTCAACTTTACCCAAGAGGTTTTTAAAAACGTAAAGAAAACAAAAAGTGTAATATAGACAAATACATATATTAACATATGTATATAAATGTAATACATATATCGCATTCGCATATTTAAATATGGGAAATCACATACATATTTATGAATGTACATATGTATATAAGTATGAAAATAAGATAAATATGGTGGTGTTAAATATTATTAATGTTTCATTTAAATCAAAATATTCCCTTAGAAGAAACATCATATCGTCCCTGCGCTGAATGAATTACTTATGTAAAAATTTTGGAAATTTTTTTAATACTACATTTAGATCCCCCACTATGACCATAGGGTTGCCAGTTTCGAATTGTGATCTAACTTGACATAGCTGAAAAATGAGCTTGATTTTTATAAAAGAAACTTGAGAATCGTCTTCCGCCAAAAAGTTGTTTACTTTTTATATGAAATCTATATAGAAGTACATACATAGGTATATAAATATATCGGTAAAATAGGGATATAGTTTTTTGTGAAAATAAGAGTTTACATAGTACTTAGCATATCCGTTTAGGATATGAACAAATGTTAATAAATGCGGTATTGGATTTTTGCAATTGTTAAAAAAAATTACTACATCGTATAAACGAATGTGTTTTGAAAGTTTTTAAATGTATAAAATATCGTAATCTGTTTGTGAAAGTTTTATTTTCAGGGTGTAACAAAGCAGAAGACATTGTATCCAACAAAATATAAAAATATGTTTCGGACTTATCATTATCAAAAAATACTCTTCAGAACGTAGTGTCTATAGTAGACAATATTTTATCAAGACGAACGTCAACATGAACGCGTATTAATGGAAGGTGGCAACAGTTGCACAAAAACAACAATATGGCGGACTCATTTATGTTTTTTATATATACAATTTGTCAGCTGCAACAACAACAACAAAAATTATCAGCTGTTTGACTGAGGTTACCTTGAATAAAGTGGCACTGACTTTGAAGTTTGTCTTAATGAAAATTTGTCTAATATAGACACTAGGTAACTACAAATTGTTTTCAACTTGACAAATTACATTTGAACTTGTAACTTGACAACTTCTAAAATATCTTGACAATCAAGTCAATTCAAGGCCGTCTGGCAACCCTATATGACCACCAAAGCATTTGTCGATATCTCGACTAGTTTAGGATTTACAAAATTACCTATGTAAAACCATATATAAAATGCTCCAACAAAATTACCTATTTAAATATTTTTTCATACAAGTTAATATTATTAATATTCTTAAAGAAAATGGTAATATTAAAATTTAAACATAAAATATTTAATATTGTGTACTTATGATATGCCGCCTGAAAGTGTACATCCCAAGACTAGTTACACCAAAATTAACTGAACAGATTTACGTCAACTAAAGCTTTGATGATGTATGTCTGTCTGTCTGCCTTTCAGTTTCAGATTATTATAAAATTTATTTATTTATTTTTGTTGTTATAATCAGAACAGGAAAAAGCTCGGGATATCATACTGTCAATGTCATCTGAGCATTACCTATTATATGTTGGATTTCTTTTAATCAAAAGTTAAAAGTTGTGTATAGTGTTCATCGAAAATAATATTTTTGGAGGTACTTTAAAATTGGTAAGACAAATAAATCTTTAATTTTAGGAGGGTACACTTGCAACATGTCTTCGCACAAATTGACGTACTTTATTGAGTTCAGAAATTTTTAGTAAATCGTTAGTTTAATCTTATTTAAAATCTTTTTTCTGAAAATTATGAAATACGGGTTCATTAATTTTTCTAACAACATTTTCCAATTATCTTAGGTAGTTGGAATTTAACCAAAGTATTACTAATAATACGTCCTTCCATAGTTCAAACTTATATTTAAATGAACTTTAGAACCTGCAAAAAGAAAAACGCAATCATATCTTAACAAAAAATTGCTCCACAAAATTATTTATGTAAAGTATTTGTTTCCCCAAAACGCGACAAAAATGTTATTCTTTTTCATAAAACACATAATTTGTGTTACTAAACTTATTCATAAACGAAGAAAATTTTTAAAAATTTAGCGAAGTAATGAAGAAACTGCAAAGCTAAACAGTTTTTCAGCTTTCCTGAAAAGTTATTAAAAATTACATAGGTAGTTTAGTCAGCGCAGGGCCGATATTTCTTTCATGTTTCAGCACCATAATGTTTTACTTAATTTACATATATTAAAATAAAAGTTAGTAAATTTAAATAAAAAATTTTTCAATAATACATTTTATCAAAATGTCTTTAGACGCCTTAAACAATAATAAATATATGGGCCGTTATCAAAAATTTTTGATTTTAGGCCCTTCAAAAGAGAATTTAATTTTTTTTTTTTTTACAAACTAGAAGTTTATTTATAGTTCTAGTCAAAATTACACAGTGAGTTATTCAAATAAAATGTATGATATTTTCAATGTTTAATGGTATTAGTGCAGTATATTTAAGGGTTTTCTAGTAAAATTTAAAAAAATTTCAGCCCAAAAAACTGAAAAAATTTTGTCATCAAACAAAAACAAAGATGGTGCAGAATATATCTATAAAGTCCGATTAGTTTATTTATGATAGAAGGAGATTAAAAAGTATAAACGCGCGAACAAAAATTGTAGAAGAATTGGAAAAAACTTAAGTAATTTTGAGCCATTTTTCTATGTTCTTGAACTTTGAACCATATTCATGATTTTAAAAAGAAACCTACGGTGCTAAAATTTTGCACTGTATTATTTTCAAGTCTTGTGCGTTTAGATCTGTAACCAGTTTGTTTAAAATATCATTACCACAAAACTTATTAGGGATTTAATTCAGTTTCAGCCAGGTTAAACATTTTTGATAACGGCCCACATATATGTAGCTTTATTACTCAGTTCCTGGAAAATCTTCACACTAATTTGCTAAATAATAATAATTTTAACGTTCGTAACATTTCTTCAAGATTTATAAAATAAAAATTTTCATTTGATATAAAACACGTTTTTAAGATCAAACACTGAAATTAGCTTTTCAAATACTTAGTACAAATAGATTCAACAACTGCAACTTGATATGTATGTATATGGTAATAATGTCATGTTTTCAAATGATGGATTGTGAACAAAATATGCATATGTTAACGATAAAAAATAATCACACATTTGAAGATTGATATTTTCCACAGACAAGGTGTAGTTTACAAATCAGTGATTTGTATCTTATTCACATAGATATGTACAAAGAATTTCAAACATATACAAAGTCTATTGGCAAAGTACAACTTTTTACACGTTTTTGTAAGAGGACTAGTAGTTTAAGAGGGCAATGATGAAATAAATCAGTAAGTATGCAACTTTATAGAAAATTCTGTAATAATCTGGATAAATCGTTAATATAATTTTGTCATTCATATAAAAGCCATATAGTTCATACGCATATGCATATTATGAGTAAACAAGAATAGTTTCAATACTCATGTGTATAATTTTTTGAAGCATAAGAATGCAATAAATAAGTAAATAAAGTATTTAAAGAATTTCACATGGAATGGAAATTTTATTTGCTTTTTAATTTTGAGTGAAGATTTAAAAATATTCCATGCCTTTGATATCAAAGTTCAGTTACTTACATATGTATATGCATTTGATATTGAAACAACATGTGTGACCAAAGGAAAATACCTACATTTGTAAGAAAGACCCAAATCAAATTAAATATTTTGTAGAGAATTTATATATTTAATTTCAATATTGAGTTGGTTTTACTTTGTGTAAATATTCCTTGTATCAAATGACAAGGGTTCAAATTTTTTTGTCATTTTCCTTTTATAGGCGAGGCAACTGTGGAAAAAATTTTTAAAATATTTGCATTGATATTTATTATTTAAATTGCAAGTCTATTTTTTATGAATATGATATTTTGCAAAGTTAAAGAAATTCTTTATATCATAAAAAATATATAATTACTGAAATATTATAATATCAAATAACATATTATTGATATATATTGATATATATGATATATATGGATATATGTAGGTAGACAGCGATCGTCACAATGATTATGTCCGTTAATGGGAAATGTCCGTCTATGGCATATTGTACATAATTAGGGTTGCCAGACGGGCTTGAATGAGCTTGATTGTCAAGATTTTTTCTGTCTTGTCAAGTTTCAAGCTAAAATACAATTTGTCAAGCTAAAAATATTCTATACTACTTTAGAATATTAAATTTAAATTTCATTAAAAATATAATACATTTAGTCAGTTTTTCTTTGTTACAGATTGTATGCATTTTGCCCATCACTAACAATAAATGCAAGAAATAATTTTAAAAATTTATTTTATTGTGAAATTTTTGAGTACTTAATATCATATATATTTGTGAGAAAAAATTAAAAGGCGGCATTGTCCCAAAAAATTTCGAAATTCAGTATTATTGATTCAAAGGCTGAATTATTACTTGTTTTTCATAACATTAAATTATGTTCATACTTTACTATAATAGTAAAATTGCCAAAAAAAAAAAAAAAAAAAAATAATTGTGGTCATACTTAAATAGCAGCAATTGCAAGAAACGTATTGGTTCCAAATTCACAAGAAAGTTTCTAATGACTTAAGAAAGTTTATTTTTTGGAATCTGCAGTGACGCATCAAATATTGGAAATATAAAGGCGTATCCATATACAGTATAATATTTTAGTATTAAAAATGGTATTCGGAGATAAATTCTGGTAAAGATCCAAAATATTTTCAAATAAGCCCTGCGCACGAAAAAATCCGTGCATGCAAATCTGCTTATAGAAACAAAACCAGTGGGCGATTTTGTATAAAGTGATATTTTTATTAATGACTGTTATGTTCAAGAGCTAAAGATAAAATAATAAATTAGTTCCTGTTGGTTTTTAAGGAAATATTTGGTCTTTTCCAGAGTTATTCTAATTAAAGGTTTTATTGTGTTTCGGCCAATTTTTTGCTCTAACCATTCCACTTATTTTAAAACTCCGTTTTATTTTATGCTGAGCTTTTAATGTTCTTTGAATTATTTTTTACTAGAGTCCAATATCTTTCAATTGCACGGAGTTTCGGACAATTTAATGGATTTACCTCTATCGATACAAACTCTTACAATTTCTTTGTTACAACTCCTTTGTTTTGTTTTTGTAATGAGATACTGAATTTTATTAGGAAAGGGAGAAGTCTTTTCCAAAGGCACTCGTTCATGTATATTTCTGTCTTAATGCAATCAGTTTTTAAGAATGAAGTGCTTCAATCCTGCGTATGCATATGACTTCCCAAATCAAAAACTTTCTTGGGAATTTTGATTTCTTTGGTACACGAAATTTGTCTGTCTTAATCTCTCTAGCATATGCGACATAAAATTCCTTGCTAGAAGGTTGAAAAAAGTCACCCTGTACAAACGTTTCATCATCTACTATACAGAAATAAAATTTCCGAAAAATTCGTCCGAAAGTACTTTAATGTTATTTTTTTCTTGCTTTATAAGTCTTCAGGCTATACTTCCTTTCAAATTTTCTGATAAAGATTCAAAGTAATTTACTTTTTGTGACACTTTTCTTCCAGAGATGAGGTAAATTACTCTCAAAATCCTTTCTATTTTGCCTGAGTCTTACAGCCTGAAGATACTATTTGTCTTCCAATACCAGATTACCAATGAGTGGACATGACTTCTATGTATAATATAGTGGTCCAAGAAACTGAGTTTTATATATTTTTTGTTTAAATTAATTTTTTAGTTCCTAATAACATTTTGTTGAAAAAATTATTATTATTATTTTTTTTTTTTTTGATATAATTGATGCGTCTTCAATTTTCTTCAGGTTTTAATTTTTTAACATTTGTGGTTATGTCAAGTTGATTTGTCTAAAATCAAGCTGAATTTTTCGAAATGTCAAGTTAAACTTCCAAACAATTCTGGCAACCCTATACATAATATATCTTTTACAAAGGGTAATTCAGTACTATATATTTTTACTTCAACATTTGAGATTGATTGTTCACATACATATTCTTATTTATAGATACATATCGTCTATTAAAATATAAAAGGCCTTAACCACTGCAAAACTAAATGTTGTTATACCCTACACCACCATAGGTGGTTGGGGTATTATGCATTTGTGCTGATGTTTGTAACGTATAGGAAAAGTTATCCAACACCCCCTTAAAGTATATCACTTTTTAAATCGATCTAACGATGTCCGTCCGTCCGTCCATCTGGCTGGCTGTCCATGTAAACCTTATGCACAAAGTACAGGCCGCAATTTTGAAGATAATTCAATGAACTTTGGCACGTGGGACTTTCATGACACAAGCACGAAGCGTTTTGAAATTGGTTGTGATCGGTCTATTATTTCACATAGCCCCCATACAAATGTCCCCCCGGAATAGAGATTTAACACTCAAAAATACCTTAAAAATATAAATATTTTTATGAAATTTGGCGCAAAAAAGTTTTTGACAAATATCAATCTTTGTACCAAATTGTAAGAAGATCGGTCCACAATTGATCATAGCTTCCATATAAACTTCTCTTCCGAAAATCACTATAATGTAAATAATTTTGTCATACGAATGTTAGTATAAAGTTAATATTCAACACAAATAAGTTTTATATAAGTAGAAAAAAACATTGCCAAAATTTTATTAGAATTGGTCCATAATTTAACATAGAACCCATTTCAACATACTTCCGAGAATCGTCCTAAAGTGCATAAAATCATATAGATGTTAGTATCAACGCATTATTATGTATTTGTATATTTTATTTTACATTTAGTAAAAGTGTTGGTCTACGATTGGCCAAGGGTCTAATATACGTCTCCTTACCGAATTTGTATGCTCATACATAATGGTGTGGGGTATCATATGGTCGGTCTTGACCGACTGTAAATTTTTTTGCTAATTTTTTTAATGGATTATAATGTACCGGCCCAAACTACATTCATACAAAAATGCCATCTTCAAAAATGATATGAATATTGACAGAAGTCAAAAGATCGTAACATTAACTTTATAAGCAGTCGTAAATGACAAGAGATTGCTGTAAAAGTGGTTAGCGGGTTTGACTATTCAATTTGGAAAAATGAAGTTGGTGGCCTAACCTCGATCCTTAGCAGCATCCAACAACTTTTTATATGACTGATGACATTTTCGATCAGCTTGTTATACATAATTTCATTACCTTTTGTTCAAAAAAGTTGTCAAGATTTGATGAAATCTGTCGCTATTGTGCTGTACGGCAAATTATGGACCCATCATCGAGACTGTCAGCAGGACATATATAACGGGGAGAACATCTGTTTTTAGGGATCAATTTTTCATTTTCTCATTTTTTAGTATGAAGTGTAAAAGTAAAAATTAAATTAAAAAACTTGATTTTGCTTAAAACCAGCAAAAAGCTAAGTAAAAAAGGAATAATAAACTATTTATCTTCAAAAAGTTTAAAATGAAATATGAATGTAAATAAGGACAAACATAAAAATAAGAAGCATCTAGCTACATTTATTTTACCGTTTATAATTTTTGTACGGCTACGAGAGAAGTTTTCTTTAAAGACAAGTGTTCGCGTCTGGCCAAAAGAGTGTCCGCCTAGCGAATATTCGTTTATTCTAAAAATGCCACCTAAACTAAGGGACCTAAAAAATTGGCTACCGGAGCTTTCCGGATATGGAAGCTGTCGTTAAGGGAGCTTTTGCTATATATATATATATATATATATATATATATATATATATATATATATATATATATATATATATATATATATATATATATATATATACAGTTAGGGACAAAACTATTTGTACACCCATGCATTTCGTATATCTTCAATAATTTATAAAGAATAAAAAATTATTATATGTAGTTTTAATTCAGGTCCATTTTTATTGAATTATTTGATAAAAAATAAATTAATATATAAAAAAAGTACAATTCAAGTAAAATTCTTTGGGACAAAAGTATTTGTACATCAGTACTTTGTACAATTATTTGTACGTTGGACTCTTGTATGATGATTTTTTTAAATACCGTTATATTTTCTTCGTTAATCGAGTTTTATTTTACAAAATAAGAAGTTGGTTTTAACGTTTTGAATAATAAGCACATCAAAAATGGGAAAGCGAAAAGAGTTGAGTTTGGATATTAAAAATTTAATTATTGATGAACATAAAAAAAGAAAATCTCTCCGGAATATAAGTAATTTAGTAAATTTGCAACATTCCACAGTACAATACATTGTAAGCAAGTATAAAAACAGCGGATCTGTTGAAAATGTGCGTGAAGGTATACGAAATATATGAGGTGTACAAATAGTTTTGTCCCTAACTGTATATATATATACCTGAAAAGCCGATATTTTTCATAATCCATATAATATTAAGAACATTAAGTAATAAACTTCCTTGATATCCACAGATCCCTAAACTCTCTTTTAAAATTTTCTTTAATCGATAAAAACAAAATAATAAACAAGATTTTCCTATAAATTCATTCAATAACATGCATTTATAAAATGCCACTTTTTTCACTTGGAATATATTACAGATAATATCTAATAAGTTTTTCAGTTTCATCTAATTATTATTTTTATAACAATAAGAAAATATTCTTATTTTTATAAAAAAAAAAACCGTAAAATTATTGCATAAGCTTTTACAAAAAAAACTGTAGTAAATCGCGGTTGAACTCGATATAATAAATTTATACGCTTGGAAAGCCTATTCTAAAGCCCTTTCTAAAGAAGTTAAACAAATCAACAAAAGAATGACGGAATTAGGAACACATTTAGACAAAAACCTACCCAAAAACATTTTTTTTCCGAATAACTTGAAATTTTGAGGGTGTATTGAAAATTTTTAAAACTGATTTATGATGTACTCAAGAAAGCCTATAACACTGTGTTATTTCTCAAGTAATATTTCATTGTAACAGAGTGTAATTGATGTCAAATAAATTCGGGATCAAAAATATATTTGATTACTGTTTTTTGAAACAGAATAAATGCGCATAACGTAAACAAAATATGAACTATGTATTTGATTGCAAAAATTTCGGAAAAGCACGATAAAATGTTTCTTGTCAAATATTTGCGTAATCTGACCTTAACTGTAGGCTATTTAAAAGTTTATATTTATACAAAAATTACATAAAATCTAAATTACCCAGCAAAAACTTTGGTTGCCATGTAATGAGTTAAGAAGCTAATATAATGGCTCTCCACTACATACACATTAGCTTAATAACTCATTATTTTATCACGGTGATGACACTAGAGGCAACTACTTACCCTATATATTACTTCGATGTCATTACAATAACTAATTACTTCCAAGTTGTTAAATAGCGCATTGATTTTAAAGCATTACTGAAGTCATGATTAGTAATAACAATAGAAACTTGTTACATTTTAGGTTGTAAATAAGTGATGAAATGTCAGAACATAAAATATTTTTTTTTTTTTTTTTTTTTTTTGTAAAAAGATTTTATAAATTTTAATTTAAAAAATTTAAAAACAACTAAAAATTTAATAAAAATAAATGTAATAAAAATAAACTATTTAGATTATCAATAAATTTATACGCAAATTTTGCCTTTCATTTATGTATCCCTTCTTTAAATATATGAATAGGTAACTGCATTATAAAAACGAGAGAAAAAGATATAGTCGGTCAAGCCCGACCATATGATACCCTACACCATTGTGTACATTATAATTCGGGGAGGGGTGTTTTATTAAACTTGGAGTCAAATGTGAGCCGATACTCATAAGTGTAAAATAAAACATACGAATACAGAATATTACGTTGATGCTGACATTTATATGAATTTATTCACTTTTGGGTGATTCCCGAAAGAGGGCCTTACATGGGAGCTATGGTCAATTATGGACCGATCTTTGTAAAATTTGGCACTATCGTTTATGTTCATATAAAACTTATTTGTGTCGAATATTAACCTGATACTAACATTTTAATGGGATTTATGACCGTTAAAGTGATTTTCTGAAAAGGGGTTTATATGGGAGCTATGGTTAATTATGGACCGATCTTTTTAAAAATCGGCATACTTATTTAGACTTATATGCAACTCATACGTTCCAAATTTCATTAAAATATTGCTATATTTGAGAGATTTATGATCGATAAACCCTTTTCCGGGAGGACATTTGTATGGGGGCTAGGTGAAATAATAGACCAATCATAACCAATTTCAATAAGAAACCTGTGTACCGAATTTCATTAATTTTGGTTCGAAATTGCGACCTGTAGTTTGATTACAAGGTTTACATGGACGGGCAGACCATCAGACGGACAGACGGACGGACGGACGGACATCGTTAAATCGACTCAGAAAGTGATTCTAAGCCGATTGTTATAAATTAACGTGGGTCTTAGACCAATATTTTTGGGTGTTACAAACATCAGCACAAACGCATAATACCCTCCCCACCTATGGTGGTGTAGGGTATAATCAATAAAAATTAATATTTTCAAAACTCTGATCATAAATAATTATTTACACTCGGGTTATAAATTGTTATCATTACAAAGTAACTACATCCGTAACTACATGTCATTACCAAGTTTTTGCTGGGTACATTTTAAAAATTATACAAATTTATTTGATTAATTTTGTAATATTATTATAATAACTAGAAAATAATAATAATAATTAAAAAAAAAATTAAAATATTTTGCTTACCCAAAAATCTAAGATAGAATAATTTATGTCAAAAGATTTTGAGATATTAAAAATATATTACTTTAAAATTTTATACAATAATGAAAACTAATAAGAATGCAAAATTTCGAATAAAAATTAGTTGGCATATCCTTGACGTTTCTTTATATTTGCTTTGGTTTAAAGTAATATCAAAAAAGATTCAAAACCAATATTATACCCGAAAATGCTTTTTATACCCTTCACTACAGGTGTAAAAGCTATATATAGATTTTCCGTTTGTAATTTTCACAATTTTCGTCAGAGAGAAAATTTTATTGTCTTGATCCTTATAAGAAATTATGTCGATATGACGATGTCCGTCTGTCCGTCCGTCCGTTGGTTGAAATGGCGTTTATAAAGCTCACCGACAACTGACATATATATCGAATTTTCGACAACGATCGGAAATTCTTCCGAAAATTTTGCTATTGATATTCAGCAAGATCGGTTCATAAATGGAAGAGATATGTCTAAAAAACTTTTGTTGTTGTTTTTTGGCTTAAAAATGCTGTAAATGGCGTTTATAAAGCCTTCAGATAACAAAGATATATGTATCAAAAGATCAGAAATTTCTTCTAAAACTTTTCTATTGAATTAAAAAAATCGGTTCAAAGATGGCCGAGATATTAAAAAAAAAATATATATATATCGATCATTCCAGGAAAGAACGCCTGAAAAAGGGTATTTTTTTACTTGATGGCTTTCAATTTCGATAAAAATTTGTATACAAAAACTCCATTAAGCCTTTTATCAATTTCAGTTTTCAGTTTTGTGAAATTGCAAAACCTCGCGATTTTATTTCGCTTTTTAATTTTTTCAAAAACCAAAAAAATGTCAAAAGTATGTAACTTTGAATAGCAATATCTCTGGAAAGACTTTGTGAATTTTAATGATTTAAACGGCCTTTAAATTTCGCATATGGCGGCTTTAAGACGAACATTTTAAAAATAAAGAAGATATTTTAAAAATGCATTTTAATACAATAGCATTTTTCAAATGCACTTTTCTTTAAATATGCTATTCAAATTTTTTTAATTTTTTAACATAAATGAAAAGTTTGGAATCTTTACATTAAAATAAAAGTGTCAAATTTTTGGGACGCGAAAATCTTATAAGCATAATCCAATTTTTATAAAAACATGTTTCAAATTTTTCATATAAAATTTAAGTTTTTTCTTGTTCTTTAAATTTTCTTTAAAATTTGTATAAAAGTTAACAAAGTATAAAAAGTATGCGATTTTAAATATTCATATCTCTTGAAGTTATTGATGGATTTCTGTAATTTAAAAAGTATTTAAAAGGCTATTGTATATTTTTTGTGTAATTTAGTCAGCATTTCAAAAACCACGTCTTCGATCCATAATATTTTAAAAATATTAATGCAGTTTTTAGATGCATTTTTGTTAGTTGCGAATTTATTAAATTTTAATTTTTCAAAAGTGTATTTAAAAATGCTTTGTTTATTATAACTTAGAACAATAAATAGTCTGATACATAAAGTTTTACTATTTTTCAGGATTTTTTAAAAAATAACACAAAAAAATTTTTTTAACAAAAAACGTAAAGATACTCATAATACCAGATAAATATAATTTTTATATGAAAAAATTTAAACTAGTTGAAGAAAAGGGGAAATTATGCACAGTACATGTGTGCGTCCCAAAAATTTGAGATTTTTATTTTAATGTAAAGATTCCAGGCTTTCCAAATACGGAAAAAAATCAACAAAATTTAATAGCATATTTAAAGAAAAATGCATTTAAAAAATGCAATTGCATTAAAATGCATTTTTAAAAAAATATTTTTTATTTATAAAATATTCATGTTTAAGCTGACATAATTATAATCCAAATGCCGTTTAAATCACAAATTTCTGCAAAGCCTTAACAGAAATATTTATATTTAAATTTGTATACTTTTGAGATTTTTTAGATTTTTTCAAAAGTGAAAAAGCGAAATAAAATCGCGAATTTTCTGAATTTAGCGAATCTGAAAACGGAAATATTTATAGATACCCATAGCCCTTATACGTATAAAATTTTATAAAAATCGGAGGACACTTGATTAAAATTTTTTTTCTGAATTTTAGTGTAGCAAAAATGAACTCAATCGGTCCATTATGAACCGAGATATTGGACAAAATATATTTTTTGCCGATTTTCCATCTTATATAAGTTTTTCGGTTTTTTGAATCAACCAAAGCGGTTAATAAACAACCGACTTATTATTATATTGTATTTATTTAATACACGTTTCCCTTATAGTTGTTGTTTTCATGGGTGCTGAAAAGCAGCAACAACAATGAACATATATACTTTTTTTTTTTTTTTCAACTTTTTGAAAGAACTATGTACGCTAAAGGCTTCGTTCTTTCACTGAAAATTCAATTTTTTTAAAATTTTTGTGTTAAAAAAGTGAACTGAGACATAGGCCAAAACACGTTATCACGATTTTTGCAGGTAATATTTGAGCTATGAACTTCGTTCTTGCACAGATCGATAATTTTCCATTTCGAATTTAATTTTTTTAAATCAGTCAAATCGGTCCGTAATTTAATTTAATATTGTCTTAGAATTATTATTAAACATTCAAACTATTTAATTTAAAATTTATTGTATCTCTAATAGTCTAAAATTAGCACTTTTATTTTTATTCTTATAGATATCTTTCCGAAATTTGTTTAAATAAATTTTATTAATTAAGAAAAAAAAAAAAAAAAAAATAGTTATTTTGAGAATATTTCATAAAGGAGGTTTCATCTTATATAAAAAAATATTAAAAAAAATAAAAACATTTTTTTTTCCTTATATAACCAATATTTGTGGTAATTTCTAGCAAAATTTTGAAACTTTTTAGTAATTTAATGCTAACAACTTTTTGCTGTTTTCCTAAAACAGAAAACATTTGTTTCTATTTAATTTCCTGAGACAAATTTCTAAGAAATGCCTATGTTTTCAAAAACAATAAACAGTTTTATATCTTAAACTTTTACCTTTTTTCAAAACAACTTAAATAAAAGTAATGATCTAAACACCTTGTATGTATTTGACAAGTTTGTGTTTAATTTTCCAATAGGGTGACAAATTAAATTGTTTTTAAAACAGTACCGTCTAACATGGCGTATGAGTATTCCGAGAATACTCATACGCTATGCAGTACAAATATAAATTCAACATGTAAAGATGATGTGTTATTCTAGGAAATGTAAAAAAATTTGTACTATATACATCTGAAAATGTACAATAAAGTCATATAATAAAAAATAAAAAAAATGTATACGACATTAAAATGAAAAATAAAATCAGTATGTATTTCTTTTTGCTTACACTATTACATTTAGCTGGAATTTCTTAAAATAAATATATTTTCTTGAACAATGTTACAAGAGTACATTCCTTTTCAAGTTTAAAAATATGCTTTAGTTTAAATGCTTTAATCATAGTATTTCATGATATATTATTTGTGAACAGAACCATAAAATTGTTTCATTAATTATTTCTATATCAATCATTGTTCTTACACCTACTGCTGTAATTATGTACAGACAATATGTGCTGAGAAAATAAACCAAAAACTCATTAAACAGTCTTAGATGTACATATGTATTTGATTGTTGAATCATTGCCGTCAGATCTGATTGTTATGTTGACAATTAATTGCTTTTGCAATCAACACAAAACTAAATTATTTTTTAAGATATTTGATTTGTTAAACATTTGATAGAATTTAAAGTACACAGAAAATAATTATTTTAAGAAAAAAAAAAATATTTTCGCAAAAATGTCAATTAAATTTTTAACGAATAATGAAATAATTAACTCAAAATCTAAGTATTTTAACAAATGAAATTCAAGTTTTACATAGAAAAATGTAAAATCCAACTTTAATTACCAATGAAACATATTCAATTATTTTATTAAAAAAAAAACTTTCTACTCTCGTTGTGGATAGAAGTGCTTTTTTACATCGCTCTCATAAATAATTTCGAGCCCTAACCGCGAAAATATCGTAAGTGCAGAACACAAAACTTTACAGAAGAAGCCTATTTACGATATTTATAGCTTTCGCTATAAATCTAAAATGACACTTGATATGTCGATGAAATTTTGACAAGTGATGTAAATAATTCTAAATTTTAGATTCCCATTAAAACAAAAATTTCGAAAATGTAGTTGGTTACGATATTTTCGCGGTCAGGGCTCGATTTGTTTAGTGGTGTTGTGAAAAAAAAGAAAATAAATATCAACAATAGCACTGGTCGATAAAAAAAATCTTCCACCATAGACGAATAGTTGGACTTGATGTATTTTGATGTGCTAAACACGAATCTGCTTTTTTTTTTAAGTGTCTAATATTTCGCCCATAGTAAGGCCATTACTCTAATATATTTCCTCATAACTCAAAAATGGTGTGTACGATTGACCAAAGTGATAAACCAAAAGATGCGCACTAAATTTTTTTTTTTTTTTTTAACAAAAATAGGTTGACTAGATGGATTTTGACGAGGTAAACAATATTCAGCTTTAATTTTTTTTTATATCACGTTCTGATTTTTTTTTTTTATGGGCATGAATAATATCATCACCTTATTCAGCGGTCACACTATAAAACTCGAGAATGGTTTGTCCAATTTAGACTATAACTCAAGAACGGTTTACACGATTTTGATAAATGATACACCAAAAGATGCATACGAATTTTCTTCAATTCTCGTCAACGATATTTTTTATTCTCTCAAGAATTTTAGATTTATGGATCAAAGTTTTCACAATTTTTCAAGAAAAAAAAAAAAAAAAATTTAATTTTTTCACCACTAATTTCCGAATAACTGGGGAAATATTAACTGAACAAAAAAATTATGTAAAATCAGCTGAAAGATAATTTAAATCACTATCTATTGGAGTGTGACTGCCTAAAGGTGGGGTCATAGTGGTCATGCCCATAAAAAAAATCAATACGCGATAGGTAAAAAGTGAATGCTGATACTTATTTAGCACGTTAAATTCTATCTAATCCACCTATTTTTTATTTAAGACAAACAATTTTTTTTTTTTTTTTTGCCCACTAGGGTATCTCCACTTACTTGTAGATATGCATGGGTATTTTAACTTAACTGTGAATGCCATCAAGATTTGTGCATCAACTGTTATGATATGGAGCTTTATTTATTCGCACTTTCACCAGCTTTGAGATAAAGATGATAAACTGAAACATTTTTGATGTTTTCACTTCTAAAAATAAATTTTAGTAAAAAAAAAAAAATCTTCAATTTGGCATGAAAAAAAAAAAAAAAAAAAATTAGTTCGGACACTTATTTCGAAATATCTCCTAAACTATTGAGCAGATACAAATTTGATAGTAGAACGACTTAAAGCTAGTTTTATTCCGCATAATTTTGTGTATCATTTATATAAATCGTGCATACCGTTCTTGTTTAGGACGCAATATTAGACACGACCATAAAAAAAATTTCGACCTGATGGGAAAAAATCAGATTCGAACGTGGAAATCCATTTACTCCACATATTATTTTTTGAAGGAGCACAAAAAAAGTTTTTTGTCGACCAGTGTTATAAATACATCTTAAATCGTTTTAAAATTCCTATAAATAATTTTATTAAAATTTGAATATTAGAAAATTTTGGTTTTAAGCGTAAAAAGAAAAAAAAAAATTAATTGAAATGATTTATAATTCCTTTTTAATTTTTTAATCGACTTATTTTAGGAAATAATTTTTCCTGTGTATTTATTTGTTTCTCTTTAGCGAGCATAAGTATTGCTTCATTTATGCTATATAAAAGACGCAATTTTTTTTCACTTAAATGAATCAAGTGAAAGAACAATGAACTTAACAAATATAACAAATGAATAAGTTTTTTTAAAAAATATATTCTCTAGAGGTTTAAATTTATCATTTACAGATAAATTCAAGAATTTACTTATGCGTAACTTTTAAAGTTTGGCAAGAATTTTTTTTATGTATGGGTACATTTAACTTAATTTTTAATTTTTTTCCAAAGGAATTCTGGAGAAGAAAGCTATTGAAGCAATCAATATTGAACAAGTCTTTCCATATTAAATTTTGATAAAATATTACAATTTTTTTTTTTTAAATTTTATTTAAGTATCTATTATTTCAAACTGAGTTGGAAGTTTTTAGTTCTTGACATTTTTTGATTAAGTTTTTGTTGGGTTTTCATTCGTGGCCTAGGTAATGTTTAAAACAGTTAAGAGAAAAGTGAATTATGTTATTATAAATTTCCTGTTATTGTTTGCCAGTTTCATTGGAAATTGGGTCACCAAAATTTTTTTTGTGTTTTACAAACTAGAGACCAGATGCTGGTACAGTACAGTTATTTCAGAAATGTCTGTCACTTGAATGTCTGATTGAAATGAAGATTGTATATGACAATAAACAACTCCTAGAAGCCGTAATGGCTAAACTACATAAACATAATTAAATTAGCAGCAGTAAGGAGTGCGATCGAAAAAATCTTAACACACGCACAGTGGGGTCAAAAGCAAATTTTTTTGGTAATAAATCTGTATCTCCAAAAATACTGCTCGGATTAAATTGAAATGTATGCAAGAGTTGCAGAGAAGGACTTAAGCTTTCAGAAAAATCATATTGTAGTCACCCTGTGATAACAAAAGATAAGCAACAGGGTGTTAAAATTGACTACCTCGAGTATGTAAAAATTTAAAAAAACTTCTACAAATGAAGTGCGATTTTAAAGATTTTTGTATATATGTAAAGTGCTTGGTAAGATAAAGAAAAAATAAGCTTACTTACTTAAGTTATCTCTTACAGTTTAAAAGATATTTTCACTTGAATTTTGTATTTTTGATTTTTTGCCTCGACTTTCTTTCGTTTTTCGGAAATAAGTCCTGAGATATATGAGGTAAAATTTTATTAAAAATATTTTATAGTTTGCTATATATTTAGAAATAATATGCTGTAAGAATTTTTGGATTATCTCAATTCGTCTAGACGTGAAAAATATTCAAATTCAGCACTCTGAAATTGGTATGAAAAATGGCTATTTTTACAAAAATATAGTACAATTGTTTCACTTTTTTCTCAAAGTTCCGTTAAAGAAAAAAATTTTTTCTTTGTATATTTCAAAAGATAAAGCTTCACAAATGTTTAATAAAGAAATTTTGAATTGATTTAAGTTTGCGGTTTGTAAATAAGTCTATTTTTATATTCTTATAATATTTTATTAAGTTTTGGAAAATAGGCGGAGTTTTGCTTTACAAAACATTATTTTTTTGGTTTTTATATATTTTTTAAATTTTTTAATTTTGAAAAATGGCCAAAAATTTATTTGAAAAGCTTTTTTAATATTTTTTGCAGGAGTGAAAGATCGAAATTAAAGTGTAAATATCTTTTAACTGTATGAGATAAATTAGGTGAGTAAGCTTATTTTTTCTTTATCTTATCAAGCACTTTACACAAAAAATATAAAAATCTTTAAAATTGGACTACATTTGTAGAAGTTAGGATTTTTTTAAACCTTTGCTGAAAGCTTAAGTCCTCTTCTGCAACTCTTGCATACATTTGAATTTAATCCGAGCAGTAGTTTTGGAGATACAGATTTATTACCAAAAAATTTGCGTTTGACCTCACCGTGACACGTTTTGCCTCATAACTTTTTTCCCAAGCTAAATTTATTTTTTTTTATCTAGTTATCTTTGAAAAATATATCAGCTTTTATTTTTAATGTCAACCATGTTGATTTGCTGTGAGTTTGAAGAAAAAAGAAGCTAAATTAGATTTTAAAAAAGGTTAGAAAAGGCTAAATGTGCCAAAAAAAAAAAAGCCAGAAAGAAGGTAGTAAATTATTTTATTTATAAACGCATTCATTTTTTGTTCTCATTAGTTTTTTGGTATTTCTTTGAGATATTTTAGTGAATTTCTAAAAATAACATAAATAATTTGTAGGGCCAATAAAGTCTGTTAAAAAAAATATAATATTCCTGTGGAATGAAGCACCGCAGGCGAAAATTTTCGTTAAATATAAATAATTTCGATATTCTTGTGCAAATTAATACACAAAAATGCTTAAGTTGATGATTCTGTAGGAATAAAATTAGTAAATTTTTAGCCTTAAAAAAGGCTAAAAAAAAGCTAGAAGCTATAACGAAAATTTTGAGGCCAAAAAGCAAATAAAAAGGCTAGATTTATCCTTAAAAAGGCTTAACTGGCAACACTGGAACGTGCTATGAGTTACTAAAAAAATTTCAAAATAATTCAAACTGGTCCTACAAATAATTGGCCAAAGAATTGAATGTCTGCTGTCAAACTGTTTCCAAGCTTATTAAATAATATCCGGAGAATTCGACCATTGAAAGGAAACATGGATCGGATATTGTGAAGGCTAAGAAAATTGAAAGCATATTGAAAAGAACTCCAAACACTGGAAGAAAAGCAGCCTGGTTAGCTCAGTGCTTAGACTATTTGGTGCGAAAAGTTTAAGCTAATGTGGAGATGAAAACATATGAAAACATAAGTCCAAAAAGTTCCAGGCTGGAATGCTGTAAAAAAATTTAAAATACAAGAATAGAGCACGGAAATTAAAATCAAATTCCATATAAAAATACTCATGTTGTATAAAGAATGATAAAACGTATGTACTGACAGATTTTTCGCAACTTCCGGGTCAAAATTTGTATATTGCTGATGCTCGTGGATATGTTGAAGATAAGTTTAGAATCGAAAAGCTGACGAAATTTCCTAAAGAACTCTTGGTTTAGCAAGATTTATGCAGTTGCGACAAAAGAAGCAAGACATCTGTTACAGTGGGCTCTGCAAATTCCGAAAAATATATTAAAGATTGTTTGCAAAAAAATATTCTTCCTTTCATAAGAGAGCACAATGTGTCCACATATTTTTGGTCCGATTTGGCATCATGTCACTACATAATAAAGCTCTGGAGTGATATCAAAACAACAACATAGTTTTTGTACCAAGAGAGACCAATACTCTAAATTTTCAAGAGCTAAGACCAGTGAAGAGATATTGGGCTTTTGTGAGAAGAGAATCGAAGAGAAAATAAAGAGGTGTCTCAAAATATTAACAATTTTAAAAGGAGATGGGCAGACTGTTCCAAAAAAGTGACTGAAATAATTATCAAATCTCTAATGGAAGGGTTAACAAAAAAAAAGGTCTATGAGTTCATAAGTAGTGGTTGGAAGTATAAAAGTTATATTTTTCTGTGATCTGTAGTATAATATCAATTAAATAAAAAACAATCAAAAGTCTAAGATCATCCGTTTATAAATTATTGAATTTTATATATGTAAAGATTTTTTCGATCGCACTCTTTGCTTTCAAATAAAACAAAAAAAAAAAAAAAAAAAATAATAATAATAAGTAATAAAATTGATTTACTCATGTTAAATTCCTTTTACATTTCTGCAATTTAGAATGGTACATAAGAATCGTAACAGTCATATAGATCTAGCAAACGTGCTCAATTTTACCACATGTTTACATTGTGTAATATTTATTTTACCACAATTTTCAGTTGTCAAAATATTTCTTAATCACCCATACATATTTAACAAACAACAAAGTATTTTCTATAGCTGTCAAATTGTCAATTATTTTCTAAGTGTTTCCCATTTTTAAAAGCACGTTTTCATGTATCCAACAGATACATATATGTTAAAATTAACAAATATTTGGCACCTATGTATATGTCTATAAAAATAACATAAAAATTCCTTAAAAATCTGGCAAAACATAATCAATATTCTATATAAAACAAATACAACAGGATTAAATACATACATACTTATAAATTGAACATAAGCTACATATTTATGCGTAAAACTGAACTGAAACACTGCAAGTGTCATTAAACCTATATTTTGGTTTTCTTGTATAGTTACAGATATATAGCGTTACCCACAATGTCACTTACAGAGAAATTGAAAATGATTATAATAAGTAAAAGCTGGAGAAAAATTATAGTCGATTTAGTACGACCATATAATATCCTACATCAATGACTTTGTAAGTTTTATAATTATAGCTTCGTTAAAGTTCTCTAAGTAGGCAAGAACACGAAATAAAACAATTTTATACTTTGGACCTGCTTACTAGAGAAACTGAGTTAAACTTAAATTTTAAACAGACCATAAAGATAAAATCATTGTGTACCCACATTTGGTAATATTATTGGATCGAATATTCAAGGAAAATTAATATCAATATTTTAATGCCCATATTTTGTTTTCATATTGATCAATCAGTAAAAAAAAAAGGAGGTATACTAAGTTTGTCGTTCCGTGTGTAACACCAAGAAAAACTATTTTAAGACCCCATGAAGTATATATATATTCTTGGTCCATATCAAATTCTGAATCGATTTAGCTATGTCCGTCTGTTGAAAACATGCTCACGTCGAAACTAATTGATCTATTCGAATGAAAATCACTCAGGCTATTTGTTGTTCCATTAAGCAGTTTGGAATTGCAAACCAGCCAAATTGGTTCGGAAGAAAAAAAAGTTATATACCACATCTGGACCAACCCCTAAATCACATTTAACTGACAAATTTTCAATCAAAAATTAACGGATTTAAATAAAATTAAGCCAAAGTGTTTGCCAATGTCCACTTCATATTTCCACCAAAAATCGAACATTTCAACGATTTCACCGCAGTTGTTTTACTTAAACAGAATATAAGCAACATTATGTTATAATTTGTGTATGGAGTGCATGTGTGTGTGTTCGCTTCGATATGAATGTTATAAACAGCGTTTTGATTTGCTTAACTAATTTCATTGACTTGCTTATTTGCTTAAGTAGACTAAACGAAAATAAACAAGCAAATGTTAATAAGAGAAAATAAAACCATTTGCTTCAAATGATTTTCAAAATACTACTATTGCTTAAGGCTTTAAGTTTTTTATTCTCTCTTTTTTGCTTTTGCTTCAGTTTTTTTGGCTGAAGATCTCTTACTGAAAACCAACAGTTAAAGCAAAATTCAAAAAATTGCATTTGCTTAAAAGCAGTAAGCAAGCAAACATTAACTATATTGTTTTTGCCTACGTGTTTTTTTTTAACAAACAGTAAACACATGTACAAATGCATGTATTTCTTTTGAAATACATGTACACTAATAAAATGTTTAAAATATAATCTAAAATTACTAAACATTTTATTATAAAATTAAAAACGCATAATTTATTCGGTACGGATCAAAATATATCTACTGGTACAACAACAAAATATGTATTAAGTGAGCTACACTAAAAAAATGGTATTTTTCATTGATTACTAAATAAACACGCAAAAATATTTTATACATAGAATACTGTTGTTTCTTATATTTCTTAATAATAGTACACACATGTACAAACTCATGTATTGCTTCGCTCAATGGTTCTAAAACGCTTTTTTTTTTGGAAATAATTCAGTAACTAAAGAACGGTTAGAGGTATCACAATAAAATTTCACATGGTCAAAGCTGAGGTGTTTTGTCGAATTTACTTGGAGGAGTACAGACAACTAGCGGGTCAGGGGGGAAGTGGGTGTCCCTCCAAAGTTGCCCATCTCGGGTATGTAATTTTTTTAAAAAATCGCCAAAGATTCATTTATGATATGAGAGAAAAGAAATTTTTTATATAGTTCTTGTAAATCTCTACAAAAAATACGCTTACATGTGTAGGTTATCTATTTTAGTTTAAGAGATATTCGGGTGGAAATAAATTTTTAACTCATTTTTAGCCTTGTTTTTTTTTTTATTTTTTTTTTTTTTAACTTTGCGGGCTTAATTTTGCCCCTAGAATTTTTCTAAAATATTTGCAAGATTCTCTACAAAATTCTAAATAATATTACTGCAAGAATCATATATATATATGAATCCGTTAAAAAGTTATATTAATCTAAATTTGGAACTTAAAAAAAATTTTACATTTTTTGGGTTTTTTTTTCCAAAAAGGTGGCAATATTTATTCAGTGATAAAATTAATTTTTTGTTTTGAGATTTATCATGTTTTTAATGTTTACAAGAAAAATCTTAATGTAAATGCGTGTAAAGTAAATCCGGAGAAGTTTGGGACAAAGGTCTGCCCACGAGCCCTATCCAAATTTATCCAATTTTGGTATTTAGCTTTTTCTTTTTTTGTTATGTTCTCAAATCGCAAAGCCGGGATCGACTTAAAATTATTTTAAATGTGCACATTTCGCTGAAGGGGGGGTCAAGTTTCATTAAGTATTTAAACGATTGTGTAAAGAATTTATATAAGTATTTGGTACCATTGGAAAGGATATTACTTAAAAAACAATAATATATAAATAATAAAGTATTCGAACTAAATTTTTTCATTAAATTCATCAAAAAACTAAACATTTTTGTATTTAGTGTTATTTTTCAAAAAACAATTTTATATTTGAACTTAAATAAAATCTACATTAATTAAGCTATCATTATACAATTTTAGTATAATATAAAAAAATATGTCCTTAAAAGAAACAGATAAATAGATTTCCATTTTTATACTCCAAAATACCCAAAAATTCCAGTTCGCCGAAAGCTTCCTTCAAAAATTGACTTTTTTCATTGAAATGGTCACCATGTCGTTATAAGGGGCCTCCGTCAGAAAATACTTTTCGGTTGTATACCTTACATATAGAGCTAAAAAACTAAAATAATTTTAAGTCGATCCCGGCTTTGCGATTTGAGAACATAACAAAAAAAGAAAAAGCTAAATACCAAAATTGGCTAAATTTGGATAGGGCTCGTGGGCAGACCTTTGTCCCAAACTCCTTCGGATTTACTTTACACGCATTTGAATTAAGATTTTTCTTGTAAACATTAGAAAAATGATAAAGCTCAGAACAAAAAACTAATTTTATCACTGAATAAATATTGCTAACTTTTTGGAAAAAAAAAACAAAAAATGTAAAATTTTTTTAAAGTTCCAAATTTAGATTAATATAACTTTTTAACGGATTCATATAATTATATGATTCTTGCAGTAATATTATTTAGAATTTTGTAGGAAATCTGGCAAATATTTTAGAAAAAACTGAAGCAAAAAAGAGTAAATGAAAAACTTTAAGCAACAGTCGTATTTTGAAGAATAGTCAACTGAAGCAAATGGTTTTTATTTTCTCTTATTTACATTTGCTTTTTGCTTTTTTCGGTTCGCAACAAATTGTATATTAAGTAACTAAAAACGAAGTTTTCTATTTAACTTAAAAAGATGACAGCAAAGCAGAAATTTGTGTGCTTTTGCTAAATTTAAGCAAGCAATTCAAACGCTAGTTATAAACACACATGCATGAGTTGAGTTTGATGTATGATCGTGATTACCATCGAACACACCACGACATGGAGTGTACGATACTTTTTAGCAACATACGTTGATAAGTTTACTAAGCTAGTACGTCGATGTCTTTCAAGATATACACAGCGGTAGAGAAGGATGTGTAAATATATATATTAAAAGTTTGTAGAAATAAATACAAATAATGTTGCTGGAATAAATTTCATAAATATGAAATGATTTTGACAAATTTTGGAGTTTTCTTTACCACAATGAATAAAAAGTATAGATACATATTTATGTTAGTTTATAATCTCTAATTTATTATAGTTTTTTGTGAGTTTAGAATTAATAAAATTTAAATGTTTTTATTTCTTATATTTTTAATTGTAAAAATAAAACTGTAATGTTCTTAGTGATGTAAGAATTTTGCTTCTAATTCATTTAATTTACTATCTTTAAAAAGCATTGTCAATTTTTAACATTTTCTTAAAGATTAGTATTTAGGAAACTCTTCAAACTGAGGAAATTTGTTTTCCTACAAATTTCTTTTAAGAAATGAAACCAGAAAATATGTGCAGTTTTTAATCATTTATCGTAAAGTTGGTAATACAATGAATTAAAAATTAGCTATATGTAATTAAAATGCGTGTAAAAATATTGACTATTGTCAGTATTGAGTGAAAATATCCATGTATACCTACACTAAACTGTAATGTTCTTAGTGATGTAAGAATTTTGCTTCTAATTCATTTAATTTACTATCTTTAAAAAGCATTGTCAATTTTTAACATTTTCTTAAAGATTAGTATTTAGGAAACTCTTCAAACTGAGGAAATTTGTTTTCCTACAAATTTCTTTTAAGAAATGAAACCAGAAAATATGTGCAGTTTTTAATCATTTATCGTAAAGTTGGTAATACAATGAATTAAAAATTAGCTATATGTAATTAAAATGCGTGTAAAAATATTGACTATTGTCAGTATTGAGTGAAAATATCCATGTATACCTACACTAAACTGTAATGTTCTTAGTGATGTAAGAATTTTGCTTCTAATTCATTTAATTTACTATCTTTAAAAAGCATTGTCAATTTTTAACATTTTCTTAAAGATTAGTATTTAGGAAACTCTTCAAACTGAGGAAATTTGTTTTCCTACAAATTTCTTTTAAGAAATGAAACCAGAAAATATGTGCAGTTTTTAATCATTTATCGTAAAGTTGGTAATACAATGAATTAAAAATTAGCTATATGTAATTAAAATGCGTGTAAAAATATTGACTATTGTCAGTATTGAGTGAAAATATCCATGTATACCTACAATTAAGGTGCGCAACAAATTTTTTGACGGAATTTAACAAGCTAAACAATAATATTCCTTCACTTGTTTTCTATCACGTACTTATTATTTTTTATGGTCATGGCTTGGCACACTTGGTAGCCACACTTGTATAACTCGAGAACGGTTTGTCCAATTTAGATACATATATTAAACTACAATAGATGCCGATTCAAATTGTTTTTACATAATTTCTTAACCCGCTTATATTTTCGCAGTTATTCGGGAAAATTTTGCACCTCAGCTCCGAAAATATTGAGCAACTAAAAAAATGTTAACTTGTATTTAAAACAGTTGTTCACTAAAAAATCATCATTAGAAGAAAGCGTATTCTACTACACTATTGTTGACATAAAAAAATAATAAGTAAATTAGTAAAGAATTACTTTCTGAAGAATTATTTCTACCAAAAAAGTAATAAGAACACTGTCTCAGTGGTGGAGGGTATAAAAGATTCGGCATAGCCGAATATAGCATTCTCGGTTGTTTTTAACAGATAAGTACAAATGCATCCCATGGTTTTTATTACTACCATTTTTAGAACGACAGGTTTTAAATTTAATAAATCGCTACTTTTGACATATTTTACCCCAAAGTGTACTCGTGTAGCCATTTTATTAAGGGGGAAAGGAGAAAGTAGGTACCACTTGCTGAAAGCACTACAATTTTTTTAAAAAAGTACAAAACTTCTACAATATTCCTTATAAAATTCACAATTTCCAAAACACCAAAAATAAAAACTTTTTGAAAACAAATCTAATTTAGCCAAAAGTAAATATTCCTCTTAATTTTTGGGGAAGAAAAACAAAAATCAACTAAATATTTACTTAGTTACTAATTCAATTTTAAAACTACATACATATTTACAAAATCAGTATGAATACTAAATTATCACACAAAACGTTTTCAAAATAAATTCTAGTGAAAACTAAATTAAAAATTTCTTATTTTATCTTAGATTTACAAGGAAATATAAGTATCATGCTTAAATCACGTAAGGCAAAAACTAATTTTATTATTTACTACAACATAATACAAGTACAAAATATTAATTCATGCTTTTACTATTTATATGAATATTTTTGCATGTTTACTACTGCGAAATTATCACATGTATATGTACATTGATAAATATAGATGAATGTAATTAGTATACAAACGACTAGAATTTAGAATTCTGTATTACTTTTGTTAATTAATTTTTTTAAGCTTGAAATATTTTTCAGAGAATAAGAATGTAAAATTAGTTTGATAAAACATGTTAATTTTGGAGAGAAAAATTCAGTTTTTTTTAATTTAGTTTATTAAAAGTATAATGAAATTTTATTTTCTTGTTTTTAACACAGCTGTTTACAGGATAAAAGTTTATCATGAATATTTCGTCTGAAGATCTAAAGTACATATATGTGATGTAAACAGTGTTGCCAGGACTTGAGAAAATAAGAAGCTAAATTAGATTTTAACGAGAGAAACTATAGACGGTCAAGACCGACCATATGATACCCTACACCACTGTGTATGAGCCAAAAATTAGACCTGTGGCCAATTGTAGACCAACACTTCTACCAAATGTAAAATTAAATAAGTATACAAATACAGAACAATGCATTGATACTAACATCTATATGATTTTATGTACTTAAGGGCGATTCCCGGAAGTGGGTTTATATGAAAGCTATACACTGAACCAAAAAGGTACATAAATACAATTAAAAAGTTCATTGTTACAATGAATTTGTGCACTAATTTTGACCCTATGTACAGGTTCATTGAAACAATGAATTGTCATACATTAATATTATAATTCAATGTACAAGTTCATTGATTAAATTTATTCTTACATTGAATCATTCATTAAATAAAATAAATAATTTCAGTGAACATTACATTGGTTTCAATGAACTTATATTTTGTCCCAATGAAACTATACATTAAAAATGTATTATAATAATAGGCGTGTTCTGTATTTCTTGTTTCTATTTTATTTTATATTAAATGATTAAAGTATATGATATTGAGTTATTATAAGCAAAAATTAAATATAAATATAAAAATAAAATTATTACATTTCACTAAAAAATTTAAATAAAAAAAAAAATGCATGTTACAGATGTTATCGTGTTTGCTTTGTCATTTATAATAATATATTAATTCCTGTTGTCCTCTATATTGCTCAATTGCTTAAAATATTTGAACTAGTTACCTTTAAATCTTTTTGGTCTATAGAAATTTCCTTATTTTGACGATCACCAGATGTAGCATTCAAATCTTAATTAGTCTGTAATATATTTTTATTAAGAATTCAATTAAAATATTTCATATATTTATGTATACTTACGAATCGAATCCTCTTGATTTTGAAATCGCAATATTTTTTGAAACCCTGGTGTTTAGGTTTCAACGAAACCGAAATGGATAAGACACCACGAATGCTGATGAAGTGTGTAGCGGCACAGAAAATACGTATTCCATTCTGCTGGTGTCTAATTATAGTCCACAAACTCTGCTTTGGTACCGCCAAACAGAGACAACAAGGCAATTTACGATTGCAAACTTGTTTATGGCCCTTCGAACCGGATGTCGGCTTACGACGCTATGTAACCACATCTTGAACAGCGTTTACGACGCTAGGTTCAACCTCGTTTTTACTTGCCCCAAACGCCTGGCGCTGATAACTGAGTCCCTCAAAATTGCACCCAGTGCAAGGCGGGCGACATGTTTAGGTTTCAACGAAACCGAAATGGATAAAACACCACGAATGCTGATTAAGTGTGTAGCGGCACAGAAAATACGTATTCCATTCTGCTGGTGTCTAATTATAGTCCACAAACTCTGCTTTGGTACCGCCAAACAGAGACAACAAGGCAATTTACGATTGCAAACTTGTTTACCTGGTATTTAAGGCTAATAACACATTCTTCTGCATCTATAAAATCACTATATCTACATAAATATAAATGAAATGTAATATTTAAAAACTGTTTAAAATCATAAACATTATTAAACTTACGTGTTATGAAGGCAAGTCTCCAAATTCTTTCTTTTGGGTAATTAATTTAATTTGGTGTATTCAATTATGCTGCTCGACTTCTCCTTTGCGAATAAATTATATTTATGTATTTTAATAATTCGATTTATCTTATTTAGTTTTTAATATAACACTCATTTTTTTACTTTTTGCTTTTGTTTAAAACGCGTCATTTCTTGTTAAAAGATAAAAGAAAACTGAGTTGTATTTGTTTTCAGTTTACTTTATTTCCCGTTAGAAATCATTTATTTTAATATAATTTAATGAAATTTATCATTGGTTCAACGCTTACGTTCATTGTGTAATGCTTCTTCTTAATTAAATCAATGTATTAGTACATTGAATAAATTAATTCAATGAACTAATACATTAAATCAATTAACTAATTTACCTATTGTAATAAGAAATAAATTTAATGAATGGTTTCAATGTAATGTTCATAATAGCGTTAATAATTTCATTGAATATTTTCAATGAAGCAATGAATTTCTACATTAAGATAATAATTTTTTGGAAAAAAATTAATGAATTTCATTTAATGTACTTCATTCATAGAAATTACTTTTTTCAGTGTAGTAAATTATGGACCGATTTTCATAAAATTTGGCAATGTTATTTCTACTTATATAAAACTTATTTGTGTCGAATATTAACTTGATACTATCATTCGTATGGGATTTATGCTCGTTAACGTAGTTTCCGGAAGAGAGGTTTATATGGCAGCTATGTTCAATTATTGGCCGATTTAAATGAAATTGGCACTTATACAAAACTTCTTTGTGCCAAATTTCATCAAAATATTACTATATATAAGGCATTTATGACCATTAAACTCCTATTCCGGGAGACCATTTGTATGGAGGCTAGATCAAATAATGGACCGATCATAACCAATTTCAACAGGCTTCGTCCTAGTGTCAAAATAACTGTTCGTGTCAAATTTCATCAAGACATCTTTAAAATTGTAACCTGTACTTTGTTCACAAGGTTTACATTGACAGACAGCCAGCCAAACGGACGGACGGACATCGTTAAATTGACCCAGAAAGCGATTCTGAGTCGAACGGTATACTTTAAGGTGGGGGTCTGATAATTTTTTCTGTGCGTTATAAACATCAGCACAAACGCATTATACCCCAACCACCTATGCACAGTGGTTCCAAAACGCTTTTTTTGGAAATAATTCAGTAACTAAAGAACGGTTAGAGGTATCTCAATAAAATTTCACATGGTCAGAACTGAAACGTTTTTGATACAGGCCCCTAGAGGGTCAGGGGGAAAGTGGGTGGTCATTCTTAGCCTCGTTTTTTTATTTTTTTTAACTTGGCAGGCTTAATATTGCCCCTAGAATTTTTCTAAAATATTCCTTCCTTACCTTACCCAATTCTTTTTATACAAGTTAGAATATGGACATTAATAATTTGTAAAAAAAGTTATTTGAATGTAATTTGATCTCAGAATTTCTTGAAGGACTTAAAATTTAGCATTTTTGAGTTTTTTTTTTTTTTTTTTTTTGAAATTAATACTTAAATATTAATAAAAATATTTAAACATTAATAAAATGTATAAACCTGTCCTAAAATCATATAATTAAACAAATTCCCACTTTTTATATGAAAATATCCAAAATCCCAATCAGTATAAAACGTATTAACGTGACGGGGCCTCTGTCAGAAAATACATTTTGGGTGTATACCTTACATATAGAGCTAAAAAATTTAAATAATTTTAAGTCGATCCCAGTTTTGTGATTTGAGAACATAACAAAATTGACAAAATTTGGATGGGGTTTGTGGGCAGACCTTTGCCCCAAACTCCTCTAGATTTACTTTCCACCAGTTCTACCATTTGGCGATTTTAGTCGGCATTTGCCCCTTTTTCAACTACCTGGCCACTTTTGTGGCCCCTTTTTTAAATGGCGACTAAATGGCGTTTTTTTCAGTCTATGTGCTAAATGACGAGAAACTATTTGAAATATAGAAGTTATTTGAAATACATGAACCCTTTATATATAATTTTCAACAAATAAATCAATCATTTTGAGATTGATTCACAGTATAGTGACATAAAAAACCGCGGAGAATTTATAAATAAACTGAAACTGTTAGTAACTAAAAATAATAATAAAGTTTAAAAACAGCTATTTATATTATCATATGGCGAAATTTTTGAACTGGATTGAAAAAATAATAATTTTTACATTCCTCATAGCAATCCCTCGGGGAACGTGTTTTTATTAAATTATCAATAATAAAACATGCTTTGTCTAACAGAGTTTAGTCAATACTTGGGGATCCATGCGTTCTGTTCTTTTGTTGTCCGACGGAGATTTGAAAGACTGGAGTATGAATGAAAAACTCGTGCAAAACTATAGAAGTTTAATTAATTTAAAGACTATGTTAATTACTTTTGTGATTAAATGTTAACCATTAATGTGATTAAATATTTATTTTTTCAACAATAAAAATTGTTGTAAAATAATTTTTTGTATTGTCATCAAATAAGAAAATTTTAATGAGTTTTTAGGCTTTATAGTAGTTGGCCTTTTTTTCAAAAAATTCCCTTTTTTTTGCTACTTTTTATTTTGAAATCCCCTTTTTTGGCCACTTTTTAAAAATTCTTACACTAAGGGAAAAAATTCGATTCAAAATCAACAACGGTTGTGCTCACATTGGTAATTTACGGTAACAGCTTTTTAATACCTTTCGTTAACAAATTTAATAGAAAACATATGTAATTTAACAATTTGATACCGAAATGGTTTCAACTTGGTGCCAATTAGGTATCGATTTTCAATAAGAATTGAACACGCAGTGTTTAATTTAAACATATACTGTGTAGATTCACTATTGACACAGAATGGTATCGTTTTCAACACGTATGTGATTGATACTTCTCTGGGTGTAACTGTGACGCTGCTTTACACGCATTTACATTAAGATTTCTTTTGAAAACATTAAAAAAATGATAAAGCCCAGAACAAAAGACAAAATTTATCAGTGAATAAATATTGCCACCTTTTTGGAAAAAACTAAAAAAAATTAAAATTTTTTTAAAGTTCCAACTTTAGATTAAAATAACTTTTTAATGGATTCATATATTTGTATGATTCTTGCAGCAATATTATTTAGAATTTTGTATGGAATCTGGAAAATATTCTAGGGGCAATATTAAGCACGAGTTAAAAAACTAAAAAAAAACGAGGCTAAAAATAAAGTAAACATTTATTTCGACCCGAATATATCTTAAACTAAAAGAGATAATCTACACATGTAAGCGTATTTTTTGTAGAGATTCACAAGGACTATCTATATATAAAATTTATTTTCTGTCATATCATAAATGAATTTTTGCCGATTTTTCAAAAAAATAATTCACTTCCCCCCTGACCCGCTAGGGGCCTGTACTCCTCCAAATCAAATCGGAAACATTTCTGCTCTAGCCATGTGAAATTTAACGGTTCTTTAGTTACTGAATTATTTAAAAAAAAAAAAAACGGTTGTATTGTGGTGTAGGGTATAAAAAAGGTCAGAAAAGGATAAATGTGTCAAAAAATAAAGCCAGAGAAAAGCTAGTAAATTGTTTTATTTATAAACGCATATATTTTTTTGTTCTCATTAGTTTTTGGTATTTCTTTGGAATATTTTACAGAATTTATAAATATCATAGCTGTAACTTATAAATGAAATAAAAAATAAAAATACTTTTTATTTCATTTCTATTTCTTATTTCTAATTAAAAAATATTTGTTAATCAATCTATTATCTTTTGAATAAAAATATTAAGGATTTCTAAAACAATTGAATTTATTATAAATTTGTATCTGATTGAACAAAATAAATTAAAAATTAAAATATTTTATTTAACCAAAAGAAAAACAAATATATTTTTATAAGAAGATAATCAAAAGTTTTTTATTTGACTATTTTAAAGTTTACTAATATTCATATGTATTTTATTTAAATAAAAAAAGTTCAACAAATTTTTCTGATTTTTATTCAAAAACTTTATATTCTAATAGAAACATTTAAAATAAATATTTTTATTATTTTATTCAACAAAAACTCCAAAAAATAAAAATATTCAGCCTCAAAAGGCTTGAATAACAAAAAATTATAAATTTTTTTCAAATATTCAAGTATAAAAAAAATATTTTCCTTATTTTTCTTTTTCAAAGTAAATTTAAAACTATTCAAACAAATTCATGTTGAATAAAAATATTCAAAAGTTTTCTATGAATAAAAAAAATTTAATGTTTTAAAACAGATATTATTTTATTTTTAAAATGGAAAATAAAATAAAGAACAATTGTATTCAAACTAAAGAAATAAAATATATTTTAAAATTAGTTAAAGACTTAAGAATTTGATTTATATTTTATAAATTTATATTCGAATACTTTTGTGGAAATATTATTTTATCTAACTTGTTAACAAATGGAATAATATTTAAATAATTTTTATTCAAATTAATTTCAAGTAATTGAAAATCATATTACAAAGAGTATAAAATAATTTTAAAGAAATTTATTTCTAAAAATATGAATAAAATATTAAAATAATTTATTTTTAACAAATATTTTGATTGAAAATATTCACAATGAACAGCTATGATAAATATAACATAAATAATTTCTATCGGTAAAAAGTGCCGAAATCAATAACCAAAATTTTGTACAGTCTTTAAAATTTCAATTTTTGTATTTATAATTTTCAAACACTGCTGGAATGTTTAAAATTTTAAAAATTATGCTTACACGCTTTCGTAAGTTCCAGTCTTCCAGAAAATGCCACTTTTTGAACAAAAATAAAATTAGAATTTTTGAGATTATTAAAATTTTGATTTTAAGAATGTTTTCCTAGTTATCGAATTAAGAAAATTAAAAAATTGAGTATTTAGTATAATTAAGAACATTATTCTATATGTTTTCAAAAAAATTTTTTTTCAAAAATTTGACAAAAACGCAAAAAATTTGAGATTAAAATGAGAAATAAAATTTTCAAATATCGTTTACCCTATGATAACATAGTAAAGTTTCTTGAGTTTTCTTTATCTTCAGAAATGCAAAAAATATTTAAAATCGGTTTATGTTTGTAAATGTAACAAGTTCTGATATATTTTTCACCCTCAAGGTGGTAAATTTTTGCTCACTGCAGCGCCGTCCATGCTAAAGCTACACACTTCTGAAATCTCAACTCCTCCTCTACCATTGTCCCTAGTTTCATCAAAATCGGTTTAGGAGTTTAACAAATCCAGTTTTATTATCATTTCATTTTGTAAATGACCCCATTGTGCAGTGTGGAACTGAAAATTACTAAAATCTGTTAAGTAAATTAAAAATGTTCTTAGATAAATGTAAAACAATCTATAAAATGTTTATATATTTCCAACATTGATAGAATTGTCTTTGTTAAGTTGAACATTAAGTTTATAGCCGTATTGAAATAAACTCCTCCAAATCTAATATATTTAGTTGAAAAAGTTTTTATTACACTCTATTTATAACAATATAATATTAGTTTAAACAGTCATAAAAAAACATATAAATCTACATCGCATTTTATATGAATCGAAACGTAATAACGAAACGAAATTAGTTTTAATTCCTACGACAAAGGAATTATAGAATTGAAATAAATTTTAATACTATTGAACTACTGCAGTATAAAATATCTACATATTGCTTTTTACAACCCTAAATAAAAATATTTTACCAACGTTAATATTGACTGATGTAACCAAAGTTATATCATGTTATTTAATCTTCATAGGAAATCATTTTTTATTTTCAAATAAAAAAATAGAATAATAAATAGAAAATTTACTATTGTTACTATTGCTAAATTTATGTAAATTTTATTTTTATTTTACCAAAAATAAAAAGAATGGAAAGGAAAGAAAAAACTAGAAAAATATACAAAAAATATAAACCAATGAATAATCAATGATGTGTAGGATAATTGCTGTCAGCAATTGGGAAAAGCTTTTAATAGTTGTTAGAACATGAAGTAAACTTCGTCATTTTATCCTACATCAAGGCTGTTATGTAAATATTTTACTTGGTGTTTTTACTTCAAAACTAAGGAGTGAGATCGAAAAATTCTTACAATACATAATATTCAACAACTTGGAAACGGTTGATTTTACAGTTTTCATTATTTTTTTAATCATTTGATAATCTAGCACAGATCACAGAAATATATAATTTTTATGGTTCTGTATAGGTTCGGTATATTGGGACACTTTTTTTGTGTTCTTGAATTCACTTTTCACAAAAGCTTAATATCTCTCCACTGGTCTAAGCTATGGACAATTTTGAAAATTGACCTCTCTTGGTACTAAAACTATGTTATTGATTTAGTACCACTTCAGAGCTTTCTTACCGTAATGACATGATACCAAATGGCTCCAAAAATATGTGGACACGTTGTGCTTTTTTAAGAAAAGGAGAAGTCTTTTTTGCAAATATTCCTTTATGCATATTTTAGTATTTATAGATCCGAATGTATCAAATGACTTTCCTGTTTTGCCGCAACTGCAAAAAGCTTGTCATACCATGAATTTTGTAAGAAATTTTTGCTGCTTTTGGGTCTTAAACTTATCTCCAACATTGCTTCGAGCATTAGCAATAAAAATTTTTGAGACACAAGCTGCGAAGATTCTGCCAGCACCTACGTTTCTTCGTCAATTATACAGCTTGAGTATTTTTGTATGAAATTTGGTTTTAAATTCCGAATCCTATTTTTGGCTTGTAATTTTTTTTTGCAGAATTCCAGTTTGAAATTTTTTGAACTTTATATGTTATCAACTTTCCCATTAGCTTTAAATTTTCGCACCAAATAGTTGAAGCACTGAGAAAACTGAGCTGATTTTCTACCAGATGTGTTTGGAGTTCCTTTCAATATGCCTTTAATTTTCTGGCCTTCCCAATATCATGTGGTTCTTTTTTCTTACCGAACTAGATTTCACATCAATAGTCAAATTCTCCTGATACTGTTTAATAACATTAGAAACGATTTTACGGACGACATTTAATTCTGTGGCCAATTATTTGTAAGACCTATTTGGATTTTTTGAAATTTTTTAATAACTTGTAGGACGTAAATTTTTTTCGTAACTTATTTTGATGAAAATAAGGACAAATTAACACGGTTGTTATTAAAAATAATAACTGAAGTATTGTTCCATGATAACTAGATTAAAAAAAAAAATTTTGAATATTGATTCCGAAAAAAGTTATGAGGCAAAATGTATGTTAGGAATTTTTCGATCTCACTCCTTATTATAATTTATGCTAAAGAAAAAAATAAGAAAGATTTTATTCAAATGAAAATACACTATATATTTCTTCATAAATAATACAGAAAGCTTTAAGTAATAAGTAAGCAGTCCTTAATGTGATTTTGGTAATATAAATAAAAAATAATTGATTTTTAAAATACCTTAAAAAACTTTAAATGAGACACTTTTGTTAACGAAATTGTACACAGAATAATTATCACGGTCTTTTTTCAATTAACATAGTTGTTTCATTTTGCATTGAAATTTAATAAATTTATTCAAGTAAAAATGAAATAAAAATAAAATTTAACTATACTTTTATATCCTATATACATTTTTAATTCATCTAATCAACTACTTGATTGATTTAATTAATTTATTAATTGGGAATTTTTGTCTATTTTGTATTTTTTACAGTTTTTAGTAATTGATATAATCATTTTGGTGAAACGTGCAAATTTAAACAAGTTTTTAATTGAATGAATTATTTTCATATATATTTGTTAATTGGTGACTTTTTTCTGTGTATGATACAATTACAAACCAATCCAGTTCAACTAACTTGTAAACAAACTTTTCCCTTCTTCTTAGCCTTTCGTACAGTGCACAGTGGGGTAAAATCGAAATTTTTTGGAAATAAATCTGTAACTTCTGATTGGTTGGTTGGATTTGCATGAAATTTTAGGCATAGCAGAGGAGTGTACAATGTTTTGTGACTTAATAAATTTAAATTACCATAGGTTAGGTTCTGTAAAAGATATTGATTTCAATCTTTTTCTGTATAACGAAGAATTACGTCAGCTATGCAATGTAATTTAGATGAAAAAAATCGAGTTTAAACTTTTTCTGATTTTTGAAATTAAATTAAAATTTTTGTAAAAAAGTGTTTTTTTTAAGAAACTATAAATATTTCATCTGTAATAAAATCTTTGTTATTAAAGATATCTTAACGAAATTTTCGGTGGATGTAGACTTTATTGTATAAAATGAGAAAGTGAAAAAAACTTTCAAATTTTTGGAAAGGAATCCCACAATTCCCAAAAAAACTTCGAAAATCCCAAAAATGGGTTTTTTCACATTTTCGGCTATAAAATCCACATTTTTCCGAAGTCCCGTAGATTTTGATTGAAAATTTTTAACAACATATTGCAGATTCTTAAACTGCACTACGCTTGGCGATTCGTGCTGTGGGATTTGAGAAAATACAGACTAAATCAAAACTTTCATATAAAATGAGTCAAATTCGGGAGGGTGTGTACCTTGATCACTTAAGTCATTGGGTTTGTTTTTTATTTTAGAGTCTTCTCTATGAAGATACCTTTCAGAAAAGTATAAAATTATTATATGTTTTTAAAGAAAATTTTAATTTAGAGAAAAAAGAGTGAAGATACTTTTTCGACCAAAAGAACACAAAAAGTCGTCAATTTTGCAATTTTCAAATTCAGAATCGCTTATTTTTGGACTCGGTAAAGATATCAATTTCAATTTTTTTTATTCAATAGATAATTTTGTTTTTTAATTAGCTGAAGAAAAAATAAATGAAATCGGTCGGAAACAATAGGATATATATGACAAAAACTCAAAAACTATAAAAGATAAATAGGACATGTAAGCATGTTTTTTTGAAGGTTTTTTGAAATTGGACGAGAAACTAAAATTTGGCTAGTGATTAAAACATTTTTATATCAGAGGTAACCAACTTTGTGCCCCTTTAGCTCCGCCCTTGAGGGGTCTGTACAGTCTCCCTTCCAAACTTAACATTGTACATTTCTCTGCTATGCTTATTCCAAGTTTCATGCAAATCCAACCAGCCGATCAGAAGTTACAGATTGATTTCCAAAAAATTTCGATTCTGCCACACTGTGAAGTGTGCTCCAGACAATCACTTTAACGGGTATAAATCCCATTAAAATGTTAGTATCAAGTTAATATTCGACATAAATAAGATTTATATAAATATAAATAATAGTGCCAAATTTTACGAAGACTGGTTCATAATTTACCATAGCCCCCATATAAGGCGTACTTTCGGGAATCACTCAAAAGTGAATAAATTCATATAAGTATTAGTATCAACGTAATATTGTAATATTCGATTCTTTTATTTAACACTTAATACAAGTATCAGGCCACAAGTCTAGAATAAGAAGACCCCTCATCAAATTTTGAATGGTGTAGGGTATCATATGGTCGGACTTGACCGACAATATCTTTCTTTCTCATTTAATTTAAGTTTTCATTTAACTTAAGCGTTATTTACACCTTTTATAATTCTGGGGGTCATAAATGATTGAAGTGGAAGTGAGAAAAAGTAATTATATATAGAACAAGCTTTTAATTAAGTTATTTAATTAATTTGTTCATGTGTTAAATAAAAGTTAATTGCAGACACATTATTGACACATATTATGAAAATAAGAAAAGGTCAAATGAAACGGTCAAGCTAAAATATAAAAATTTTATTAGTATTAATTTACATGATCGTAATATATAAACAATGCTTAAAGAGCATATTTCTATAGGAAATATTTTTTAAATAACTAAGTATTACTAAAAAAATAAATAACATTTTATCAGGCCTGTTCTGGAATCACGAACGATTTTAAAATTATGCAAGTGATTTTCAGCTGTTCTGGAAATCACGTGATTTTAAATTTTTCGAAGTGATTTTAATTTTAAGAAATTATGAGCAAACAGCTAATTTTTTGTTTTGTTTACAATTTCATAAAATAAATTATTTAGCCTTTTGAAATATAAAATATTTAGCCTTTAATTAAAATGCCAGGAGCATCGTTATTGGCAATAATTGCTTTAAAAAGGAAGAAAATAAATAATTAGCGAATTAAAAAACATTATTTGCGGAATCTATCAAATCCTATGCAAACAGAAGAAATGTTGTAAGCAAACAGCTGACAGACTAAGAAAAACTGAAATCACGAAATATTTTCCAAAGTAAAGAAAAATTTAAACGCAGAACTAAAGGTGTTTTTCAATAAAATTAAAAATTTTCAAACAAAAATGGATAAAGAACATAATAAATTATTTATATAAGCCATTTTACATTTGATTAACAACACAGTCTTTGCAAAAATAAACAAGTGATTTGAAATCGATATTTAAAGGTTTATTGATTTGAAATCACGTGCACAGAACACCTTTTAGGTGATTTGAAATCACTTCTACAAAATGTGATTTCCAGAACATACCTGTATAATATATAATCCACTATTTAAACAAGTCAGAAAATATAGTTGTTCAAGACCGACCATATGATACCTACGCCATTCCGATGCACATACTTTTTACTTGTAAAAACCAGATCAAATGAAGGTCTGTAAAATAGACCTTTTTTAAAATTTAAAAAATCATTCGGAAAAAACCGATAAATAAGAAAATATGCACTTTTTAACAAATAATTTAGCGAGAGAGCAACATCAAGCTTCCAAAAATTGGTTAATTAGGGGTAGTGAGATTTAGCTACATTACGCAAGGCGAGGCACTGAAAACGTGGAAATTAACCCTTAAATGCCCCTGGTATCTTTAAAGATACAACCATTAAAAAATTCCTACGGCCACAATTTTCGTTAAATTTTTCTTAAATTGGTTTTATATCATTTAAAACATTACATGCCTTTGTAAAAAAATATTTTGTATTTCTAAATTATGCCGTTTTGGAAATATTTTAAAATGAAAGTGTAAAGTCTGAGAACCTATGAATATTTTTAAATGAAAAAAGAAAAATATTTCCGTTCTTTGAACTATATCCTTTAAAAATATTAAAAATATACTGATATAAGTAGACAATTCTCTAGAAATTATAATTTTCCGACTGTATCTTCAAAGATACACTAGGCGTTTACAGCTAAAACTTGATTTATGTTACACTTGGTATTTGTGCCTATTATCAGTGGCATTTTCGTATATGATATTGCCTTTGCTAGAGCAAATTATACTTGTTTGGGGTTAAGTAATATAGTTTTTTAGACTTTAAATTGTTTAATAACACTTTTTAATTACAAAAATTTAGTTTATATGCACTTTTGTAAAGAAATTTAGCTTTTAATCGAGTTAGTTTGTTATGTCTGATGATGACATGTGTGAACTAATTTGTAATACCGAAATTATAGGTGATGATAGTATTTAGGACATCTATAATGAAAGTGGTGATATAAAGTGATAATCTAAATTTTGCTCATTGATATAAAACGACAGGTCAAATGCAGGTGATAAGTAGCATGTGAAAATATGAAGTGTATTAAAAAGACAACAATCTTTTATAAATTTTCAAATAAAAAAAACCGTTGAGTTTGTCATTACATGTGTAATATATCGAAAAAATAATCTAAGAACCCATATATTCTGGATCCTCTCTGTCTGTTGAAAGTATGCTAGTTAACGGAGAAGAACACCTAAAGGGACAGAATTTATTTGGTATTAAAAATGGGCAAAATCTGTTTATAATAGTTATGGGTCAAATATATAAACACAGGGTGTTCGTTGTAAGTTTAGTTCATATTTTTCTGCTGATATATCTTAAACAAAAGCATGTCGACAATGAAATTTTTTACAAACTCGGAAACCAAAAATGTGAATGATCCACCCACTTTACCGACCACCACCCATATAAGGTAAAAATTTTGAATTTTGCAAATGGTGGGTATATAGATTCGACAAAGTCGAATATTACATTCTCATTTATCGATATATTTAATTTTGAAGCCACCCTAATGAATATATGTACATGTCTATGAAATATTAATGTTATTTAATCAGATTAAATACAACTATGTAATTAAGATATACAGATAATGTAAATATTAAAAAAACTTAATAACGTTAATTTAATTAAAATTAAAACTTTTCAAAGTAACTTTGAATTTTGATTTTATTTATAAATAAGCCAGGAATAAAGGACTTTATAAACAAAATTATACAAAAAAAATATATTTTAAACCATCAGAACTACATCGATTTTATAGAAAGAAATTCCATTTGTACAAATTTTATAAAAAAAAGAAGCACACACATAAGGAGTGAGATCGAAAAATTTTTAACATACATAATATTCAATAACTTGGAAACGGTTGATCTTAGAGTTTTCATTATTTTTTTAGTCATTTGATAATTTAGCACAGAAAACAGAAGTATATAATTTTATGGTTCTAACCACTAATTATAAAATTGTGGACCATTTTTGAAAACCCTTTCTTTGGAGATTTGATAGTTGCTTCAGTCACTTTTTTGGAACAGTGTGCTCATCTTCTGTTAAAATCTTCGGTATTTTTGGGACACCTTTTTGTGCTCTTGAATTCACTTTTCACAAGAGCTAAATATCTCTCCACTGGTCTAAGCTATGGACAATTTTTAAAATTGACCTCTCTTGGTACTAAAACTATGTTATTGATTTGGTACCACTTCAGAGCTTTCTTACCGTAATGACATGATACCAAATGGGTCCAAAAATATGTGGACACGTTGTGCTTTTTTAAGAAAAGGAGAAGTCTTTTTTGCAAATATTCCTTTATGCATATTTTAGTATTTATAGATCCGAATGTATCAAATGACTTTCCTGTTTTGCCGCAACTGCAAAAAGCTTATCATACCATGAACTTTGTAAAAAATCTTTGCTGCTTTTGGGTCTTAAACTTATCTCCAACATTGCTTCGAGCATTAGCAATAAAAATTTTTGAGACACAAGTTGCGAAGATTCTGCCAGCACCTACGTTTCTTCGTCAATTATACAGCTTGAGTATTTTTGTATGAAATTTGTTTTTAAATTCCGAGTCCTATTTTTGGCTTGTAATTTTTTTTTTTGCGGAATTCCAGTTTGGAATTTTTTGAACTTTATATGTTATCAACTTTCCCATTAGCTTTAAATTTTCGTTCCAAATAGTCGAAGCACTGAGAAAACTGAGCTGACATCTACCAGATGTGTTTGGAGTTCCTTTCAATATGCCTTCAATTTTCTGGCCTTCTCAATATTATGTGCTCCTTTTTTCTTACCGAACTAGGTTTCACATCAATAGTCAAATTCTCATGATACTGTTTAATAACATTAGAAACGGTTTTACGGACGACATTTTTTGTCGAATATCATCTGCCTTAACAATATGAAATAAAAAACTAAATGAATTTCGTTTAATCTTTCATCCTTTTTTACAACGCACAGTGGTCCCAAAATGCTTTTTTAAATAATTCTGTAACTCATGAACCATCAGGGATAACTAAATAAAATTTTCATAATTTTTTCATTCATTAATGATTTGAATGTAAAAAAAAATCATATAGGTAGTCCTTGTAAAAATCTACAAAAGAATATGTTTACTTGTATAGGTTATTTCTATTAGTTTAAGAGATATTTGGGTCGAAGGAATTTTACCCTCATTTCTGGTTTGATTTTTAAAGTTTTTCCAACTTAATTTGAGCCCTAAAATTTTTTGGAAATATCTACTGGATTTCTTACAAAATTCTAAATACTTAATATTGCTGCAAGAATCATTTAATAAATTTATCTGATATTAATTATATCTTCAATGGTTCACAAGTTCACAAAATTATTTCCAAATAAAAAACATTTTTGGACCACTGTACAACGCTAATAAAGTTTAATATATTAAATAAGTTAAGTACAACGAAAATTATTATGCAAATATTAAAAAAAATATTTTATAATTAACGATTGAGTATCAAGAAATTTTTATTATTTTTACGGGTTATTATTTAACCAATAAAAGCATATAGGTATGTAGTTAAAAATTACACAGGTCAACAAAATAGCAAAAAAAAAAAAAAAAATTTAAAACTGAAATAATTCTGCAAAATTATTATTCCTTAGACTTGATATAGTGTAGAAAGTCAAATTAAAATTTTCCATCACGTCACATTTTTAACCCATTGAGGACCAAAGAAAATTTGTTTCCTTAAGAAGTTTTTAGGTTATAAAATTTTCCAAGTAATAGGTACTTTTTTACACATATTTTATAGGCAAGACATGGCCCTACAAAAATGTAGTACTAGTAAAGTCTCTAACTTCTCACACATAGCCCCTGGAAGTCATTAAAGTCGATAAAATCAAGAATTTCTCCATTAACCCTCATAGAACCATTGAAAAATGAAGGATAAGTTGTGGGTGTTTTGGGGGAAATTTGTATTTGATATAACTAATACAAGACCGCAAATATTTCCATTATATCACAATTTTAACCCATTGATGACCAAATGAAATATGTACCTCTAAGAAATTTTTAGGTTATATAATTTTCTGTATAATAGATAGAGTAAATTATGGATAGAGAAGGAACAATAAAACAAAAGTGTAGAATATGCCATGTCTCTAACATGCCCTCTAAGCACCTAAAGGTCTTTAAAGTTGCTAAAAGCACTGAAAAAATAGGAAAAATATGCGAAGAACAATGGGAGCTTTTGCACCAAAATGCTTTTACTGAGAGATTATATCAACGCGTATGGAATCCTATTTTGGTGACTGACTATTGTTGCTTCTTAATATAAGTAAAAATTAAAAATTGTACATTCTAAAATCCTAACTGAATAAAAAAATTTTCCATATATTTTTCAATGAAGTTAAAAATATAAAAAAATTATAATATTTTAAAATTGTGAAGTCATGGAAATGTTTAATTTAACTTTCTGCACTACATTTAGTCTAAGGAGTTAAAATTAATCCAATTTATTCACAATATATTTTTTTTTATAATTTTTTGTTAATTCAGTTATTTAAATTAGAATTTTTATTCTTTTCATATTTTTTATAGCTACGCATTTTCTGTCAGTGCGATTTTAAAAATTTTACCATTTTTGAGATCTACTGTCTTTTGTTTATTATATCAAATACAATTTTTCTCTCTACACCTATTCCCTAACCATCATTTTTCAATGGTTTTATGAGGGTTAAATGAGAAATTCTTGATTTTTACAAATTTAAAGACTTCTAGGGGCTATGTGTGACAAGTTAGAGACTTTACTATTACTACATTTTTGTACCCCCATGTCTTGGCTATGAAACATGTGTAACTAATCTTGGAAAATTTTATAACCTAAAAGCTCATCATGGATGCATAATTTTTTTGGTCCTCAATAGGTTAAAATGTGGTATAAACGTGATGGAAAAAAACCGAAATGTTCCTGGTGATTGGGACGACTATACCTACAATATCTGCAACATGATTTTCCAGATACTTTTTTAGTGTTGACCTGTGTTATTATTTTACATAAACATTTAAATATGATATTAATAGTAATAAAATAAATAATTAAAATTTAATTTTAATATTTAATGATTTAAATGAGCAAATTTAACAATAAAATTATGAAAACGAGTTTATATAATTTTTTGGCACTTATCAATATCAGATATTAATTAAATATAAAATATTTTATTTGACTTTGTTTGTCGATATATCATTCAAATGGTGCATATTTATGAATTTTTTATTATTTATCTTTTTTTTTTTTTTTGTCTACTATTAACATTTAACTATTTGTAAAAAACATTTATTATTTAATGCTCGCTTATGGTATACAATTTATTTCTTTATATCGGTATAATTTCCATTTTACTGAACAATTTAATATATGGGAAATTCTTCAAACTCGTTTACTTTTGGTGTTTAAAAAATGTCGAAAAATAATTAATGGCACATCAACGATATTTAGTACCACACATGTGTGAAAAACCTATGCACACATGCGTACTTGAAAATTATAAGTAATAAAACTGTTTTATTGCTTTTGAGATTAAAAAAAGCATGTTCAAGTAATTTGAACATTCTGCCCGGGGAAAATTAAATTAAGAAAATTATGAAAATAAGATATAATAAACAAATTTCCGGATTCTTCGGGACAGCAAGGAAGGCGATCGGGTTTTTTCTCGGGCCTTTCTCCAGGCCTTAGTTTCGGCATATTATTTTCATTTGCATTGACAATATCAGTAGCGACAGGTTCTGGTGCCTTGTTAACATCAGATGAATTATTGGCAATAATATTAGCTGAATGAGCGGCAACAACAGTAGGTGCTACAGATGTTTGTATTTCTGCTGATGTTTCAGCTGCAGATGATTGTACTTCCTCGTTATCAAACTCAGCTTCATCGTCTTCCATTTTTTGTAAAGCTTCACTACTTTTTAAACTGGAATCAACTTCCATTGATTCTGGTGTGGGTTCTTTTGCCTCCTGCACGGCTGATACAGGCTCTTCATTTGTGGGGGTTTCCCTTTCCTCTGTTATATTTTCAACAGACTGTATTTCTTTTGTTTTCATGTGTTTTGATTCAGCTGCTTCTTGACTTTCAATAGACTCAACAGCTGGTTCTAAAACAGCATCCGTTTTATCTTTTTCTAGCTTTTCCGTTACTTCTTCTGGTATAGCTTCCTCACTACTTGTGGCTGTGTCTTTCGATTCCACAGTTTTTGTTTCTTCAGCTAAGGCCACTTTATCATCATCGTTATATTGTTCAACATCTTTAGATTTTGCTTGTTAACTGCTCTTTGTTTTTTCGAATTGTTCAAAAAACATTTGCATTTTCTGCAATTGTTGATGAATTGCCATGACTTTTACCATTAGTTCTGCTAAGTCTTGTTGACTCAACATTTTTGTTATTGTTTTTTTTTTTTTTTTTTCTTTTGTATGTAGAAAAATTGAACCCGTTCTGTTCCGGTGTTGAGGCAATATTGTTTTTGCCTCGAAGTTTTTGGACGGGACTATTTTTTCATAGTTCGCCTATCCGGCTCGAAGGACCAAAAAATGTAAATATTACTAAATAATTTTATAAATAATAATTTTTTACTTAGAGTGATTGTAGGTCACTCTATGATGAATGCTTGTAAGGCACTAAATTTGTTTATATTATAAAATTCTTACGTACTAATGATGAATATCTTAAACTAAACAAGAACACATGCGTACGTGAGTATCAACATGTGTTTTCCTTAAATATAAAAACCCTTGATAAGAATGTGAATAGCAAGGGTTGTTCGTACACATGTGTGAAAAACATATGCACACATGCGTACTTGAAAATTATAAGCAGTGTTGCCAGGGCTTGAGAAAAAAAGAAGCTAAATTAGACTTTAAAAAAGGTCAGAAAGGGCTAAATGCCTAAAAAATAAAGCCAGAAAAAAAGCTAAAATTTGCTTTATTTTAAAACGCATTTATTTGTATGTCCTCATAAGATTTTGGTATTTTTTAAAGATTTTTTAGTGAATTTGTAACGATAACATAAAAGGTGTCTATGGATAATAAAGTTTGTTAAAAAATAATTATAATTTTATTACAGAATGAAGCGCAGCAGGCGAAAATTGTCGTTAAAAATGAATACTTTCGATTTTTTGTTCGAACTTATACACAAAAATTTATGATTTTGTAAAAATAAAATTAGTAAATTTTTAGCATTTTTAAGGCTATGTTAATAATAAAAAAGGCTAACAAAAAAGCTAGAAGCTAAAACGACAATTTTGAGGCTAAAAGCAAAATAAAAAGGCTAGATTTAGCCTTAAAAAGGCTAAACTGGCAACACTGATTATAAGTAATAAAACTGTTTTATTGCTTTTGAGATTAAAAAAAGCACGTTCAAGTAATTTGAACAACTAAAAACACCGCGTTCTTAGCCCATGAAAACCGTTGTTGAATATTTTTAGTGAAATCATATTTTCCGCGTAAGTAAAACTTAACACAAGAACTTATTTCAGATTAAAATTGACTTATAACACCAAAATCCGCTATAACAAAATATGCAAAATTTCTGATTTTTTTTTTTTAAATAGCTTACACTTTTAGCAAATGAATATTCTAAAATGCCACAATGATTTTAAAATGTAATTTGGAAACCTTTTTTGATAACGCGATACTCTAGCTTCACTGAAATAACGTTGCGAGTGTGCCTCGCGAAAAAGGCAACTCTTGGAGCCATTCACATTTTTTTTCTCCAAGTTTGGGTACCTCTTACAACATTTCTGTAGAGGGCACATTAAATCAAATGATGCATAATTTCAACAGCTATTTGACTCTATTATGAATTTAGCGATACAGGAAACGGCGTTAAATCCCTTGTGAAAAAAACTGCAAAATTTTAAAATTTTTTTTAAAATTGGTTTCACGAATTTTGCACAACACAATTTGATACTAGTTAATGGCACGCTAATTAAATCCATGCTGGTCTTTTTCTACAAATGTGTGTAGCCTACATTAGAAGAATTGAACACTTATCCGCGATTACAGCATTAAAAAGAAAGAAAAAAAACTTGTCAGTTTCAAAGACTTTTTTAGATTTTTTGACTTTGAGTGCTTGCCGGCATTACATTGAACCGTTCTAAGACTTGAATTTTTGTTCTTTTATACCATCAAGTATTGTTAACATAATTGTATCAAAAGTTATTTAAAAAGATCGGAAGTTAAAAAAATATTTGAGGTTTAAGGTCGATTTCATAAAAGTAAACGTAAAATGAGAATTGTCCATATACAATTTTATAACTTTGTGAGCAATAAATATGTGAAGAATTTTAAATAAAATGGAATTTTTTTGTTCTTTATTTCATGATATTAAAATAAGCATATGCATTATGGTATTAAAAATTATAATGAATAGCGAAGAAACAAATTAAAAAGCAAACCTATAATGTTATTAAATATTGTCTACAGTTGTATGAAAAAAACAAAGTAAAAAAATTAAAGAGTAAGTAAAAAGTATTTTTTAGTTTTTTTTTCTGTTATTTTCAGTGGGTTGAAGTCTAAAAAAAAAAAAAATATATATATATATATATATATATCGTTCATTCCATGAAAGAACGCCCAAAAATATACCAAGTATCCTCCGATTTTTATAAAATTTTATTCGTATAATGTCCATGGGTGTCTATAAATATTTCCGTTTTCAGATTCGTTAAATTCAGAAAATTCGCGATTTTATTTCGAATTTTCACTTTTGAAAAAATCTAAAAAATCTCAAAAGTATACAATTTTATACACAAATATTTCTGGGAAGGCTTTGCAGAAATTTGTGATTTAAACGGCGTTTGAATTGTAATTATGTTAGCTTAAACATGGATATTTTATAAATAAAAAATATTTTTTAAAAATGCATTTTAATGCAATTGCATTTTTTAAATGCATATAAAGAAAAATGCATTTGAAAAATGCAATTGCATTAAAATGCATTTTTAAAAAATCTTTCTTATTTATAAAACGTACGTCGTAAAGCCGCCATATGCGAAATTTTAAGACCGTTTCAATAATTAAAATTCACAAAGTCTTTCCAGGGATATTGCTATTCAAAGTTACATACTTTTGAAATTGATAAAAGGCTAAATGGAGTTTATGTTCACAGAAAAAAGTCACCAATTAACAAATATATATGAAAATAATTCATTCAATTGAAAACTTGTTTAAATTTGCACCTCTCAACAAAATGATTATATCAATTACTAAAAACTATAAAAAATACAAAACATAAAAAAATTCCCAATTAATAAATTAATTAAATCAATCAAGTAGTTGATTGTATGAATTAAAAATGTATATAAGATATAAAAGTATAGTTAAATTTTATTTATATTTCATTTTTGCTTGAAAAAGTTGATTAAATTTCGATGCAAAATGAAACAACTATGTTAATTGAAAAAAAGACCGTAAAAATTTTTTCTGTTTATACAAATTTTTATCGAAATTGAAAGCCATCAAGTAAAAAAAATATACTTTTTCGGGCGTTCTTTCCTGTAATGGTCGATATATATTTGAATTAATTCATACCTATGCATCATTGCGTACAAGTAATATAAACATTTAATTCAACAGCAAGTATACGCCTCACCAACAATTAGCCTTTTGTATACAACCAAAAATTTATACGTATCCTTACAACCAACATACCTGGGTATGTCACACACTTTGTATGCAATATTTAACACTTTAATATTTTCAAGTGTTTTTACGACAGAAAGAAAAACACTGGTATTTGATAATAATGTCAGGAATTTTAGAATTTAAAATTTTTATTATCATCTGTGCTTCTGTAGATATTAGTTGTTATAAAATGGGAGACTTGGATACCGTTTGCAAAAATACACAGCCAAAAAATACAAAACCAAAAATGGGCTTGATATTTAGATATTCTATTTTTAATGGTGCAATGTCTCATAATTAACGACTTCATATATGGCGTTTTAACAAAAAAAAAAAAAAAAAGAAATACATAAGGAACTAAATACTTATAATTTTTTTTTACTACAAAGACAAAAAGGATTATCATATTTGTTATTTATTGATGAAAAATAGGTGTGTTCTTTCCAAATCAATCTTCTAAGTCCATTAAATAAATAATTGGACTAAAAACCCCCCAAACTTTAACTCCAAATTGGGGAAATAAGTCAGAAAACATTTACTGATGATAATTATGACCTATTATTAAAAAAATTACAAGAATTTCTGCTATTTTTATTTTGTTTGACATTCTCAAATACAAAGGTGATAAAAATTCAAATACTTTTGTGAGGTAAATTCGATGACTTTTCATACTATTTCTGGAATAACTTGGAAACAGTGCAATATTTTTGATTGCAGTTTTTTACATTATAAAGCTAATAAATAGACAAACACAGTTCAGATAATAAATCTAAGAATTATTTTTTTAAATCACGTAATAAAACCGTTTTTATTATTAATTTAAAAAAGTCAAATTCTTTAGGGAGATACTGTATATAAATGTGATGATATTCAAATTGTTGATGTCAGAAGAAATGCGTTATATTATAATTCGTGAATCCAACAGAAAATGATACAAATATTAAACCTCTTCAAATAAAAAGCTATTACTACATCGGAGTTTGAAGCTTTTTGAAGAATATTATTATTTGTTGACTTATGGAAAACAAACTGGCATACGATATATATCGAGCTTCAATGTGAATTCAACATTTCTTTGCAATCAGTCGTTTTATCGGATTTAATAATGGAAATACACCCCAGGAGCATAAGCAAAACGAAAATAAATCCGCAGCCATTTAAGATATTTTCTTGATGCTGAATTCACCGTTGTTGAACAATTATATCCTTATCGTTTAGATACAGGAATCACTCAGCATATACCTTCAAAGCCAGCTAAATATGTCATGGTATGGCATGGAAAACATGGATAAATGTCTTGGCGTATATTCAATAAAATGGAGAACAAACTCATGGCCTTTAGGTTTTTTACAACATTTTGGCTACTTTTGCTATATATATATATATATATATATATATATATATATATATATATATATATATATATATATATATATATATATATATATATATATATATATATATATATATATCACCTATATATATATATATATATATATATATTATATCTACAAAAACAAAAATCTCTTTCTCCTTAAATTAGATTCTTAAGATTAATCTAATTTTTTTATGCAAATTTAATGAAAAAAAAAAAAAAAAACTTAGTTTTTTCTCTTTAAGGCAGAAAAAAAGTACAAAATAATTGTATATTTTTCAGAATTTTTATTGTATGTAAATCACCTTTAGTTACTTCTTCTGTATTAAATTTCATTTATAATTTTGATACAATCAACAGTAATTTGTTTTCAAAGAAAAATAATTTCTAATATGCAGATTATTTATAAAAATCCAATTAGTTGCAGAGTCATTCCATTTAAAACCAACCAGCTGATTTTCTCACCTCTTCCGAATTTGATAATATTTGGTACAATTATTATTATTGTCAAAACTAATACTAATTCAAAATTAATTCAGATCATTTCATTAAGTGGTTCGCGAAATATCGCGGTTTGAAAGTGCAAAATAGCTCAAAATATGTACAAAGTTGCATACACAAAATTACAAATATCTTTCGAAGTATTTATTATATAAGATTTACTGAGATCTCATATTAAAGGTATCAACATTGCCTTTAATATGATGTATAACATGACTTTTTTTCTCAGCATCAAAATGCTCCATATCTCGCGATTTTTCGTTCGCGGGTAAATATCTCTATTTAAAAATTAAAAAAATATATATGTTAATGATGAAAATATTTTCTATAACCGCGGTAAGTCGCATTCTGGGACTTATAATATTTTAGGAGTTATTACAACAAATGCCATAATAAATGCGAAATATTTATTGCAATTTGTATTGTTTTGTTTGTAATAAAATAGAAAAATCGCCTATTTCTTCCAAAAATCATCCGAATGTAATAAAATTCGGCAAGAATATTAATATTGACCTGGTAACGCAAATGTCGGGTTTAAATTTGATTAACGTGATAGTTCGCGATTTATAATATCTCAAAAATTAGGAAAATTGTCTTTTTAAAAATACAAATATCTTACAAAATATTTACGTTACAACGTTCATTAAGGCAATTATTTACCTTCAAAATAATACCTGAAATATGTTTTTATATTGAATTTTATTGGTGGATAATTCGCGAATTAAATTTCGCGGTCTCGTATTTTCAAAAATAGTATTTTTAAATTCGTAAAAAATATGTATGTAGAGGCCGGAACCATTTTAAATCGCGAACTATCGCGGTAATCAAACTTAAACTCGGCATTTGCGTTACCAGCGTCAATATTAATATTCTTGCCGAATTTTATTACATTCGGATGATTTTTTGAAGAAATTGGCGATTTTTCTATTTTATTACAAACAAAACAATACAAATGCAATAAATATTTCGCATTTATTATGACATTTGTTGTAATAACTCCTAAAATACTGCGAGTCCCAGAATGCCACTTACCACGGTTATAGAAAATATTTTCATCATTAAAATATATATTTTTTTTAAATTTTTATAAAGACCAATTTCCGAGATATTTACCCGCGAACGAAAAATCGCGAGATATGGACCATTTTGATATTGAGAAAAAAGTCATGTTATACGTCATATTAAAGGTAATATTGATACCTTTAATACGACATCTCAGTAAATCTTATATAATAGATACTACGAAAGATATTTGTAATTTTGTGTATGCAACTTTGTACATATTTGGAGCTATTTTGCACTTTCAAACCGCGATATTTCGCGAACCACTTGATGAAATTATCTGAAATTTTGAATTAGTGTTAGTTTTTACAAGAATAATGATTGTACCAAATATCATTAAATTCGGAGAGGAAAAGTCGAAAATTGTAATTTTTCGTGTTGGTTTTAAATGGAATGACTCAGCATTCATTTAATTTTTTATTTTTTTATTTCGTTAAAGTAATTATGAAGTAAAGAAGAAGATCTAACGAAATAATTAAATGTTTACCAACAGCTTTCATTAAAGAAGAGTTTTAAAAGAGATTTACTTAACAAAAAATAATGATAAAAGAAAAAAAATTAAGAAAAAACATTATCTGAAATGAAGAATAAAACGTAATTACGTAGTATTTAAATTTTTTTAAGATGCGTTAGGTTCATGTGACATATTAGTAATATTAAAATAAAATATCACGTAAAAGACTTGTAGAGCAATTTATTTAGAGAAGTTTCAACTGTTTCAAACCATAAGATATACAAAAACCATCCGTAGCCATATCCGTATTCGCAATCGACTTTAAAATAATAGTCATTTTTTAAAACAAATTTTTCATACACATTTTGTCTTTAAAAGATATTTTAAATTTGTGTAAACTTGATACTTTAAATTTACAAAAAAAGTTTATGTAACATCAAATTAATTCAAGAAATTATGTTAATTTCTAATCCAATAATTAAAACCCTTAAAATAAAATTAAATAAACAAAATTCCATTTAATCACAAAAGTAATTTTAAGTGGTCCTAATAACATTATCATGATTTATATTAAATGTTTAACAAACCAAACCTTTGACAAATCGATATATTTTGACGATTGAATAGTAAATTTTGTCTACGTAAATAATAAAATGTCAACAATCAAATCTGAATTTATTTATTTAGATCAAATAGCACCAGTGTTGCCAGTTTAGCCTTTTTAAGGCTAAATCTAGCCTTTTTATTTTACTTTTAGCCTCAAAATTTTCGTTTTAGCTTCTAGCTTTTTTGTTAGCCTTTTTTATTCTTAGCATTGCCTTAAAAAAGCTAAAAATTTACTCATTTTATTTTTACAGAATCATCAATTTAAGCATTTTTGTGTATTAATTCGCACAAAAAAATCAAAAGTATTTATATTTGACGAAAATTTTTATGTTATAGTTACAAATTCACTAAAATATCTTTAAAAAATACCAAAATCTTATGAGGATCTAAAAATAAATGCGTTTTTAAATAAAACAATATATTCGATTTTTTCAGGCTTTATTTTTTGGAGCATTTAGCCTTTTCTGACCTTTTTTAAAGTCTAATTTAGCTTCTTTTTTTCTCAAGTCCTGGCAATACTGAATAGCACTTAAAATAACAATTTATTGTGATTTCAAAAGATTTCGTTTAATGTCAATGTCCTAAGTAAGTTCTTTACATAGAAATGAATTATTTATAGCACATTTTGTATATTAAGTGGTGTGTTAATGGTTTATAGTTGAATAATTTGATTGTGATCAATAACATTTTTTAAATGTACTACAATTTAGTAAATAGATTAGGTACTTAATACAAGTGGCTTTAAAATGTTAGTAAATAAATAAATGTTAGTAAATTTTGAATAATTTAAAACATTAGGAGAAGAAAACTTTGGATTTAATAATTATTTATTTTTAAATTTAATTTTGTAGCCAAAAAAAGACTGTAGTTCTCAAGTTGTTTGTTATTATTATTATTATTACATATTTTAGACAGTAGTCATCGCCTTTAATTACTTTGCAATTGACAATATTAATCCATTAACATTTAGCCTGTTTTATTACTTAAAAAGTTTTTAAAGACATACAAAAATTAATAAAAAAAAAAAAAAATGAAAGCTGTCAACAACACATTTTCAATTTTCTTTGTTTAAAACAACATGTTTCCCCTCATCAAGTAATAAATGAACGAAAAAAAATATTAATAATTTAAATTATATTTATGACATTTCACCATCAAATACAAAGCCAATTTTGTTTTATTGTTCTCCAAATAACAGCAATCAATGACCTAAAGCGACACTTAACTCTCTTTGCAGCAGCGCACATTGGGGTAAAAGGGGTCGACAATGGCGCATAATTCAGGGAAATATTATATATATATATATATATATATATATATATATATATATATATATATATATATATATATATATATATATATATAAAGACATATATATATATATATATATATATATATATATATATATATATATATAATATTTTAATGATCACGTTTTATTTTTTTATTGATTATTAGTTAAAAAAAATTCAATTTTTGAATTTTAATTTTTTTTAGAGTTAAATGTGTCGAAAATTATGCATTATTCAAAGAAGGCTGGTATCAACACTTTAATGATCACGTTTAATTTTTCTATTTATTAGTAAGGAAAAAAAAAAAAATTATTTTTAGAATTATAAGATGTTTTTTTGGCTGAATGTCTGTCCTTACGTCTATACATTTGGGTTAATTGGGACGAAAATGACGCTAAATTCAAGAAAAGGTGATATCCAAATTTTGATGATCACTTTCTATTTTTTCTATTTATTAGTTAGTAAAAAAATGCATTTTTAGAATTCTAAAATATTTTTTGGCAGCATGTCAATGTCCGTCCGTCTATACATTTGGGTTAAATGGGTCAAAAATGGCACTTAATTCAGGGAAAGGTGATATCAAATTGTTAATACTTTCATTTGGTTTTCATATTAATTGAGAAGTGAAAAAAAAAGGTATTTTTCGAATTTTAAGATTTTTTTTAGAGAATTCTAATGTCCTTCCATCTGTCCATCCGTATGTTAATTTTTGCAAACTTTTCAATTCAAAATCATTTTACTTTTGACTCAATAAAGATAACGACTCAAAATTTTGAGTTTATTTTGCCTTTTAACCAACTACATAAAATATAATAAAATCGTTTGAAAATATTTGGCTATATATGGAAAAATCTTAACCAAGATCTTGTAAAAATTAGATTTTTGAAATTTCAAATGCATATAACTCGAAAACTATATAGGATTAATAATACATGCAGGCATATTTTCTAAAGGATTTATTAAGAACGTTAAGGAACAAAAATTCGCTAGTGGTTAAATATTTTCCATGACACTACTACCCTATTTTGAACCAACATAGTTCCGCTCCTGATGCGTATATTGTATCCTGCTACTAAACTCAAAATGCCAGAGTCCTCTGCTTTCATGCAAATCCAACCAGCCGATTAGAAGTTACAGATTTACACTTAAGCTGTTTTTTGCATGAAATCTACTGGAGTTTTTTTTGAAAAAAAAAAAAAAAAAATTCTCAAATCGGGCTATATATGCGCATGATTTTTTTATAATATTAAAGTGGACAATATATACTATTATTCAGAACAAACATCCTGTAACGTTTTAAGTTGCATTCCATGAAAGTTGAAAATTAGTGTATTTTGGGACAATTTTCAAAAAAATAACAAAAATATTAGGACCAAATATAATTTAAAAATTATTGAAGAGAAATGCACTTAAATATCTGAAGTTGATGGTTTCATTTTAAATTTTTACCTTAAAGGACCTTTTATTTAAAATAAATACACTGAAAACTGATGAAAATTGAATTTTTTACTATTTTTCAAAAATGGAAAAAATTCTTAATTTTGGCAGCTCCTTATAAGAAAACAACAAAACCTGGCTTAAAGATTTTAATTGATATTTAATTAATTTTGTTTTTTTTTTTATTCGGTGCCCAACTTTATTACAAAAGTTTTAATTTTAAAATTCAATTAAGCGCCACTTTTGACACATTTTACCCTAACGTGCAGCGTTTGGTTTTTTTCATTCCTCATAAAATTTATCGCTTTAAGTTCAGTATTTAATCAATGATAAATCTTTAACTTTAATCTACTACATTTCGAATGTAAACCACGGATGGAAAACATGGTACAATTGTATTTTTTTTTTTTTGGTACATTTTTATATCGGTTGGTACCGTGGTACTACCACGACTTATTTGTTACAATCTGATCTTATTTATTTTTTTCTTTAAATAAAATATTTTTTTTTTTTATAGAAAAGTGGTTCTGAGCAGATATTAAAAATTCAACAGTACTTTGAAATCAACTTTTATGAATAAATACGTAAATAAATTCATAAATTCTGGAAATTGGAAATGCAACCTTATGATGTAATAATGGATATGTCTACCAGTGTTGCCAGGACTTGAGAAAAAAAGAAGCTAAATTGGACTTAAAAAAAGGTCAGAAAAGGCTAAATGCCCCGAAAAATAAAGCCAGAAAAAAAGCTAACATATAGTTTTATTTAAAAAGCATTATTTTTTTTCCTCATTAGATTTCGGTATTTTTTAAAGAAATTTTAGTAAATTTGAAAATAAAATCAAATAAACTATAATTAGTTTCTACAGGTTATAAAGTTTGTAGAAAAATAATTGTAATATTTTATTAGAATGAAGCGCCGCAGGCGAAAATTTGTAATAATTATAAATAATTTCTATATTTTTCTACGAATTAATTCACAAAAGTGCTTAAATTGATGATTCTGTTCAAATAAAATTTGTAAATTTTTAGTCTTTTTAAGGCAATGTTAAGAATAAAAAAGGCTAACAAGAAAGCTAGAAGCTAAAACTAAAATTTTGAGGCTAAAAGTAAAATAAAAAGGCTAGATTTAGCCTTAAAAAAGCTAAACTGGCAACACTGATGTCTACCAAGATAAAATTTTTTTTTTGTAAATAAAAACAAATTCAGCAGTAGCCGATGTGAAACAACAAAGGCTCACAATTTAACTTTTTCTGGGCTAGTCTCGCAAAATAATAATTATCTAATTTCACATTCGTTAGCGAATGCTTCCCACAGAAATATAAATATAGTATAACAGTTCTTTTCTATGTCGAGTTCAATTCAATCAAGCTCTTTTGAAGCTAACAAAATTATTGCCGTAATTTCAAAATTTTGGATCATATTTTTACTAAAATTTTTGTAAATTTAGTTTAACAAAATCGGACAAGTTGTTTATGAGTTATGACAACATAAGTGGAGAAATTTTTCAAAAAACTTAAATTTTGTGAAAATGAGCGAATTCACTTAATTGCGAATAAATTCGAAAAAAATCAATAGACTTTTATGATCGATATTTCATTGTGTTGCTATTACATGTGGCATTACGATAAAGCAACAAATCTGAACAGTTTTTGCCGTTTTCGATTTTTTATAATTTTTTTTTTTTTTTAAACAAAAAAACTTGCTATTTTCTCGTAAAGAATATATTTTTTGTTTAATTTTTTTTATTATAACACCGAAACTACTGAGCCGATTAAAACGCAATATATAAAGGGATTGAAGGTTAAGTAAATATAAATTTTTCTAAGTTTATTTCAATAATATCGGACTAATATTTTTTGAGTTATCATTAATTATGTGGAAAAACGTCTAAAAAAATTTATAATTTTAGAAAAAAAAAAAAAAAATAATTAAAAAAAACCTTTCCATAGAATTTAAAATTTGGTCTATATTTGGACTACTGGAACCATAATATATCAAAATTATAAAATGATTTTTCAAGCCTTTAAAATTTTTTCGATTTTGTTGCCTTGTGTTATGTTTTAACTCTAAATATTGTTTCCATTTAACATTCTTTTCAAAAGTAACATAATTTTTTTACAAAGAATTTTACATAAATACTTGCGTTTGTTTTTTTTTAATTGACCGAAATCATTTAGTAAATACGTAGAAAAAATTCTATACGTTCGTTTAGAGATTTCAATTTTAAATTTTAACTAACCAAAAGTAAAAATATAACATATATATATATAGCTTTTTGTGGTTTGTTGAGCTTATTTGAAAGTAAAAATACCAATTATAAGTGTAAGCTTATAACAAAGTGAAACCGAAAAGGTTCAAATGAACTTTAAATTTACTTTTTTAAAATCTTATTAAGTTAAGAACTGGGAAATTGTAATGAAATATAAATAGCCAATGAAAGCTAAAATTTTTAACAACCTAATTAATGTTGGTAATGGCAAAAAGGTAAATATTAAATTAATAAAAATTTCTACCATTTTTAAAATATGTATATACAGTTTAAAGCATCATGATGCATCATAACTAATTGGATTCAAATGTGAAACAAACTCTTAAAAATGCCACATTTCTAACAAATTATTTGCTGCTATCAAAATTGTTATGTTTCTGTTTGATTGAATTTATTTTAAAAGCATCGCAAGCTTATTTATTGACATGCGTTTTCCTTAAAGCTAAAAAATATAAAATACATTCAGATTTATTCTCATACAAAATATACACAATTTTTTTATTAAGAAAAATACACATACACATTCATTCATATAAAATTAAAATACCAGCACTCAAGTATAATTAATTTGTATATAAAAGAAAAATGATAGTGGCTTTTTACCCACATCACTTTTTCTGTTGCTGTAGTAGATATTTCTGCAAAAAAAATAAGCTTGACATTAATATTATTTTTACCTACAACGGCAATTAAAAAAAAAAAAAAGATAAAAAGAAAAACAAAAAAATAAAAAATAAAAAATAATTAAAAAATATCTTAGGTGAAATATTATCCTTTTTTAAAGGTTAAAGACCTTATTTATAATACATTTATAGAATCATCAATGATTTGCTGAAAGGTCTGTAAAAAAAAAAAGAAATATATGGAAAATTAAATTGAATGAAAAATTAAATTTAAAATATTCTCAGAAAAAAATAATAAGATATAATTTGGAAACCAACCTACATTTCTGCAAAATAATTTAAATCTTCTTAAATTTCACCCCACAGTATAACTGCAGAAGTACTTATTATAAATATTATTATTTTTCTCTTCTGCACACTACTGAAATTTAATCGCACGTTCATAACTATAAGAATATGGTATTAAAATTTTTTTTTGCATGCAGCAAAAGTTAAAAACGTGATTTTACTGCAGCATTTGTTGCATGTAATTTTATCTTAAAGAATGACTAGGTGCTTACCAGTGTTGCCAGGACTTGATAAAAAAAGAAGCTAAATTAGACTTTAAAAAAGGTCAGAAAAGGTTAAATGTGCCAAAAAAAAATTGTTTTATTATGAACGCATAAATTTTTTGTTCTCATTAGTTTTTTGGCATTTCTTTGAGATATTTTAGTGAATTTCTAAATATAACATAAATATTTCTATGGGTAATAAAGTCTGTTAAAAAATTATTATAATATTCTTGTGGAATGAAGCACCGCGAGCGAAAATTTTCGTTAAATATAAATAATTTCGATATTCTTGTGCGAATTAATACACAAAAATGCTTGAGTTGATGACTCTTTAAAAATAAAATTAGTAAATTTTTAGCCTTTTTAAAGCTATGTTAAGAAACAAAACAAAAGCTAGAAAAAGCTAAAACTAAAATTCTGAGGCTAAAAGTCAAATAAAAAGGCTAGATTTAGCCTTAAAAAGCCTCTTTTTGATGGTGGGTATAAAACAGAGATGCGCAATTTGCAAATTTCCTGACTCGCGAGTTAAGACTACAAATGCTGCTTACGCAACGCTGCTTCACACGTACACTATAAACTACTTCGTTCGACTGCAGCTCTCTCATTAATTTCAATGCAAATCAAGTCGTTTCTTGCTGCTTCACACACACAAGCGCAAATGTATGGTAGTATGTGTGCGCATCACTGGTATAAAAAATAAAATAAAATAAATAATAATTGTTATAAAACTAAACTTTAGACGACAAATAAAAAGTTAAAGCCACCAAATATTGTAATGTCTAGTCATAGTCTAGTCATAGTCTAGTCATAGTCTAGTCATAGTCTAGTCATAGTCTAGTCATAGTCTAGTCATAGTCTAGTCATAGTCTAGTCATAGTCTAGTCATAGTCTAGTCATAGTCTAGTCATAGTCTAGTCATAGTCTAGTCATAGTCTAGTCATAGTCTAGTCATAGTCTAGTCATAGTCTAGTCATAGTCTAGTCATAGTCTAGTCATAGTCTAGTCATAGTCTAGTCATAGTCTAGTCATAGTCTAGTCATAGTCTAGTCATAGTCTAGTCATAGTCTAGTCATAGTCTAGTCATAGTCTAGTCATAGTCTAGTCATAGTCTAGTCATAGTCTAGTCATAGTCTAGTCATAGTCTAGTCATAGTCTAGTCATAGTCTAGTCATAGTCTAGTCATAGTCTAGTCATAGTCTAGTCATAGTCTAGTCATAGTCTAGTCATAGTCTAGTCATAGTCTAGTCATAGTCTAGTCATAGTCTAGTCATAGTTTAATTATCCGAATTCGTCATATAGAGGTGTTAAGACGTGATACCATACGATTAGTAATTTTATTTCCCTTTAAATGTAGACATTATTTGCTTTATGTTTTCTTATATTTATATGTATTTATGGCAGTCGTGCTCATTTAATTGCGATTCCATATTTTTTTTTATTAAACAAATGAAAGTAAGTAAAACTTCCCACAGTTAATTTGAAAGTTAAACTTGTTAACGAACTTGTATATTAAGTTCAACAGTTGTTAGTAAATTTTTGATGGAAACTAAATATTTCTGTGATACTTTTCTTTATTTAAAAAATAAAAGATAATTTTTCAAGAAACAGACTCAAATCAAATCTTTTTTTGTGCGTGAAATAAGAAAAAAGAAAAATAATGATGAAACCAATAATACATACTTAGCTAAAAACTAATTAGTATAGAAAACCGCTATAAGGTAATTGAAGGAAAATTAAATATATAGATTCTATAAAAAATTAAAGAGCAGAGTTTAATTTGTTATTTTTTTCTAGGAAACAAATTTAAATAAATAAAAATAATAGTTCTTTACTTGTGCACTATAAAATGTAAATGAACAAAAAAATAACAAGTATATAGTTGAAAATAGGATTTATTTAATATTGGATCAATATTACCAAGATAAATAAGTATTTTGTGTTATTTGGTAAGGCTGTACATTTCGGCAAAAATATATTTTTATTATCTAAATTAGTTTTCTTTATTTAAAAAATAAAATTAACAAAATTGTGTAATATTCCTAAATTCAACCCTAACGTAAGATCAAAATTTTTTATTTGTATTAAGTATACGTCCAGATACAAAAAGAAACACAACCAAAAATTATTTGAATTTCAAACAAAATATTACCATTTAATTACCAACTAATTTAGCTACATATTTACTGCTTCATGACTAAACCTAATGAAATTGACTTAATAACAACAGAAAACAAAAGGTGTAAATTATAATTATGTATATCAAATGCTCTCAAAGGTCACAAACCATTGTGCTTTCTATATAGTTAACAAAGAAATAATTCCTAGTAATACTTCCCACATAAACTACAAATGTATGTATATGTTCAATCGGTTAAAATAATACTTACTACAAAAGGGAAGAAATTTTATAACAACAAATAAAGTTTAATTACTTATGATATAACTAATTTGTCATAATATACTTCGTACATGACATATTGGCCACATACGCCTATAATAACACGTGTACAATATGGTGACATTTAATAATCTCCAAGGACTTTATCACAATAACAAAAGGTGTTGCAATATGATTACAACATAAACTAAAAATCGTTACTTTAGCTTAACCGATATTTATTAAATACTTTATTTAAAAATTCAATATTTAGGGCTACTCCTTTCTCATCTTCATTTAGTAACCTTTAGAAAAAAGGTAAATTTAAGATACTTTATTATTTAATTATAATTTAATTTCCTTTAAAGTGACATTAATGAAAAATATAACATAAAATTAAATAAACCTACATGTTAAAAAAAAAAAAAAAAGCAAATCTCATGCACGTGTGTCTGCTATCCTGTCTGGCAATGTAAATATTCTCCTATTTTCTATATTTTTTACTTAAGATATACTTCATACTATGTCACATACATTATATTATTTACATGTTTGTCATACTGTCAGGCGTTTTCAATTACATTTGATCAAAGTAAATTCGTAGTTATCTTGATAATCACAAAAAATAAAATTATATTGTGTTGCATACAAATATTTATTCAGACTCAAATTACAGCCCACTAAAAAATGTTATATGTAGCACAAAGAAATGAAATCGCATAATATATATTTATCTTCACATATTTTGATTATAGAAAATCTTGTATTAAATACTTATTCATTGCACGGAATTACAATACCAAGACTTTTACAACTAAAAGAAACATGTTTGAATCGAAATATATGTCTTAGCTCAAGACTTAAAAAATTGATTTCAATACACGGACGTAAATTTTAGTAAAAGCGACCGAAAATGGCGCTTAATGCAGGGAAAGGTGATATCAATATTTTAACAATTACATGTTGATTTTATATTAATCAGTGATTAAAAAATAGTTTTGGAATTTTAAGTTTTTTTTTTTTTTTTTTTTTTTTTTGAGAGAGAATTTTAATGTCCGTCCTTCCGTCCGACTGTTAGTAAATTTTTGCAAATTTTTTAAATCAAAATTATTTTTTTTTTTTTTTGGACTTAATGAAGATATTTACTTAAAATTTTAATTCAAAAAAATAATTTTGTACTTTAACTAATTACAAACACATATTATAAAATCGGTCAAAAAGGCAGGGTTATATATGGAAAACACTTGACCATTGTTGCCAGTTTAGCCTTTTTAAGGCTAAATCTAGCCTTTTTATTTTGCTTTTAGCCTCAAAATTTTCATTTTAGCTTCTAGCTTTTTTTTGCATTTTTCCATTCGAAAATAGCTTTAAAAAGTTTAAAAAATTACTAATTTTATTTTTACAAAATCGTCAGTTTAAGCATTTTTGGTATTAAGTCGCACAAAAAATCGCAATTTTATATATCTAAAGAAAATTTTCGCCTGCGGGACTTAATTCTGCAACAAAATTATTATTTTTTAACACACTTTATTACCTTTAGGAATTATTTATGTTATATTTATTCTCTAACTAGCTAATGCCCGGTGTGCTTCGGCACCCCCCGAAATGAAATACATAGTAATTAAAGGATTAAAAAAATATACTAATTTTTGTATTTAATTGCCCCCTACTTCTAGTCCGCCCATATTTTTCTTAAATATTAATATTGATACCAAAGTGGCTCCGACAAAATTTTAGAACTATAACTGTTATATTTTCTCAGATATGATAATTTAATATTTTCTTTATATGGGAGGTGCCACGCCCACTATTGCTAGTCTACCAATTTTTGTCCAAAATATTCATATTGAAGCTAATGCTAGTCGTACAAAATTTGAGCTCTCTAACTTTTATAGTTTCCCAGATATAAAAATTTTGGTATTAACTTTATATGAGAGATGACACGCCCACTATTTCTTTTCCGCCCATTTTTGCACAAAGTGTTCACATTGACACTTATGTTTATTGTACAAAATTTGGGAAATGTAACTGTAATAGTTTCTTAAATTTACGGCATTTGGTATTGGCAAGCAATATTAGGCGTGGGATGTGCCACACCCCCTATTGCTAGTTCGCCTATTTTTTTCCAGAATGTTGATATAGGTGTCAAAGTTGTTCGTGCAAAATTTGAGGGCTCTAGTATTACCAATTTCCGAGATATACTACTTTTAATAGTTATTTAGTAAGTGGGCGTGGCACCTCGCCCACATGGAATTTCAAAATAAAAAGTAGCCTATTTTTCCTTCCAGGCATATAGGAACACATTGTGAAAAATTCAAGAAAATCGGTTTAGCCGTTTAGGCGGCTATAGACTTCAAACAAACATACATACAAACAAACAGACATTAATTTATATATATATAGATATATCTTTAATAAATACCAAAAGCTAATGAGAACAAAAAAAAAATAATAATAAATGCGTTTTTAAATAAAACAAAATATTAGCTTTTTTCTGGCTTTATTTTTTGAGACATTTCGCATTTTCTTTTAAAGTCAGATTTAGCTTTTTTTTTTTCTCAAGTCCTGGCAACACTGCACTTGACCAATTTCTTGCAAAAATGTGTAGGAATTGCAAATGTATTTAACTTGAAAAATATATGATATAAATAGTATACGCGAGCACGCTTTCCAAAGACTTAATAAAGGGCTTTAAGGTAATATAAAAATCCCTGATATCAGGTAAAGAACAAAAATTTGGCTACATTTCGAAAGCTTCACTCCTGAGGTATATACATATATATAGAATCTTCCTTTCAAATTCAAAATACTACTCTCCTCTGATATGCCTATGTGAAATTTTATGTAAATCTAACCAATCGATTAGAAGTTATTGAATTGTTTCCAAAAACTTTCAATACTGCTCCATTGTGTAACGCTTGATAATAAAAAAAGTTTCCACTTAAGGCGTTTTTTGTATGAAAGCAGCTGGCGTTTTCTTCACAAACATTTTTATACCTACCATCAAAAAGATGGGGGGTATATTGATTTTGTCATTCCGTTTGTAACATGTCAAAGGAATCATTTAAGACCCCATAAAGTATATATTTTCTGGGTCCTGGTTACATTCTGAGTCGATCTAGCTATGTTCGTCTGACCGTCTGTTGAAAGCACGATAGGGCTCGAACGGCACAACGTAGGCTGATGACATTTGGCACAAATATTTATCTTATATAATATTTGTTTGATATTGAACATGGGAAAAACGGTTAGTAAACAAAAAGGTTATGAGCTAAAAACTAGAAACACAGTTTTACATGCTTTTAAACAAAAGCATGTACGACAACGAAATTTTGTATAAACTTAGAAACCAAAAATGGGCGTGGTCAGTTCACTTTACCGCCCACCTCCCATATAAGGTGAAACTTTAACGAAATTGTGCTCAAATAGTTCAAGGACCAATGTAAACTCGGAAACAAAAAAAGGGCTTGGTCTGCCCACGTCCCATATAATGTAAAATTTGAAAAACTTGATGGTGGGTATATAGCTGAGTATAACGAATATAACATTCGCGCTTGTTATTTCTAAAATCGAGCTATATATAGCAAATTTCTTTTAGGAAATGAAACCGGCAAAAATGTGCATTTTTTAATCTTTTATCGTTAAGTTGCTAATAATATGTAAAAATATTGATTTTAGTCAGTATTGAGTGAAAATATCCATATATACCTACAATTAAGGTGCGCAACAAATTTTTGGAGGGAATGATTACGTACTGATTATTTTTTTATTGGCATGACTAATATTAGCCCCTTATAGGCAGCCACACTTGTATAACTCAATTCAAATTATCTTCACATAATGTCTTAACTAGGGTGATCGACGCGGTTATCCAACCGGTTTTAAAACCGGTTTTTTCAGTCAATGTGCTGTCGGTTTTTTCAAAATGATAATTTTTCGAATGTCGAATAGACCGGTTTTTTTTAAACACAAAAAACCGGTTTTAAAAATAGCACTTTATTTCAGAAAATATGTACTAAATAGTGATAGTGATATTTTAAAATTTAGGAATAATTTTTTAAATATTTATAAAGACTGATAAAATATAGTTTAAGTCTTAATTGGAATTTATTCTGTAATATTAAACAAATAAATAATTAATAATTATCCTGTATGACCCAATTTAATTTTTTTGATCCAATATTTCCTTTATTTTTTAAAGGTTTTGTGTTAAAAAAGTTTCACCTGTAGAATTGTTTCAATTGAGACTTAATTAATATACTATCTCCATATTAAGCCATGGTTTCTGTTTATGCTAACTCAAATTTAGATGATTTTTTCTACAATAGTCATCTAGATATATAATTTGCTTAGCATTTTTTCTCTTTCCAGAGCTTTCTGAAGCTACCAAACGACGTAGAAAATTAAAATTTGGCTTAATTAGAAAACTTTTTGTCAAACAAATCCTAATGGAGCCATATTTTGAAATTTTTATCAGGCAGCGGATATAAGAGGATTTATGTGTCTTTTTCTAAGAATTTGTTCTCTTTCTAGAGCTTTCTAAAGCTCCCAGAAGACATAGAGAATTAAAATTCAGCTTAATTATTATCCTATTCGTCCTACAAATCCTAACGTAGCCAGATTTTGAAATCTCTATCAGGGAGCGAAAATACGCGGATCTATATATATGGATTTAAATATATCTTTCCTAAGCAATGTTTCCTTTCCAGGGCTTTCTGAAGCTCGCAGACGACGTAAGAAACTAAAAATCGGCATACTTATAAAACTATTCGTTCAATAAATTCTAACAGTGACAGATGTTTCTATCAGGGACCAAAAAGTCTGTTTTGGTATTAAGAACTTTTGAGTTGCTATACTTATTGTTTTCTCTCCAAATCCTATAAAAAACTGTTTCTGTATTTCGGCCAGGGAGCGCATTTACGACGATTTTTTTATTTTGAAAGGTTTACGAATTTAAAACTTTAATCAATATAATTCCAATAAATTTGAACGGCTTCAAATAATTGACTTTGATTAGGCAGAGGAAGGTGTCTAAATGTTGTTCATATTTTTTTCTTTTAATTTTCGGATTTGTTTGTGCATATTTTCATTATTATATTATTTTTCCTAACATTGTTAGGCTTTTACGCTTGTATTTAATAAATTTTAACTTAATTATAAGAATTGATTTTTTTAAAGAAATGTAGTCTTTTGATATAAATATTAACTTCTGCAAAAAACCGGTTAACCGGTTTTTTCTAAATTTCAAAAAGTGCAACCGGTTTTTTTAAAATACCAACTATTCGAACTATTCGAAAACCGGTTTTTCAAAAAAGTCGAATAATCGATCACCCTAGTCTTAACCCGCTTATATTTTCGTAGTTATTCGGGAAAACTTTGCACCTTAGCTCCGAAAATATTGAGCGAAATAATAATAAGTAAATTAGTAAAGCACTACTTTCTAAAGAATTATTTCTACATAAAAAGTAAGAGAATACTATGTCAGTGGTGGAGGGTAAACAAGATTCGGCACAGCCGAATATAGCATTCTCGCTTGTTACTTTTCTTTTTGTATGCTATATCACAGCATACAAAAATTCCCTTGGAATAAAAACTCTGACCATATCAAAAAGACATATTAGAAAATTTCATATGTACCAGGGGAATAAAAACATTGATATAAAAAGTAAACAAATAATACTAGTTTCTTTCCATTGTTCATTTTAAAATAATATTTATTTTTTTTAAAGAGCCCCAATGGACATGGACATTAGAATCATCATCATGACCGTTATCTGATGTTGTTGTGAAACCAATGCAAACAATGAAGCAAGGCAGCAGTAAAACTTTTTGAGTTTCTTTGCAACATGGCATTAAAAGAAACTTTAATAAAATATATTTTATTTTTATAATATTAAACAATTTAGCATTATTTCTACATTATATAACATGACAAAAGGAAATTGATGAAGAGTAAGAAGGCAGGTTTTTGACATAAAATTGTTTAAGGTGAGTTTGGGATTACTTTATTATAAAAAGAAAAAAAATCCCAAAAAAAAAAAAAAAAAAAAAAATCATCTCTCCTGTAAGATTTAAGCATCTTTAAAAGAATAGAACTCCGGTTCACTAAAAGCTTTTATGTTTGTATAAAAAAAAATAAAAATAAAATAAAGTAAATAGACAGTGAATTTTGTTAACACTGTGTATTTTAAATCACAATGTTTTTTGGTAATAAATTGTTAAACAAAAGGTCCTTTTTTACAATATCTGCTATTAAAATGATTTTAAGTTTTATGGCCACAAAGAATAAATGTACTTAAATGATATGTTGTAATATTTGTTACAAACAAAACTTTATTATCATCATTTATGTATAAAAATTTTGTTTTTAAATTATTAGTCTATAAATGCTGATATAAAAATAGTTCAATACAAGCCGTCGCAGAAACCATTTACTAAAAATCGATAAAAATTTATTATAAAGATGAATTTTAACTGCATTTTCAAAAAATGGATTGTGGCAAGCACTTTAAGGCATTTTATATATTTTATATGTGTTTATTGAAATCGTAGTTATTTCACAATAAGATGAACAACGAAGATTTCACTATACAGCGATACTCATTAACTTATTAACTTCAATCTTTAAAATGTATACCTGAAAAACATAAGATACCACGTATGGTGGTGTATGCTATTAAGTCATCACTAACGCAAATAAAATTTTATTTTTATTTTATGAAACCAAGAATTAAAATAGACTTCCTAGAATTAAAAAAAAAGTAGATGTTTTTTTTTTTGTCGTCACTAAATAACAGTTCATTCATACTTGTGAAATACGTAAACATTTTCTCATGCCACTACTGACAACATATTTAAAAATAAAATTTCATTAAAAAATATAAATACGTGACAGTAAATGATATTTATTTTATGTTATTTTTAATTCTTTTATTCAAGTCTTTTTCCTGTAGAATTTCAAAAGGAGCAAATTTTAATTTATTTTGAATCAATTTAATAGTTAAAAATTATTTGCATTTTTTTTTTATTTTGGTATGAAATTATTTTATTTGCAAACAAACTTATTTATGTAATCTTTATTTTAAACCACTTAATGTCTCGACAAGTGGAAAGTTTATTGACATTATTTATTTAGGACTAAAATTGAAAGATAAACAAGTAAGAATGCTATATTCGGCTATGCCGAATCTTTTATACCCTCCACCACTGAGACTGTTTTCTCATTACTTTTTATGAAGAAAGAATTCTTCAGAAAGTAGTGCTTTACTAATTTACTTATTATTTTTTTGATGTCAACAATAGTGTAGTAGTATACACTTTCTTCTAATCATGATTTTGTAGTGAAAAATTGTTTTGAGTTCAAGTTAACATTTTTTTAGACGCTCAATATTTTCGGAGCTAAGGTACAAAGTTTTCCCGAATAACTACGAAATATAAGCGAGATAAGAAATTATGTGAAGGTAATTTGAATCGGCATTTATTGTAGTTCAATATATCTAAATTGTACAAAACGTTCTCGAGTTATAGAAGTGTGGCTGCCAAGTGTGGTGGCCATATTAGCCATGACCATAAAAAATAATCGTTATGTGATAGAAAAAAAGCGAAGGAAGATTCTTTTTTAGCTCGTTAAATTCCGTCAAAAAATTTGTTGCACACCTCAATTATATATTACACATGGATATTTTTACTCAATACTGACTAAAATCAATATTTTTACATACATTTTAATTATATATGGCTAATTTTATTCATAGCATTACCAACTTTACGATAAATTATTAAAACGATAAATGATTAAAAATTTGTAGGAAAAAAATTCTTCGATTTTTCATTAAAATTTGCATGAATAACTCCGAAAATGTTGGGCATATAAAAAGTAATTTTATAGTGAGTAGTGTTTTAATTATCTAAATCGGACAACCTGTTCCCGAGTCATTGTAGAATGTACTCGTGCATTCGCTTTATTTAGGGGGAGATAATGACCTGATTAAAAAAATCCGACCAGTATTATTCGAAAAATAATGTGTATACAGTATATATGGAAAAGCCAAGAGAAAAATGAGAAAGTATATTTTTTATTCAGTAAAAACTAAAATTCCATTTTCTAAGAAAATTAAATGAACGAAAATCTGTAATCACTTATCTCTATAAAAAAATATATATATTTTTAGTGAAAACTAAAATTTAATTTTATACGAAATCTAAAGGCGTTAGAGAGTAACGAAAATCTGTGATCACCATGGCAAGATTTTTTAGCTCTTGCATATTTCACAAATATTTTACAGAAAATTAATTTAAAAATTTGTTTTCTTATTAAAGTTAGAAAATGCATATTTATTAGATTACCCATAAAATGTATGGATTTTACAAAAGTTTTGATTTTGCTTGCTCCACCGGCAGTTTCTGGTAGATGGGACTATAAAAATAATATGTGTGCAAAAATTGGGTCGATGGGTCGTAAACCGGCCAGTCGACTTTGACCTTTGTCCTAAAACAAGGCTTAAAAGTAACTAATATCTTTATTGCGCTATAACTCTTTAATTTAACATTTTCCGATAAAATACTACATAAGCTTTTCGATTCAGAATAAAATGCACAAATTTTTGGCATATAATTTTTTAGCCTACTATGACTTGTTGTGATGTTATAAGCAATCAAAGTAAAAATTTTTTCATGAACTTTTTTTAAAAAAGCCCTGGTTTTAATATGGGCCTAGCCTGCTAGAAACGGTTTTTATTACTTTGTAGAGCAGGATTTGTAGTTTTTATAAATCGATCAGTTTTATCACATTTGCTTAATATATTAGGGTAGATGGACCAAAATCTGAATTTGGGGTATACATTTTTTTACTTATTATACAAATTTTGGTACTAAATGTAGGGTGTAGCATGAAATTTTGAATCATTTCAGAGATTATTTTTAAATAGTTATCGAATTAAACTGCTACTCGAAATTTAAGTGTTGCCGATTAACAAAAATTGTAAAAGTTGACATGTTAATATTTTTACATATAAACAACTTTTTTATCTCTTTTGCCTTAAAAATCGATGATATATATTAAAAATAGATAACATTTCTCACAATAGCTTGGAAATAAATAAAAATATATTTTCAAAAGAAGTAGTAAATTAACTTATATGAATTAAATTCATAGAATAACGGAATTTAGTTTTGTTTCGATTCCATGTGATGTATCTTTTGTCTGTTGCTGTTTCGTTTTCTTTCAGAAAGGAATAATTATGCAATTTATTTTATAATTTACCCCTTTTGAGAGTACATGACATCATAAATGTTAATTAAAAATAAACCTTTTTATTTCCGTAATGCATTGTCTTGAACAGTTAAATTATAATTTTTGATCTCAGTTTCAATGTATTTATCAAGAAGTACATACATGGTATTTAAATATTTACTTAAATACAAGGTTTTATAAACTAATTACTTCCATTCTACATTAAGAAATTATATTCTACATTTAGAAATTCCTCATCATTACTTGCTGTTTTAATTTAAAATTTTTACGAATAATAATGAACATTTTTATTAATATTACACATAATTACTTACATTTTTTGCGAGCTGTTGTTAAAAAAGTTTTATGTTTTTAATATATTTCTCCGATTTTTAAGGTAAAAGAGATCAAAAAGTTGTTTATATGTAAAAATATTAACACGTCAACTTTTACAATTTTTGGTTACTCGACAACACCTAAATTTCGAGTGACTGTTTAATTCGATGGCAATTTAAAAATACTCTCTGTAATGATTCAAAATTTCTTGCTACACCTTACATTTAGTACCAATATTTGTATAATAAGTAAAAAATGTATACCCCAAATTCAGATTTTGGTCTATCTACCCTAATATATTAAGCAAATGTGATAAAACTTATCGATTTATAAAAACTGCAAATCCTGCTCTACAAAGTAATAGAAACCGTTTCTAGCAGGCTAGGCCCATATTAAAACCAAGGCTCTTTTTAAAAAAGTTCATGAAAAAATTTTTACTTTGATTGCTTATAACATCACAACAAGTCATAGTAGGCTAAAAAATTATATGCCAAAAATTTGTGCATTTTATTCTGAATCGAAAAGCTTATGTAGTATTTTATCGGAAAATGTTAAATTAAAGAGTTATAGCGCAATAAAGATATTAGTTACTTTTAAGCTTTGTTTTAGGACAAAGGTCAAAGTCGACTGGCCGGTTTACGACCGATCGACCCAATTTTTACACACATATTATTTTTATAGCCCCATCTACCAGAAACTGCCGGTGGAGCAAGTAAAATCAAAAATTTTGTATTCATGGGTAATCTAATATTTATGAATACTTGTATAATAAAAAACATGAATTTATTTTCCCGTCAAAATTATGTATACCCCAGTCAAATAATTATATGTGCATACCTATAAAGTAATTTATTTTCTTCAAAAATAGGATTTTCAAATTCAAATCTTTTTTATATTTTTAATGTTTATTAGAGCTTTATAAGTCAAATGAAAAATTTATTTCTTATGTGTATTTTGTGGCAAAATTTATTTGATTTTAAAATTGTTCATAGAAAATAATTATATGTGCACGACAAGAATTTTATAAAAATCCTTTATTTAAATAAAGTTAATTTTCAATATTCATGAAAGCTGTTAAGGAATTGTGTTATCCTAATATAACGTTACCAGATGCATCCTTCGTTATACCGATTCGTCCTTTTTCCTTTACATATATATAGGTCAAAAATGTAGTGTACTTATACAAAATCAATATGAAGCATTTGATATTGTCATATAGCTCTGAATCTAAATATATCTCAGCATACAGTATTCTTTGGAAATCCTTATGTCATGAAGGTCTGAGGATCATTACTGGTCGCTGCAGAAATATAATACTTTGTGACTTAAAAACCGATTTTGAGGCCCAATATAGTAACATTGTCACATTAATTTACTGAAAAATTTAATTTTTGTAGGAAATTCATCAACGAAGCTATTGGATTTTTTGTCTAGTAAATTTATGTTGTGCTGTGAATTAATTTAGCTACGTCCAATAAATATTTTTAACTTCTATCTAGAACTAAAATTGACTTATATTATGTACGATTCGACACTATAATTACGTTTCAAGCATGTCTTTTGTAGACGTCGAATACCCATGTAATATTTTTAATAAACACTTGGATAATTTAAATATAATATTTTTCATTCCTTATGCACATGAACTCATGGTGTAATTAAAGTTTTTAACCAAAAAATTATATTTATCATAAAATCCTGCGTGTGGATTTTTGTACCGCTCTATTTGTTATGTTTTTGCCACCCTAAGGTCATAATTTTAATCTAGAACCTCTTTTATTATTTTATGCTCACGTCCAATTATTAAAACCCGTTCATTTGGCCTTTATTTTTCTGTAACACATGTTGTTTTTCTTCGAAAAATGTCCTTAAGTCCCGCTAATCAGCAATTGATTATGGGTTTCCGCTCCTAGAATGATAGCAATTTCTCAGATTTTTTGAAAATTTTCAACAGTATTATTATAAACATTTTCTGTATACACCATTTTTTGGAATTTTATATAAATTGTCGTCTTACTTTAATAATTTCAGCACTTCAACTGACAGTTCATGACCTGGTGACATATTTTGGCTATAAATTAAAAAAAAAAAAAAAAATGTTGGTATTTAAGGTTTAATCATTTTAAATATTCCCGAAATAACTTTAATTTTAACTTTAATTGGTTAAACGGTTCATACTGTGGCTTTCATGTAAGTCTGTTGAGTAAAAGTGTCAATTTGCACATATAATTATTTTCTATTAAAATTTAGAGAATGATATGTTTATTTTAACGGTACTTTGAATATAATGCCAAGAGGAAGCTAAAATTTTGCAAATAGGGACATTAGGTAAGAATGAAAAAAAATATAAACCAATGAAATGTATATCACTCTTGGAAAATATAAAAACCAGAAAAGAAATATTGCACATATAATTATTTGACAGGGGTATTTCTGTGCAAGTCAATTTAAAGACCGAAACACTAAAATTTTAAATTGCGTTTAAATCAAAACTCGATTGGTAAGAATAGTTTTCTACACTAAATAGTCCGATTGTACTTCACTATGCAATCCCTGCGGGAAATTTGTGGCAATTGAAGTAATGGACCGGTCCCTCAGTACCAGTTGTCTACCAATTAACAAAATTATAAAATAAAAGTAAACATAATTTAATAGAAATATTAAAAAAAAAATGTTAAAAAAAATAAATAATTACCGAATTTTTATTATATTATTCGACTCTGAACCTGTCCTCTTGGACCAGTCCTGTGACCTATCCTGTGACCTGTCCCAAGGGGCTAATTAGCCATCTCCAATGACAAGTCCATGTAAAAGTGACAGGTTCCTCTCATATAAAGTTCCGGAACTGGAACTGGTCACTAGCCCTGAAAACCTGTCACGTGTCTAGTTTTAAACCGGTTCTGTTTACTCTAGGAATAATGTTGTTTATATTCTGTTTAAATAAAACGGCTGCGGTAAAATTGTAAAAATGTTCATATTTTTGTCTATACTTAACCGACGTAGCCGGTAAATTTTATTTAAATCCGTTAATTTTTGATTGAAAAATTGTCAGTTCAAATGTGATTTAGGGGTTGGTCCAGATTTAGTTATATAACTTTTTTTCTTCTGAACCGATTTGGCTTGTTTGCAATCCCAAACTGCTTAAGGGAACAACAAATAGCCTGAATGAATTTCATTCGATAGCTCAATTAGTTTGGACGTGAGCGTGTTTTAAACAGAAGGACAGACGGACATACCTAGATTGACTCAGAATTTGATATAGACCAAGAATATATATACTTTATGGGATCTTAAAATAGCTTTTCTTGGTATTACACACTGAACGACAAACTTAGTATACCCTCTTTCAACACTAGTGGTGGTGGAGGGTATAAGAAACGAAATATATAATGTTTATAAAAATAATTTTAATGTAAATTCTTATGCTTCTTTAGTTTTGTATTTTAAGGTATTGAAAAAAATTCATTGAAGTGTTAAAAAAATTTTAAAAAGAATATACCAGAGATTGAAAAATTAATATGAATAGAAGCAATCTCATTGTATCATAAATTAATTATGACTATTAAATAAAATTTTTGTTAACTCATTCAGTTGATATACTGAGGGAAAAAAAGAGTCAAAATCCACTGGCTTTAAAAAACCTAGAAAACATGACGCAATTTAATAATTTGATTTGATCACATACGGGGCAGATTAACTATTGACATTGAATTGTATAGTTTTTAATACGTGAGATGTTTTCGAGTGCACAGCGTATAAGGGGGATAGATAGAATGCCAGACAAAATTTAGGAGAAATCCCTCTTTTTAGTTGAAAAATTCCCTCCATTTTTCCCTCTTCCTAGAAATCGCTATTTTTTTTTAACAATATATGATAATATTGCATTCTTTTCTTATTTATTTAAAATTTTTTACGTTTTTTGAGATAAATTTATACGTATTAAAAATTCCCTTTATTTTGACAAAAATTAAAATTCACTTCCATTTTCCCTTCGGCCAAAAATTTGACTTAAAAATTCCCTCAAAAAAGGAAAATTCCCTCCATCTCACGTCAGTGGTCATATATATATATAATTAAAAAGAAAATTGTTTAATGATATTTTTGACAAGAAACAAAAATTTTCTTAACTTGACGCTTTTTATTTGGGGTCAAAAATAATATTCACCAACAAAAAACAAAAAATCCTCCCTATAGACGAATAGTTGAACTTGATATATTTTGATGTGCTAAACACGAATCTGTTATCAGTTTTTTTCCATCAGCACTGGATTTTTTTATGGGCGTGTCTAATATTTCGCCTATAATAAGGCCATTACTTTATTATATTTCCTCATAACTCAAGAACGGTGTGTACGGTTGACATAAGTGATACACCAAAAGATGCGTACTAAAAATATATTCAAATCATTCAAACTTAATTTTTTTATGTGCTCCAAGTTATTTTGAAAAAAGTGCCCAAAAAAATCATTTTTATGCAAAATTTTAGATTTTGTTGTTATTAAAATTTATTTTAATAAATGAAAACATCAAAAATGTTACAGTTTATCATTTTTATTTTAAAGCTGGTAATACTGCGAAAAAAATGAGGTATGTATCTTCTAAATTGATGCACAAATCGTGATTTTATTCACAGTTAAGTAAAAATACCCATGTATAAAAAATAAAAACTTTATTTTTTCTTGAAACAAATATAGTTGGATTAGGTGGATATTGACGAGTTAATCAAGAATCTTCTTTCACTTTTTTATACCCACCATCAAAAAATTGGGGGTACATTGATTTTGTCATTCCGTGTATTTTCTGGGTCCTGGTTTGATTCTGAATCGATCTAGCTATGTCCGTCCGTCTGTCTATCCATCTGTTGAAAGCAGGATAGGGCTCGAACGGGACAACGTAGGGGGATGAAATTTGGCAGGAATATTTTTCTTATATAAGGTTTGTTTGGGATTGAAAATGGGCAAGATCGGTTAATAAACAAAAAAGTTATGGGCTAAAAACTAGAAACACTGGGTGTCCGTTTTATACTTTTCTGCTGATATTTCTTCAACAAAGGCATGTATGACAACGAAATTTTGTACGTATAGTTCGGGGATCGATATAAACTCGGAAACCGAATGGTCCGCCCACTTTACTGCCCACCTCCTATATAAGGTTAAAATCAACGAAATTGTGTTCAAATAGTTCAAGGACCAATGTAAACTCGGAAACAAAAAATGGGCGTGGTCCGCCCACTTTAATGCCCAACTACCGCCCCCTCCCATATAACGTAAAATTTGAAAAAGTTGATGGTGGGTATATAGATTCGGCCGGGCCGAATATTCGCACTTGTTTCTATTGCGTACTGATTTTTTGTGCATGACTAATATCATCAAATTATTCAGCGGTCACACTATAAAATTAAAGAATGATTTGTCAAATTTAGACTATAACTCAAGAACTGTTTACACGATTTTGATAAATGATACGTCAAAAGATGCAAAATTGTCTTCAAGGTATGTCAACAACAATCAAAATTTTCACAATTTAAAAAAAAATAACTACGAAAATATTAACTGGATAAAAAATTATGTAAACTCAGCTCAAAGACAATTTAGATCACTATCTACTGGAGTTTAATTTATCTTAATTGGACAAACAGTTCTCCAGTTATACAAGTGTGACTGCCTAAAGGCGGGGTCATAGTAGTCATGCCCATAAAAAAAAAAAAAAATCAATACGTGATAGAAAAAAAGTAAAAGCTGATTCTTATTTAACAGATTAAATTCCATCTAATCCCCTATGTCTTTTTATTTAAGACAAACATTTTTTTTTTTTTGCCGACTATGCTATTTCCACTTAACTGTATGTATGCACGGGTATCCTAACTTAACTGTGAATCCAATCAAGATTTGTGCATAAATTTTTATGATACGTGGTTTTATTTACTCATAGTTTCACCAGCTTTGAGATAAACATGATAAACTTAAACTTTTGAGAGGATAAAAATTTGTTAGTAAAACGGCTTAAAGCCAATTTTATGCCACATATTTTGGTGTTTTATTTATATAAATCGTGCATACCGTTCTCGAGTTATAATGAAATATACTCAAGTAATCGGCTTATTTAGGCTTATTTATTAAAGATTTATTATATATTTCTATATGTTTCACCTTTTGCGTATTGTATGATAGTTACTCTTAGTTCTCCTATACTTAATTGTGCGCTATTTGCCATCATTTAGTTTGAAATTATGGTTAAATTAAAATTTTCTGATTTTATCAAATTTTCTAATATAATCGAAAATGTGATTTTTTATTTTTCTCATAATGTAACAAATAACTATCGCTGTTGTGCTAAAATCCATTTAATAAAAAATTAAAGAAATTAAGCCAATAGTTGCTTGTTTACTTATTTTTGACTCGCCCAAAAACGACTTCTTTTCAACTTTCTCTTCAAAGAAACTTAAAATGGAATAATATTTGAAAAATTTGTCATCAATGTAAAAGAAAACAAATTGACTTCATCAAAAACATATAAATTTCTAAAAATGGACCGTTACATTTGCCGCTTTTTAAAGCGAAACATAAATGATAAGTTTGTTTACATATTTATGACACCCTCTGTAATTTACTTGAGAAAATAAGAAAGATAAGATTATTTTTATTATTTTATTTCATGTAATAATTATAGAATTTTATTTTAAAGAGGACTTTTATTGTCTGTTTCTTGGTTATATCGTTTGCAATAAATATGTGTTTAAAGATGTTTAAATCCTAAAACCTAGTTTAATAAAAAGTCTTAGTGATGACATTTCAACATTTTCCTTCAGAAAGTTATCTTTAGAGAATGCATCCCGGGATTTCCCGGGAAATTTGCAATTTTTCATGTCCCGCTTTCCGGAAATTTTGACCTTAAAGCACTTATACGAAAGAAAACTGCATGAATTTTGGCAAGCGATTATATATTTTCGAATTTTTAACGAATATAATATGCTAAATCCAGCTGGGAACTATTTAAATAATTTCATTATTCATTAATTACTTGTATAAGATGAATCCAAGGTATGAATTCAAATAAACATCATGTCAGCACTAATAAGTATCTAGTAAAAAAAAAAAAAAACTTAAACTCATTGAAACGATCTTGTAAGCATCTTAAATATACGATATAAATTTGTCATTGGTATGGACAACATCCGGAATTAATCTTTAAAAATTTGGAAAAAAAATATTAAGAAAGTCAAGAGAAAAAGATAGTCATGTCAGACCATATAGCATCATATTCCTGTCATCATAGGAAGTTGACATTTTTCGAAAATATTATTTCATAATTTAGGTACACCTAAATATGCGATACACTTTGATTATTTTCAATAACATTGATGGACCAACCTATTGAAGCTGCAAACAATTTTATACTATTTGCACTGACATTTTTAAGTGAAATCCCAGGAAATCGAGAAGTCCGGGAAAATTTTCTTCTGAGCGACTTTGAATTACATTTAAATTTCTCATTCTCATTTAACCATAATTATGGTGAGTCGTTTTGATCCTACAATTTTAAAAATTTCTGGTGAGTAAATGGGATAATGGGGAGTTATGGAAGTAATTAATACTTTCTTGTTTTAGCGCTATTTCTCCTCTACCAAATTTCTCGGCTGTAATTGGCACATTAGCTCTTACTCTTACCTAAACAGTTATATAACCTAAAAACTCTTTGGTGAATCATATTTTCTTTATTAATTTTTATCATGATTGGAACGAGTATTCTTACGATATCCGAAATGAATTTTCCATATTTTTGTAGAGTTTGCCTGTCATAAAAAAAATGTTTTTTTTCTGCTACTTCACGGATTTTTTGCCTTCTGCATTTTTACATTTTGCTATTAATATTAGTATCATAATTAAATATAACGAACAACGTTTATAACGTTTATAGGTCTCTTCGAGTTCTTTGTAACCATGTTCGACTGTACTTCAATATAAATATAACCTTATCATCATTTTCAATTTAACACAGTTTAATATATTATACATATGTATTGTAAACCCTCATATTTTTATAAAAACAAAATTCTATAAATAAATCATATAATTTTTTCTCATATTTCATATAGTGCAAAAAAATAAAACACTTCAATTCAATAGTTATTTGCAAAACTCTTTTATGATTTAATTAAATCAAATTTTATTCTATTTTCGTTTTCAATTACAAGGTCATCAATTTTATCTATTGAGCAGTCAAATTGATGAAAGTCCTATAAATATTTTAGTGAATAAAAATAGTCTAATATAATATAAATATACATTTGAATATTTTATTTGTTGGATGTAGAAAAAAATTCGATGTTTTATTAATATTAATACTCGCTCTATCACAATAAAAATTTTTGTTAGAAATACAAATTTAAACCAAATGTATTTTAAGTCTTAAATAATGATTATCCTGTTGTTTGAGAAAGACCATAACTTTCTAACAAGGCAGATCATATTTGTTATCCAGACGCTCTTAAATATAGAGAACATATTTTGTATACTTTGAACCTGTATCGCATATGGGCAAATGCCACAGACCCGAACACACTAGTATGGATTGGAGACCGCTAGTCGCCCTTAACATAAACTCGTTTAACTTTATTTTTTTACCTTTTTGGCTGGAGAGTTTGTTAACAACTTTTTTTCTCATTGTTTTCCCATAAAAAAATTGTAAGCTAATGGCAAATAATGTTAAATTAAAGACATTACAATGTTTTCTGTTCAAAAAGAAGTAAAAGCGAAAAAAACACTTTAGTTGTTGCTCTAAACAGGAATATGTATGCATTAGAGTGCTCCAAAAAAACGAAGTTTCGAATTTTGACCGTACACCCCCAACCCCCCACCCCCCTAAAATTATTCTATGGGTTATAAAAATACGTCGTGCAAAAAATTAGGGCAATAGGACTACGTTAACTGGTGCCGCAACGGTTCTGAAGTTTGAAGATGCATTTACAAGGGGAAAATATGAATTTTTTTCAATTTTCACAAAAAATTTGTCATTAAACAGTTAGTTTTGAATTTTATTGTAAAGGAATCGTAATGTACACAGAAAGGTCAGAAAATTGATAAAAAAAAAAATTGGTTATTAAACCTTTCAGTTTTCAATTTGGTGAACCTTTCCAAAAGGGTTAATACCCAATTTTTTGTTATCAATTTGCTGAATTAATGTGACACCATATTCAAAGAAGGGTTAATGCCTTATTTTTTTATAAATTTTCTGAATTAATGGGATTGCAAACGGGTTTTATTGAAATATATTCAAATTGGCATTTTTTTAAAACATCGGGGTCATATTGACCCAAGGCCGTTTAAGGGTTAACTTAATTTTTTTCGCTATCATTGTAAATATCGGTTGTTAATAAATAAACTTCTTATGTTTTATGACAATCTACCGAAAAATAGATAAAATTTCGACTAGTTTCCATCAAAAATTGCAAATATTACAAAATTTGACCTTTGACTTTTAAAGTTTACGGGTTAATGTCGTCCAAATTGTATGAAACTCTTGATTTATATTTAGAATTATGTGGATTATAAAATTTTAAAAAAAGTTCCATTTAAAATTTACAACAATATAATAATATGGCTGATTTGCAAAAATATTATATAAAAATGGGTTTTTCTCGAAATCCGCCGAATTCGAAATGCACGTACAGGCAAACTATAAGAGGTATTGACCTAATTTTTCTACTGTTTTATTTCGTGATCTGTTGTCCATAAATCCCTATGAGATCTCTCAAAAAATATTGAAATTTGTTTAACAAAGTATCAAAAAAACTGAAATTTGAGTTTTGAAACGACCGTTAAAAATATCAACATTTTTTGACCATAGCTGAGAACAGGTTTACGTTATTCTATAAGGACAAAAACTCATAGTCAAGTAACTACAGATGTGTTTTAAGTAATACATTTGTTTTATTCGAATATTTTGAAAAATATATTTATTTTTTGGTCACATTTCGAATTCAAGTGCTCTAAAACACGTTAATGGCCTGGGGAATTTTCAATAACTTTTACATTTATCAACCAATTTTTTTGTTTTATATCTTTTTGTAACACTAATTCTGTGTACATTACGATTCCTTTACAATAAAATGCAAAACTAACTATTTAATGACAAAATTTTTGTGACAACTGAAAAAAATTCATATTTTCCCCTTCTAAATGAATCTTCAAACTTCAGAGCCGTTGCGGCACCAGTTAACGTAGTCCTATTGCCCTAATTTTTTGCACGACGTATTTTTATTACCCATAGAACAATTTTAGGGAGGGGGACGGCCTGTAGGATAACGTTTTTTTTCCTTCATACAAGCTTGGAGCAGTCTACTATACACACATGGAAATACGGAACAAAATAGTGAATTTTGCAACTTTTGACGTGACTTGGTAGTTTTGACCCCATTATATTACTATTATTAAATGACCTATATCAACATTTTATATATCGTTAAATTGGTAAATAAGTCTATTTTTATATTCTTTTAACATTTTTAAAGTATTTGCAAAATTAGTGGAGTTGTATTAAAAAAATTAAATTTTTTTGGATTTTCAGATCTTTAAAAAATAAAAAAAAAAATATTTTTGAAAAATTACCAAAAATAGGTTATTGGAGCTATTTTATTGATTTTTTTAGGAATGAAAGCTTGATTTGTGTTTTATACACTACATAAGAAACAATATTAAAAATATTATGCTAATATGCTTTTAATATGCTTTTAAAAATAGTCGTTAAAAAACTTACTTTTAACATAAAATCTCCACTCCTGCATTCGTTTTTGGTCGGGTGGGAAGCAGTTTAATGCTAAATCATTTTAAATTTATTTCTATAAAAAATATGGGTACCAAATTAAAAAAAGCTCGCGTGACATTTTCTTTATTAATCGATAAATATGAAACTATTTTTTAAAATTGACAATTTTCGGCCAATGCTGGATGTAGGGTGCAAACTTAAATCAATTCAAAATTTCTTTATTAACCATTTATGAAGCCTTGTCTTTTGAAATTAATAAGGAAAAAATTTTTTTATTAACGGAACTTTGAGAAAAAAGTGAATGAATTGTACTATATTTTTGTAAAAAAAATAGCCATTTTTCATGCCAATTTCAGAGTGCTGATTTTGAATATTTTTCACGTCTAGACGAATTGAGATAATCCAAAAATTCTTTTAGCATATTATTTTGAAATATGTAGCAAATTACAGAATATTTTTTTTTTCTACCTCATATATCTCCGGACTTATTCCCGAATAACGAAAGAAAGTCGAGAAAAAAATCAAAAATTCAGAATTCAAGCGTAAATATCTTTTTAACTGTAAGAGATAACTTAGATAAGTAAGCTTATCTTGCTAAGCACTTTCACTTTATCTTGCTAAGCACTTTCCAGAAATATAAAAATCTTTAAAATCGGACTTCATTTGTACAAGTTACGATTTTTTTTATCTTTTACATACTCGAGGTAGTCAATTTTGACACCCTGTAGCTTATCTCGTGTTATCACAGGGTGACTACAAGATGATTTTTCTGAAAGCTTAGGTCCTCCTCTACAACTCTTCCATACATTTCAATTTGATCCGACCAGTAGTTTAGGAGATTCAGATTTATTACCAAAAAATTTGCGTTTGACCCCACTGTGCGCTGAGGAGTTCATTAAGGTTTTTTTTTTTCGAATTTTCGATTGCATCACATTTTGTATCTGTTTTATTCGATTTTCTTAAATATTTTTATATTATTGCTGATTAAACTAATTATTCTATTGCAAACAAAATTTTGAAAATTATACATTGCATTTTACTCCATTATATTTTTACAACAATACCCAATTTCATAATAATTTACATCATATATAGAGATCTGAAAAATCAGGTTTTTTAAATTTTTTTTCCATTTGAAATTTGTGCTAAATAGAGAATAAATTTTTTTAATACGGTTTATTTGTTTGCGCTAGAAAAGCAATTAAATCTGAGTTTTTAATGGATAAAATATAATTTAGAAATGTAGTGTCATAATGCCAAACAGTAGTATTTTTTTTTTTTTAATATATTTTACACAGCAATTTTTGGCAATCCAAAGAACGATTGAAGGAGCACGCAAAGGAAAAATATGGTTCCTGTGACCATAAACTAAGAGCAACATACTATGATTGTAATATATGATTCCAGGTTACAATAAGTATATTTGTACGTAAATTTGAGTATTAAAAGTTAATGGCTTAATGGTTGTAGAATTAACCAAATTTGTAAAATGAAATGAATGGTTATGTAATTAACTAAATGGTTGTAGAATTCAATAAATGATTGGATTTATTCATAAATATGATTTCATATAAACATATTTAAATACATATTATAATTCAGTGAACCATATTAAAATGTTGATTGTGGGTAATCATTAAATGATTAAACAGAATCATAAACGTTGCTATCACGAACACAGTATATTTAAATCAATAAAAAACGGCTATATAATCATTGAATAGTTGTGGTGATCATGCTGTAACCATGTTTTTTCTCTGCGTGAGGAGTTACGGTAAAAATTCAAATGTTGGTAAATTTTGGTGCAGTCCAATGTATGTATGTACATCGTTGATCAATTAGTAACGATGTTATATACGATTAGTTTCTCCACATGACTAAAAAACTAAAAAACTAAAAACTGCAATGCATCTAACTAACACTTTTAGCACAAATGACATGTAAGAACAAATGGTAACGTTACTACAAAGCCCATAACAAACATATGAATAACAGTATTATGCACAAATAAATACATATGTATATGAGTCCACCTGTGCACATTTTTTTTTTTTTTTTTTTCATTTAGTAACACCAAATTTTAGTCTTAAAGGTTTAAAGAGATTAATTTGATTACCAGGGAAACCACAATATGCTTTTAAAAAATGGGTTTTATGCGCATTAAATATGCAGTAAGAAACTAAATATATGCTCTAAAAACGCGAAAATATGCACTTAAAAAACAACTATTTTTTTATAATTTTTTAACAAAATTATGTCCTTCATTAAAACAAAGGGTTTTATTAATATTTCAACGTTATAAAAATATGTTACTGATCTTCTATTTTCTTACCCATCAAATTTTAGACACTATTATATACGTGTTTTGATGAAAATCAATAATTTAGAATCACTTAGATCATCTGTCAAAATTTCATCAACGTATCAAGTGTCAGATTTTTCAGATTTCAGATTTTTCATACATAAAACAACCCAGCAAAAAAAGAACTGAAAAAGTCATGATTTTAACATTGTGTTGGTCATTGGAAGGAAGTACTTAGTGGTGAAAAAGAGCTGCAGAAGTTCTTTTTTTAACCCATGGTTGTCATTGGTGGGATGTTAATCTTTTATACTTTTAGTTCACTGCTTTGGAATTACTTCTCTTAAAACTATGTTTATAAAATTTTTTAATAAAAATTCTGTTTTTGTCCTATTAAATAATAATAAAAACGATTTAAAATTTGTAAAATTTAAATTTTGTTAGAAATTATTACCATTTTTTCCCGCTAAAAATTGATTTTTTTCCCCCTTTTTTGGAAGTAATTATTAAGAACTTCCAAAAAAGTTTAATATATGCATTTTGTTCCACTTTTGAAGTTGTGAAAATGTTCTTTTTTTTTTTTTTTTTTTTTTGTAAGAATGTTTTTTGCTGGGAATATGTAAACAATCACAAACATGTTTACTGCACTTACGACATTTTCGCGGTTAGGGCTCGATGTACTTTCATTAAAAAAATATATATATATTGTTTTTACAACAATCATATTCTTGTTGCTGTAAGACAGGATTTTCAACAATAAAATGTTATCCATTACAGTTAATTTTAAAATTTATTTATTATTATTATTTTTAATTTTTATTTTTTATAAATAAAATCAAAATTGAAAAACAGTTCATAATGTCAACAAAATAAGCTCTAAAAAAGTTAAATATGCCCTAAAAATAACAAAATATGCTACAAATATGCAATAAAAATCGCCAAATGCAAAAATATGTCATTAAGGGTAAAATATGCAAAAATATGCACTAACAAATCGATGCCAAAATGATTTATTTGTTCTGAAACGGATAAATATTTTATCGATGGCTTCATTAAACGTCCAGGAAAAAACATGCAATTGCATATTTGTGGTTTCCCTGTTGATTACTTTATCACAGCAATTTATTTAATAAATGAAAGTAAATAAATGTTTATACAAAATCAAAGCACGTGTGTGTATACACATATTTTTTTTTATCTATCTGGTAATCTAAATTGTTTCATGTTTTCTTGATTGCCATTTTGCTACTCAATTACGTTTGATCAAAGTAAATACAAAGTTACCAAGATTTTAACAAATAAAAATATTTTCTCTAATGTAAAGATATTTGCTTAGTCTTAACACATTCCTGCACATCAGGTAGATTGATGAAAATAACATTAAAATGAATCATGTTTTATATACAGACATTCTTCATTAGTTGATCTGTCATTTGTGATTATTAGAAAGAATTTGTTTATTTTTATGCATGTGTAATAAGAGTAAAATGAAAAGAGTTTTTTTTTATAATAATCTTAAATCATTTATAACTATTAATATATTAAGAAAATACCTTAAGTAATATCTAGTCTGGAAAATTCAATTATTTGTGATAGAAAGTATTCAAATCTGTGAAAATAAACTAAACTAGACTATGACTAGAATGTGATTATACTATGACTAGACTATGACTGGATTATGATTAGACTATAAACTTATTATGGACTAAACCATGAAATAGACTTAATAGACTAGATTTTGTACAACATTATGAGCTAAACTATAGGCTAGTCTATGATATAATCTATGACCATGAACTAGACTATGGACTAGTCCATAAATTATGCTATGATCTTGAATATTGAGTAGATTGTGGACTAAACTATGAACAGTATTAGGTTATTCACAAGACTATGGAGTATAGAATGTAGACTAGACTATTTACTGTACCATGAAATATGAATTGTATTTTGAAACAGCAGTTGAATAGACTACGCATTAGACAATCTACTAGATTATGAACAAGATTAAAAAATAAAGACTAGACTATAGACTAGATTTGGAACTTGACTTGGGACTGACCAGTGGTATAAATTATTAACTAGACTATGAGCCAAATTTCCTAAAGTATGAAAATAAATTTTAATATTCTTTTCCAAAGAGTTTCTGTGAAAATCGATGATATCTCTTGAAGGGTTTATGTATGAAAATTAATAAATGGCATAAACCACACATTTATAATACTGTTGCTAATAAAGAGAAAAAAATATGTCAATTAAAATATAATTATTTACTGTATATATTACAAATAGAAGTATATAATATAAGTATATTTATTATAATACAAAACTTTAAAAACATATAAGAAGATTATATATAATAACAAGTTATTATCTATAACTATTATAATCTTTTACACTTTTTACATACACTTTGTATTATGTTTAATATTTAACTATTAAAGAGTGATTTATATATATTTGCAATTCATCTATAAGAGTATATTTATCTTGATGCACGTTTGGGTAAAAGGTGTCAAAAGTGGCGATTAATTGAATTTTGAAATTTAAATTTTCGTAATAAAGCTGGGTACCAAATAAAAATAGACAAAATTATGTATCAATATCAGTTAAAATCTTTAAGCTAAGTTGTGTTGTTTGCTCATAAGGATCTGTCAAAGTTAAACATTTTTTTACATTTTTGAAAGAGAGTAAAAAATTAAATTTTTATCAACTTTCAGTGTATTTATTTTAAATAACGACTGTGCACGAAAAAATCCTTGCATACAAATCGGTTTATAGAAACCAAACCAATGGGCTAATTTTTTTTTTTTTTAAATTATATTTTTATTAATGACTTTTATGTTCAAGTTCGAAACGTAAAAGAAAAATTGATTTCTGTTGGCTTTTTCAGAATTCTTTCAATTTAAGGTTTTATTGTGTTTCAGTCACAATTTTGCTCGAATAAGTCCGCTTATTTTTAAACTCCGTTTCATTTAATGCTGAGCTTTTAATGTCCTTTAAATTATTTTTACAAGAGCCTAATATCTTTCAATTGCACGGAGTTAGAGACAATTCGATAGATTAGCCTCTTTCGACACAAACACTAACAAACACTAACGATTTTCTCTCAAAATCCGTTCTATTTTGTCTGAGTCCCACAGCCTTAAGATACTATTTTTCTTCTACTACCAGGTTTCCATTCAGTGACCATGACATTTTTGCATAATATTATGATCCAAAAAACTCTATTTTGTGACATAACTGCCTTTCTAGCAATTGTTTTATATGGCCGATGTAAGATTTCATGAAAAATTTTTGTTCAATTTCCACTTTAAGAAAGACTAGTTTTGCTATTACCATGAAACTTAGCACATGGCTAGTGATCATAATGACAAATGTAATCCAGTTAACAGGATTATTTATTTTTCACCATATCAAACATTATTATCCCAAGAGCATGCATGAATTTTTTCGTGTGCAGTCCTTAAGAGGTCTTTTAAAGTAAAAATTTAAATGGAACCATCAACTTCATGTATTGAAGTTTATTTTTCTTCAAGTATTTGTAAATTATATTTTGTCCTAATATTTTTGCTATTTTGTTTGAAAATTGTCCTAAAATGCACTAATTTTCAAATTTCATGGAATGCAACTTAAAATGTTACGGGATGTTTGTTCTGCAAATTTTCTGAAAAATAGTATATATTGTCCACTTTAATATTATGAAAAAAAAAATATATATATATAACCCGATTTGAGAAAGAATTTTTTTTTTATTCCATTAGATTTCATACAAAAAACAACTTATGTTCAGAAATTTTATTTGCTTTATCAAAGATTATATATATTCATTTAAAATTTCAACAATCTCAACTTTGCAAGATGTTGGTCAAGTCTTTTCCATATACATCCTAACATTTTCAACCGATTTTATCATATTTTATGCAGTTTATTAAAGAACAAAATTGTCTATCGAATAAAGAAAATTTGAAGCCGATATCTTTATTGAGTCAAAAAATAAACGATTTTAAATTGTCAAGTTTGCAAAAATGAACAAACAGACGTACGGAATGACAGATATTAAAATTCTTTAAAAAAAAGTCTTGAAATTCCAAAAGTATATTATTTTTTTTTTTTCTTTTTGATCAATATAAAAACTAAATCTAAATATTAAAAAATTGATAACACCTCTCCCTGAATTAAGTGTCACTTTCGACACATTTAACCCAAATGTATAGACGGACGGACGGACATTGCCATTCTTCCAAAAAATATTACAGAATTCTAAAAATGTATTTTTTACTAACTAATAAATAGAAAAAATAGAACATGATCATCAAAATTCGAATATCAACTTTTTGTGAATTATGCGTCATTTTCGACCCATTTAACCTAAATGTATAGACGGACGGACATTACCATTCAGCCAAAAAACATCTTATAATTCAAAAAATACATTTTTTTACTTACTAATAAATAAAAAAAAAAAATTAAACGTGATCATTAAAGTGTTGATATCACCTTTCCCTGAATTAAGTGCCATTTTCGACCCATTTAACCTAAATGTATAGACGGACGGACGGACATCACTATTCTGCCAAAAAACATTTTATAATTCAAAAAATAAATTTTTTTACTTACTTATAAATAGAAAAATTAAACGTGTTCATTAAAGTGTTGATATCACCTTTCCCTGCATTAATCGCTATTTTCGACCTATTTTACCCCAATGTGTGATGGTTTAAAAAGCAATTTTACTAATTAAACACATGAAAAAACTTATTTTTAACGAGGTAATATGGCTTAAATGTTGCTAATGGAAATACGCTTTACTTATACCTATTCATAAAAACACATACATATGATAAAAATATTGTATTGCATTGTAAACATGCTGAAAAAATCTAAAAGGAAATAAATTTTAAAAGAAAACAGTGATAAAATAAATCAAATACAGTATGTAAGTGGTCATTAAAAAGGATGACTTTTTATATTTATATTTCTTTTTCATTAATATTTCTTCGTTTGGTTTTAAAATAACAAAAAAACAAAAAAAAAAAAAAATATGTTTGGATAATAACTGACCCGTGTTCGAATTATAGTTTTGATTTATTTCCTTTTTTAAAATTAATGAAGATTTACAAAGACAAATATATGACATCAAATATAAAAACCATTGAACTAATAAAAAAAAAGGAGCAATATTCAATGAATGTGTCAAAAATTAACTACTATATGTAATAAAAACTTAAGATATAAAAATAGTCCTTATTCCTTCCGCATATAAAGAAACGATGTTTCTAAAAATACCAGCAAATCAATTTAAACCAAGTTTTTATTTAAGTTTTTAGTTCTTTTTTTTTCAAAATTAAAAGTACTACAAATGGGATGTTTCATATGCTTGAAATGTTGGCAAAATTAAGTATTTTGTCAAGAGTTGACCTTTGTTATCCTTAAAGGTCAATTTATTTTTGTAGCAATGACTAGATAAAGATGAAATGAATGTTTATATGTTGATGGTTATGGGTGTTTTGTTGCAATCATGATGAAGTAAAAACACTTATGTTACTAAAGTGCCAACTGATGAAGACTTTAAAATATAGAACAATTTATTTCTATTATAATTGCGAATGTATTAAAAAAAAAACAAACAAAATAACCTAACTAAATTGATTAAAAGATAATCAAATGTATTTTATTTTTATATACACGAGTATTTAATGCGTTGATGTCTGTCTTTCACATTTAAATAGAAGATTTTTTATTAAATAGTAAATACAGTGAACTCTCGATAATGTGAACTAATTAATGTCGGAGTAGTTCATATTTTCGAATTTGTTCACATTTTCGATTGTGATTTTTTTTATATATATTACTAAGTTATTCTTTCTAAAAATCATTTCTGCAAGGAATGAAAATGCAAAGATTACTAAAAAAAACTTTTTGTAATTTATTTGGAACATAAAAAGTTTTTAAAAATCCATTTTATAAAGAGTACATACGTAGTATGTACATAAAAAACAATCAAAATATTACGACAAAAAAATAAATAAAATTTGCAATAAAAAAAGATAGGTACATACATATATCGGTTATTATTTTCTGTTTTTTCTTTTGTTCGACCAGCTTATTTACCACCAATTCCCTGATTTTTTTCAATACTTTAATGTCAGTTTGATCGACCATTTGAAATTCAGCCCATTGGACAGCTTTGTTAAAAACTTCGACAGCTTCTTTGCCTTTAATGTTGTTTTCAGGCGCTTCAATAAAACAGTCGTCATCATCGTCGGACTCTTCAATTAAATCATTTTCATCAAATGGCGTGACGTCCTCACAAGGATTATTGATCCAATCTCTAATGTTTACAGCAGTAAATACTTCCTGAGGGCACAATGTCTGTAGAAGATCTGCAGCAGTATTTTCTAAAGATCTAACCTCTGATTGCCACTTTTCTTTTAAAACGCTCAAAGGAACATTAAATTCAGGATCGTCTTCATCATTTACCATATTCAAAATATTTTTCCAACAGTTAGATAAAGTTTCTTTACCAACTCGGTTCCAGGATGCCTCTAGAATAGAAACTCCTTTAAGTGTGATTTTTTTCATCGATGCAAGCAAATCCCCCTCTTTTGCAATAATTGTTTTTTGCACCTGGAGCGCTTTTCTCCAATGACGTTACATATGTCTTTTGTGGGATTTTTTTCATCGATGCAAGCAAATCCCCCTCTTTTGCAATAATTGTTTTTTGCACCTGGAGCGCTTTTCTCCAATGACGTTACATATGTCTTTTGTGGGAGAAGTTTCCAATATAGACCAGACTCATCGGCATTATACAACTGATCATTGGATAAACCCAAATCTTCTATCTTTGCTTTCAATTTAATTTTAAAAGGAATTACGAACTGAGATTGCGCAGAAAGTTTTTCACCGCTTATCTGAAGGAGCCGAATTCCGTATCTCTTTTTAAATTTTTGTAGCCACCCATCGCTAGCATTGAAGTCATTTCCGTTTTCACTTATGTTTTTGTGAATTTGTTTGGCTTCCTCTTTCAATATCAACCCACTTACAGGGAGCTTTTTATTCCGCATGCAAATAAACCACTTATAGAGCGATTTTTCCATTTTTGGAAGTTCTGAAGATCGTAATGTTTTGCGTTTTCCGGGTCCATAAAACGTATTGTTCAGACATTTTAAAATATTTTATTTTTTATTGAACATATCGTTGATTTTGCAACTTTATACTTTTTACTTGACACTGTAACACTCGATCCTTTTCTTAAATATTCCAAAATTTCGCATTTTTCATTTAAGGACAAAAACTTTCGACTGTTTTTAAACATTACTAATTTTAAAAATAAATTCACGAACCTACCGCAACAAGTTACATAAAGCGACTAGCATTAAATACCTTTAAAATAATGGCATACTATGGTATTTATTAATTAATTAAAAATAAATGCTTTTACAAATTAAAAAATCCCCAAAATTAAAAAAAAATTGTTTACTATTTAGAGCCATTAAACTTTGTTCACTATTTAGAGCGCCCATATAAAAAACTGAGTGTTCACATTAGTGGATAGTTCATTATATTGGATGTTCACATTACCGCGAGTTCACTGTAGTTAAAATATTTAAATATACTAGAGTCATTCCATTTAAAACCAACACGAAAAATTAAAATTTTTTACTTTACTTTTCCGAATTTGATAATATTTGGTACAATCATTATTCTTGTCAAAACTTGTCAAAACTAATTCAAAATTTCAAATAATTTCATCAAGTGGTTCGCGAAATATTGCGATTTGAAAGTGTAAAATAGCCAAATATACGTACAAAGTTGTATACACATAATTACAAAAATCTTTCAATGTATTTATGATATAAGATTTATTGAGATATCATATCAAAGGTATCAAAATTACCTTTAACATGACGTATAACATGATTATATTGACTCTAGTAAGATATTAATCTACGAACGAAAAATCGCTAGATATGGACCCTATTAAAAATAATTTTGATACCTTTAATATGAGATCTCAATAAATTGTATTTTGTGTATAAACTTTGTATATTTTTTGAGCTATTTTGCACTTTCAAATCGCGATATTTCGCGAACCACTTGATGAAATTATCTGAAATTTTGAATTAGTCTTAGTTTTGACAAGAATAATGATTGTACCAAATATTATAAAATTCGAAAGAGGTGAGAAAATTAGCTGGTTGGTTTTAAATGGAATGACTCGCTAAATCAAAACTAAATGTAAAACGGAATTAATTACAAACAAAACTATGCAATATACTCTAAACTAAGTAATCTTCAAACTATACTATGGATGAGACTATACGGTAAATTTTAGACCAGACTAAAGGCTATATAAATGAATAAATTCAGAATTAGACCATTGAATAGATAATGGGCTATATTATGGATTATACTATAGATTAAACTATTAACTATACTAAGTAAGCTTGATTACGCACCAGTCTATGGAATTGAATTTGAACTAAACTATGATATACATATATTATTGGCTTTAAGCTTTTTATATATGTATAGTCAAGATTTATGTCAGCTAAACAGAGTTGTTTACTTAAAAAAAATCCATCGTTTTTCCGATTTTTGGAATTTATGTAAAATTTTGTAAAAAATTGATTTTTAGAGGAACTATAAATGTTCGAGATCTAATAAAATTCTTGTTTGTTAAGATCTAACGAAATTTTCATTGAATATTATTTGAAATGGTAAAGTATAGACAAATAAAAGGAATTCCAAAAAACCACCGATTATCCCAAAAATGTATTTTATTTATTTATTATTATTATTTTTTTTTTTTTTTTTTTTCACAAAAAAGCCATTGGCTAGCTCCTTCTTTGGAATAGAATAAGAACTAGACTATGAGCTATAGCCCAGCAAAAAAAGAGCATACCAATCATTAGTAAAATCATTGATGTTACTGAACCTGAAGTAGTTCCATTTCTGGTGAAACATCAATGAATTTAACACGTGGTTGTCATAGGACGGAAGTGATCCAAAAAGCTGAATAGTATGTGCTTTTGAGGAACACTGAGGTATTATATGAAAGTATACCTTTTCATGTTTCTTTTTTCATTAGTGAAACAATTTAATACAATTTAGTATACATACATATACAATGCTTACATACAAATATTATATAAATGATATAATTTTTTAACATATTGAGATGTTGCTAAAAAGAACAATTTTAGAATATGAAATTCATAACTTAAAGCTACTTGGTATGTAATGAAAATGCTGTGATTTTAGAACAACTTCTGAAATATTTTGCTGGGAGTATATGTATAATGAACTGGCCTACATACTAGAACATATGCGCAATTCTTTTCTTACGTTTACCTTTATGAAACCGACCTTCAATCTAAAATATTTTTTTCTGATTTTTTTAAATAACTTTTATGCATTTATATTAACAACACTTGGTGGTGTGACAAAACAAAAATTAAAGACTTCAAATGGTTCCATGTGGTGACGGCAAGTACTCAAAGTAAAAAATCTAAATTTTTTTTTAAATTATCAAGTTTTTTTTTTTTCTTTTGATTGCTGTAATCGCGGATTTAAGCAAAAATGTCCAATTCTTCTAATGTAGGCTATTAACACTTGTAGAAAAAGACCACCATGGTTTAAATTATCGAGACATTAATCAGTGTCAAATTGCGTTGTGAAAAGTCGTGAAACCAAATTTTAAAATTTTTCAGTTTTTTTACTAAGGATTTTACGCCATTTCGGGTATTTCAAAATTCAAAATAGACACTAATAGCTCTTGAAATTATGCATCTTGATAATTATAAGGTTAATGTACCCTCAAGAGAAATGATGTAGGAGGTACACAAACTTGGAGGTGAATGGCTCCAAGAGGTGCCTTTTTCGTGAGGCATACTCGCAAAGTTATTTCAGTGAAGCGGAGTATCTCGTTATTAAAGAAGGTTTACAAATTGCATTTTAAAATCATTGTGGCATTTTAAAATATTAAATTGCTAAACGTTTATAGTTTTTTTTTTTTTTTAAATCAGGCCGTGCTCAGGGAAATTGGGTGGTGTTCTTGTCTTCCTCAAGAAAGGCTAAGAACCGCTAAAATAAAATTAAAAAAAGGTAGCTAAAGCCTGACCATGTTAACTGCAAAATAATAAAAAAAAACTGAACTTTAGTCTTAATTTTTTTTATCTAGGAAGAAGATGGAAATACTTCCTTTGGATTCAGAACCCTTCCCAACCATGCTAACATATTTATATATATAAAAGAGTAACGTGACTGACTGACTGATTCATCATTCCACAGCCCAAACGACTGAAGCCAGAGAGACGAAATTTGGAACGTAGGTAGGTCTCCCTCCATATAGATCCACTAAGACGGGATTTTCGGAAATTCGAATGTTTAGGGGGTAAAAAAGGGTAAAAATGGGTCAAATCGGTAACTTTATATGTCCTAAACTGATGGAGATACAAAAAAAGTTTAATATCTATCGTTATTCATTTAAAAAATAATTGGACAGGTGTTTGGTACTTTTTTGAAAATCTGCCATTTTAGGGAAAAAAAGGGTAAAAACTGTATTTTGGTACTTTTTTGGCACCATATGTATCTTTGAAACCAATCAACACACCGATAAAATTTATGTCGTATTCATAACTTATCAAAAAATGAGAAATACAAATTTGGCACTTTTTAGAAATTCAAATGTTTAAGGGGTAAAAATCGTACCCATTTTTTGTAGTTTTTTCATAAAACATTTTTTTATATTTATTGAAATATTCATATGAGTATTTTAATACGGGATACCACTACAATTTAGAAATTTATTGGAAAACAATTTTTGATACTTCGATGGGTGAAAAAAAGTACAAAAAAAAAAAAAAAAAGAGAGGTAAAAACGGGAAATTACATTTTATTCAAACTTAATAAAGAATTTTGAATTACATTAAACGTAGAAACATGAAATTAAAAAAAATGTAGATAAGAATTCACAAGAGTGGAATTTGTGGTACTTAAAGATACATGGTCCTATAGGTAAGAAATCAAGAGGGTGGACTTTGTGGTACTTTTATCTTCTTCTATTGGTACTTTTTTGCATTTTCTGTAATATTTGACTTAGAAACATGAAATTAAATACGCATAGTCTGATGTTGGAAAGAATTCACAAGGGGGACTTTGTGGTACTTTTTCGTTCTTCTAATGGTACTTTTTGAATTTTCTATAATTATGAACCTAGAAATATGAAATTAGTTAATGAGAATCCATAAGAGAGAACTTTGTGGTACTTTTTCGTTCTTCTAATGGTACTTTTTTGAATTTTATATAATATTTAACCTAGAAATATGAAATTAAGGACATGAAGTGCTAAGTGAATGAGAATCCATAAGAGAGAACTTTGTTGTACTTTTTTGTTCTTCTATTGGTACTTTTTGAATTTTCTATAAATATGAACCTAGAAACATGAAATTAAGGATATGTGGTCCTGAGTGAATGTGAATCCATGTGAAGGGACTTTGTGGTACTTTTTTGTTCTTCCTATGGTATTTTTTTAATTTTCTATAATTGTGAACCTGGAAACATGAAATTAAGGACATGTGATGCTAAGTGAATGAGACTCCATAAGAGGGGACTTTGTGGTACTTTTTTGTTCTTCTAATGGTACTTTTTGAATTTTCTATAATATTTAAAGTAGAAACATGAAATTAATTATGAATATAATTAGAAACATGAAATTAAAGATATGTGGTCCTAAATGAATGAGAATCCGTAAGAAGGGATTTTGTGGTATCTTTTTTCGTTTTTCTAATAGTACTTCTTGAATGCTCTGCAATTTTTATCCTTAGAAACATAAAATTGAAGATGTAAGGTCCTAAGTAAATCAGAAACCTTAAAATGGATTTGGTGGTCCTTTTTTCTTATTCTAATATACTTTTTCGTAATTCTGATATTTATTTTTCATTATTCTAAGATTAGAAATCTGAAATTAAGGAGAAATTGTTATTTATGGATGAAATAACACCATTTTTAAAAATGTTCCCAAGGGAGTTAGGAATCTTAGTTTAAATTAATTATAAAGTATGGTTTTTATAAAAGATTTCCGCTAACGAAGTAGCAGGTTTACAGCTCGTCCTTAATAATCCTTGATAGCCCTAAAACCACCCTAGCTACTTCTTAATTAATCCTTCATGGAATCTAAATAAAATAATTTTAGTTAATTTAATTAATTTAAAGTTAAACAATCTTTTATTGTTAAAGTATATATTATTTTTGTTATGTAGTGTAGTATTTTAGTTTTGAATATTTTAAATTGAAATTAAAAAAAAAAAACAAGAGCAAATGTTATATTCGTCTCGGCCGAATTTATATACCCACCATCAACTTTTTCAAATTTTAAGTTATATGGGAGGTGGGTGGTAAAGTGGGCGGACCACACCCATTTTTGGTTTCCAAGTTTATATCGATCCTCAAACTATTTATAAAAAATTTCGATGTCGTACATGCTATTTTTAAAGAGATATCAGCAGAAAAGTATGAAACGGACACCTTGTGCTTCTAGTTTTTAGCCCATAACTGCTTTCAACAGACAGAGAGACGGACAGACGGAGAGACGGACAGGTGGACGGACATAGCTAGATCGACTCAGAATCGAACCAGGACCCAGAAAATATATACTTTGTGGGGTCTTAAATGATTCCTTCGACATGTTACACACGGAATGACAAAATCAATATACACCCCATCTTTTCGATGGTGGGTATAAAAAGATAGATCAAATTTAGAAAAGTAGAAAAGTAAGATTTTAGAAAGATTATTACTTAGTTTAGTTAATTACGGTGTGATAAATAAGTGATAAATAAGATAAATTAATTCACGTTTAAAATTAACCGTTATTCAAAGAGAATAGGTAGATTTAAGTCAATATATTATTTTATTTCCTACATATTTTTATTTTATATCCTGGCTATCTTTGCTCTTTGATAAATTTTTTATGAATGAAAAATATTTTAAATGAAAATTTTTATCGTGTAAAATTTTCAATGAGTATACATTAAAACAAAAAAATAATAATAAAAAATATTTAAAAATATTTTTAAACCTACGAAATATTTTCATTTTAATTTAGCCCTTACAAGATACACCATTGTAGAGTACATAAATGCAATAATTTTTTATTTAGGACTATAAATAGAAGTGGCATTTTTTTATAAATTTTTATTTTAAGATAAGATTGAAATATAAATAGTAGCTGTAGCTGAACAATTAAATATAAAACTTAAAACTTTCACGCAATATTGTTAATATATGTCATTTCTTTAAAATTTAACGCAAAGATTTATAGCTATAAAGCATTTTTTTATTTAGTGGGCTGAAATCATTTTCATGTTAATTAATATTTAACTTTATAATATTTTAAAAATAGATAAATCTGAATTTTATTAAAGTTCTTTTTGTATTTATATTTTATGCTTAAATACATGCATAAAAGATTTAGTTGCTATTTATAGCCTACACCACCGTAGGTGGTTTGGGGTATTATGCATTTGTGCTGATGTTTGTAACGCACAAACAAAATCATCTAACCCCTACCTTAAATTATACCGTTCGACACAAATTACTTTCAGAGTCGATTTAACGATGTCCGTCCGTCTGGTCGTCTGCCTGGCTGACTGTCCATGTAAACCTTGTGAACAAAGTACAAGTCGCAATTTTAAAAGTATCTTTATGAAGTTTGGCACGAATAATTATTTTGGCACAAGGACAAAGCCTATTGAAATTGGTTATGATCAGTCCATTATTTCACCTAGCCCCATACAAATGTCATCCCGGAATAGGCGTTTAGCGATCATAACTACCTTAAATATAGCAATATTTTAATGAAACTCGGTACAAAGGAGTTGTATAAGTGTCAATCTTTGTGCCAAATTTCATTAAGATCGGTCCACAATTGACCATAGCTCCCATATAAACCCCCCCATATATATTCGACACAAATAAGTTTTATATAAGTATAAACAACAGTGCCAAATTTTATGGGAATCCGTCCATAATTTGCCATAGCTCCCACTTCCGGGAATCGCCCTAAAGGGAAAAATGCAATATTCTGTATACAATATTCTATATTTGTATAACTTATTTTACATTGAGTAAAAGTGTTGCTCTACAATTGGTCACAGGTCTAATAAAATTTCCTTTCCCGGATTTTTATGAATATACACAATGGTGTAGGGTATCATATGGTCGTTTTTGACCGACTATATCTTTTTTCTCGTTTTTCTTAACTTATACTTTGAAATGGTTTCACCAAAAAAAAAAAAAAAAAGACAAGATAAATGACCTGAAGATACTATTGTTAACTATTGTGTATGTCTACAGAGGTCCTTTGACAAAAATAAATATAAAATCTTACCATTCTTTTATAAGAGAATATCTTTTGTCCACTTTTATATATCAATGTCTACATATTCTCTTGGTATGTAGTTTTTTTATGTTATGGCTTGTTTAGAGTTTTTATTTCGTGTTCCAAAGGACTTTTTGTATACCGTGGGATATAATAGAAAGAAAGTTTTGTATGCAAACGAAGATTTTATTTAATGTAGTTATATTTAAGAGGATTATGATTAATATTATTGAATTTATGAATGGATATTAATAACCGAATACAAAAAGACTGCAAAAGATATTTTTAAATCAGATAAAAGTATAGAAATAGTAATTTTAAGCTATATAAAACACCAAATTTGTTATAGCCTAATTTTAATCTATAGTCTAACTTATAGAATACATTAGGGTAATCGGAAGTTCAGTTCATAAAGTAATTGATATATTATCGTACAGTTCACTATTTAGTCGGTAGTTAAGTTCAAAGTCTAGTCAATAATTTAGTTTATAGTCTAGTCTTTATTGTATTCATATTCTAGTTAAAATTTTAATCAATAAGTATTCTAGTTCATATATTATTGTGTAGTAAATAGTTTATTTCATAATCTAGTGTACAATTTTTTCCATAATCTATTATAAAGTTTATATTATAGTCTAGTTTATAATCTAGCTCATAGAGTAATCAATAACTTAGTTCAAAATATTATAGTCTGCAGTATGAGTAGTTCAAAGTCTAGTCCATAGTTTAGTTCATAGTGTGTTCCATATTCAAATGACAATTGACAAACTCTATAAGCAAAATAGTGAAAATAATAATAATAATAATACCTCGCAACTACAAAAAAAAAAAAACTCTCTGTATTAAGTTGTTCGCTTCATTTATAATCAGATCCCTTAGTTGACAGGAATACAAATTGATAATTCTCTCAAATGATGTGGGCTTTCGATAACAATCCATCTTAATGATATTGTCTATTCTAATGACTAGAGTCCAGGTATATTCATTTTATCTCTATTCTCTTTTCCATTTTAAATTTCATTTGTCAGTGGAATGTATTCGGTTGGTTTTTTGACAAGAATATTAGTATATCTGCTACAACATTTTGTCCTTATATTCAAATCCTTGTTTTTTCTTCTGTATGTCATTGTATCACTCAAATTATCTTTCATTCTACTCTCATATCCAGATTCTTCCATTGCCACAGTAGCATTATCTATGTTTGCCTTGAAGAACAAAATATTATGCAAATAAATATTTAGAGAAACAAACTGAGTCAAAATTTTCGGCGGCGGCTACGCGAAATAAAATAAATGATTAAAAACAATAACAGATGGAGCCATTGAATCCAATACTTTTGGCATTTATTTTCAATGAAAATTTTAAATTTTCGAGATATGCTTCAATATATAGCACAACCTCCTTAATTTTACAAATCGCGATTTATCGCGAGAACGAGTGTCAACGATGGTGCCGCTGGACCACAATCCACCTAAACAGTGACCTTTTGCTAATTTTGGAAATCTCGTATGGGATAAAATCGTCCAAAATCTAGCAATTTTGCAGTAGATTTTATCGTCTATCCATAGTGAAATTAAAAAGTGGCCATCTACAAAAACAACAATTGTTTGTATTTGTGTAAAACTTCTGCACATAATTTCAAAATGTTATGAGTAGAAAATGATAAAATGAAGAGGAAGAAGAGTAAATAAATGCGGAAAAAATATAACATACGAATACAAAAAAAAAATTTGACAGTTTCGCGAGGTACCTACATGTTCTTACGAGGTCACTTTATTATTTTTCTATATGTTTATCCTAAAACTGTCATCATTGATAAATATTTTTTATAAAATCAAGGTCACCTTTTAACTGTTCCATTTCAAAAATTCTCAACGACGATATAACAAAATGCCTTGGAAATATTCGGAACTATACCATCTCTTCTCAAAAAGAACTAAAAATTTTAAAGTAGTGAGTTCTCTACGAAAGCCGCTAGGCGATCGCTTAGTAATAAGTAAGCTATTAATTTTCCTTAACGTGGAATCTATACGTGTAAAATTTGTATCTAGACAAAACGTTAATTTTTTATCCGAATTTGTAGATAACTTTTTATCTATATAAGGTAAAATGTAGGTAAAGTAAGTAAACCATTTAAATTACCAAGCATCTTCAAGACAAATATATCAAAATTCAAGCGCTGACAATTTTGTTTTTACTCTGCAATAATACTGACAAATTCAGTCTACATTAGACAAATGTGTATGATGATGATAACACTGGCCAACAAAAAAAACTTTTTTCGTGATCCTTCAAAAAATATATATTTATATATATGTGGACTAGCTGGAATTCTGCATGCTAAACTAAAATCTGCTTTCAGTTTTCTCCCATCAGGTCGAGATTTTTTATGGGCGTGTCTAATATTGCGCCCTAAATAAGCCGATTACTCGAGAATATTTCACTATAACACGGGAACGGTATGCTCGATTTATATAAATAATACACCAAAATATGTGGAATAAAATTGGCTTTAAGTCGTTCTACTAACAATTTTTTATCCGCTCAATGGTTTTTTAATGCTAAATTCAAGATTTCTTTTTTTTTACTAAAACTTCTTTTTAAAAGTGAAAACATCAAAAATATTTCAGTTTATCATCTTTATCTCAAATCTGGCAAAACTACAAGTAAATAAAGCCACGTATCATAAAAATTGATGCACAAATCTTGATTGCAATCACAATTAAGTTAGTTACAGTTAAGGTGAAATACAATAGTCGGCAAAAAAATTTTTTTTTTTTGTCTTAAATAAAAAAAAAAATGGTTGATTAGATGGAATTTAATGTGTTAAATAGGAATCAGCTTTTAGTTATTTTATATCATATATTAATTTTTTTTTTGGGAATGACTACTATAACCCCGCCTATTGGCAGTCACACTTGTATAACTCGATAACTTTTTGTCCAATTAAGATAAATAAAACTCCGGTAGATAGTGATCTAAATTATTTTTAAGATGAATTTACAATTTTTTTTTTATCCAGTTAATATTTCCGTAGTTATTTGGTAATTAGTGGCGAATAAAAAGTATTGTTGACACACCTTGAAGACAAATTCGTATGCATCTTTTGATGTATCATTTATCAAAATCGTGCAAACGGTTCTTGAGTTATAGTCTAAATTCGACAAACCATTCTCGAATTTTATAGTGTGACCGCTGAATAAGGTATGATATTAGTCATGCCCATTAAAAAATAAAAAATTTGTTTTAAGAAAAAATTTCTTATTTTTTGCCCACCACTGTAATTCTACTCAATTGCATGTAACTTGAGTATTTTACTTAATTTTGAAAATACATACCTTATTTTATTCGCAATATTTACAGCTTTAAGATAAAGATAATAAACTGTAACATTTTTGATGTTTTCATATATTAAAATAAATTTTTGTAACAAAAAAATCTAAAATTTTGAATGAAAATTATTTTTTTTTTTTTTGGATACTTATTTCAAAATAACTTCGAAACTATTGAGCACATAAAAAAATTATGTTTAGATAATTGGAAGATATTTTTAATATGCTTCTTTTGGTGTATCACTTATTTCAATCGTACACTATAGCAGGGGTTCTCACAAGACCTCGCTTCGCTACCCCCTTTTGACATTGCAATGGAAGCGCGACCCACTACAACTCTGATTAATTAAAAAAATCAGAAAAAATTTAAAAATAAAGTACGATAAAGTAATTTTAAAAAATAATATTAATAATTTCGATATTGTTTTCCTTGAATATTAAGAGACTTTTTCGTATAATAAATCTGATATTATTCTTTGCGTCCATAAAAGATTGAATCTCTGTTTTGAGGGATAAAAGAGCGAAAAAATTTTTTTTTACATAAAAATGTATGTTGAAGAAATTTTTTTTAATATTTTTAGGGCTTCGGAGACAACAAGCGGATAAACTTTGCTGTATTTCAACTATTTAAAATGCTTTTAAATCTGTTGATTCAAAATTAAATTCTGCGAATTTCTTTTTGGAATGAACCTGGTACTTTCTTAATATTAACATTGAAAGGACTTTCTGTCTTTAAATTATAAAGTTGCTTAAGCAAATTTTCTTTATATAGCCGAGAAACTTATCGATGAAATAAAAGTTTTGTGTACTGAAAACGAGTTTATCAAAAGTTCTTGGCATAATATATTTTTATTTATATTTTTATAAAATAAAAGTAGAAATTCATGTGAAAAAATTAGTTTCATCAAATTTAAGTGAACTACATATTTAACTTTTTAATTAATTGTTTTCCCTGCCATATCGAAAAATTTTGTTTATACTTTGTCATTGCACAGTAGTGTCCCATAGACAAAAATTTTGTAGGAAAACCCCTCAAACGATGCGTAAAAATTAGCTTAATATGGGAAAAATATTTAAAAAATAAAATTAAAATTGATCTTCAGTTCCCTACCAGCAATTGAAGGTCACGGGTCTAGAACATTTCTTCCAAAAAATAGTATTGAGTTGTGCCTTGAAAAGGGTATCAACAAATTCGTAATTTTTAGCCAATTATAAAAATAAATAAAATATTTTAAACAATTTTAGCAAAAATTTTGGTCCATATACCGTAAATTTAGTACATCATGCAAAAAAAAAAAAAAAAAAAAAATCGATGTTTTTCTTAAAAAATGAATAAGAATTTTATAATTTTGTTCCCTTTATGTAAAATAGTAAAAATTTGGATTGTAGTAATAGGTACTGTTGATAATATATGATTTTCTAAATTTTTCTAAAAAATTGCTCATCAAAATGCCTTAAAATGTCTTTTAGCGAAATAAAATTTTTACGCATCGTTTGAGGGGTCTTCCTATATCGAAATCTCGAAAAAGTCTTTCCTCGGGACACTCTATTGGACAGCATTACTTTCTTCGTTTGATCATTGTTGTCTTTATCAAGCATAATATTTTCAATCAAAGGTTCCTTCATTAGCAGTTTCTAAAAAGAACTCATTTTATAAAAAAAAAACTTTACGCTTGTCTTTAATTTGGATATATTTTGTAAAATTATGTATTTCCATTTTTATAGTTTCATGCTTTTATTGGAATTTTCATTTGAACTTCTAAATAATATTTATATTAAAAAATTGTGTGTTTAAGAATATTTTTCAGGAAGTCTTCGCGACCCCCACGAATATCCTTACGGACCCCTTGTGGGTCGCGGACCCCCATTTGAGAACCGTTGCACTAGAGTAATGGCCTTACTATGAGCGAAATATTAGACACGCCCATAAAAGAAAAATCCATACCTGATGGAAAAAAACTGAAAGCAAATTCGTATTTAGCACATCAAAATGCATTAAGTTTAACTATTCGTCTTTGCAGAGGATTTTCTGTCGACTAGAGTAATTTGTCTTTCAAGTATAGACTCGAAGTGTTCGCAAATAAATAACGATTATGGCAAAATTCTAAGAATCATCCTTCGAACAAAAATTATTTATACGCTCAAAAAGAAATACTAAGAAAAATTTACATAAATGTTTAATAGGCTGTAACAAGTACAAAATACAATAAAATGTTGAAAGGATAAAATAATGCATGTCTAAACTTGTAAATTTCCATATCTAGAATAATAAAACACAACTTGTGTAAAACTACAGCAATTAGTCTGTTTTTTTTTTTTTTTTTTCTACTAAAAGCAAAAACAAAATAAAGTGGAAAATTCCTTAAATACTTAAATCTTAATGGAAAGTTTCTGGAATTAATACTCTTTCTTTAAAATCTAAAATTATTTTCTTTATATTTACTTACTCTACATTTTTTTTATCTCAAGAAGTGTTATAATCAAACCTTTTTTTTACAGCCCTAAGGCTTTAAATTTAAATTTATTTATCTCAAAGCATAAATGGAAATGACATTACCCTTCCTTTTCTTAACTGTCCTTTATCATCAAAGAGAAACACCCCTTCAAAATAAATTAATTTATTTGATAAAAGCTTTTCAAAGATGCCAAAATTTCTAATTGTTTGTTTCATAATGAAATGACCTAGATTAGTAAACTTTTATTGTAGACAAAAATTAATAAAAGTAAATCTATTATGGAAATATACTAATCTAGTGGCGTGTCTGTCTGAAATGTTTTTTTTTTTATACATAGTATTTATGCTGTCTGTCAAAAGATGCTATTAAATATTAATGATTACAAAGATTATACAGTATTAGTTGTCAACCATCTAAGATTTGGATGCTGCTGAGATTTTAATTAGAATTAAAAAAAAAGTAATAAAACTATATAATTTTTAACAGTAATAAAGAAAATATCAATAGAAAATAAGAATTTTCATTTTAGGTTAAAAACGGGTTAATTGAAAAAGACAATTGTCATTTAAAATTTAGAAACGTTTATTATGATTTTAGAAATGAACACTTGATAATGATGTATGTCAGAGGTACCCTATTTTGAGCCCCCTGAGAGGTCTGTAAGATCCCCTGACAATACCAAATTTCACGCAAATCTAACTAGCTGATCAGAAATTACAGATTTATTTCCAAAAATTTTCGATTGTGCCCCACCGTGGATGGCAACAGATGGTAAAATTTTAATATTTGGTTATGAGACTGAAAGAAGAGTTTAGTCAACAGTATTACTTCTTCAAAGTTTTCCCAACCTCACAAAACTTGCACCCCTTTAAAGCATTTAAAATCAAACTCTTGCGTATTACCATGGAGATCCAGACACTTTTCTACTGTAAATTTGGAGTATCAAAGAGCTGTTAGTTGTGAATGGTTCGCAATCATTTGTTAGTCAAAAGTCTTCCAAGAAGTAAGAAAATTAAACATTCAAATGTGGATCGTTTTCTGATACAATAATTTTGGCTTTTACACATTATTTCAAAAAAGTTTCAATATTATTTGCACAAACTTTGAATTGTTGGGTTATCCACCATCCAACATTACTTTAACATCCAATAACTTCATTTCATTACTTTTTATCAAAATAAATTGCTTGGCCAACTTATTTCGACACCTGAAACATCGGATATTTTAATAAAAATACGTGTTGTTGAGGTGCTTCAGTCAAAGTGAAAAAACTGCCTTAATATTTAGTTCAAACGGATCGAGAAAGATATTAAATGTCATGAATACTACTCTAGAAAGGAATACTGCCATCTTTAGAAAAAAATATTATCGTTTTATATGTCAATTATTTTCGAAAATCATCCGAATTTAATAAAATTATGCAAGAATATTAACATTGAGGCTAGTAATGCAAATGAAGAGTTTTAGCTTGATTTCCGCAGATGGTTCCCGATTTATAATACCTCAAAACTAAGGTTTTTTTTTAATACGAATATCTTCTAAAATATTTACGTTACGAGGAGGTGAAATATAATGTTTGCGATTTAGACAGAAAAAAAGATTTTGTGATAAAAATATAATTTTATTTTTTATAGTTTATTGTAAACAAAATTGTTTAATTAGAAAAAATAGGTTTTTGTTGCAAAACAATTTTATGGTTTAATTAAAAAAAAAAAAAAATCAACATATCATAAGTGATAAATAGACTTATTAGTAACATGTGATGAAATTAAATTTTTTAATTAATTAAATTAAGTGTTCATATCCTTATCGTTCATTTTGTAGTGCTAAATAGATGTTTGCGTTATCATGAATTTATAAATTTTAAAGCACCATTAATATTTCTTCTTCTCAACAGTATGAACTGACACTTAATTTCTTAAGGTAATGTAGAATAAATCGCTCATTTACTTCAAGAACGTCATAACTAAAAAACGAAATTTTTGAGTTATTGATGTAGAAATATGCGTTAGATCAAGCTTTTGGCTTCTTAAAAAAAATTGTGTTCATATATTTAAAGGCCACCAAATGAGTAGAGAATATGTCATTAAATTTTTTATTAATGTAACAGTAAAGGTACGATCACATTAGGGAAACATTTGACTGAAACTCACAAATTTTTCTTTGCCGTAATGTGATCATAAAATATTTTTGTGTGGCTAACAACAAATCAGCTGATTTTGGGCAAACAAAATTATTTAATAGCAAGCAAAAATGAACACAGTGTGACCACATAATGGAAAATATTTTACCATTTTGTGGGCAAATAATTATTTGATCTCACAAAATGTTTGTAAGAGAAAACATTATCAAATAATAGTTGTACCGAGTCATATTGTTTACTATTGAATCTAAATCAATAAAATTTTTAATATTTATATAAATGAGAAGTTTTCAGCAATAAATTCCGCAATATTGCTGATCATTTTAATAATTTCATTAAGCATGCAACAAAAAAAAAAAAATATATTATAATAAAACAGGATATGTAATTATTTATATAAATTGGTACCCTAGGAAAATTAAATGAACAAATTACTTAACTTCAGAATTTTTGCATACAGCATCGTCTTGGAGTCTTAAAGTCATCGATAATCACATATTATCTACGGAATTTATTCCCGGTTAAAGGTGCTAAAAATAATTTTACGTATAATGAGCGAGATATATGTGTGCAAAAAAATGATTTTTGGCACCTTTAACAGCTAATAACGTGTGTAGCAAAAACGTAAATATAGAGAACTTTTAGCAGTATGACTAAGTTATGTTGTCAGTTATAGTTATGTAGCGCAACATGAACTGGATTCGTCCAGTTCGGAGGAGTATGAGGTGGACTTGAACAAGTGCTTCAAGCGGGGTCGCCTAAGTCGATGATGAGTGGTGGTGAGGTCGTTGCTAAGGCTCTTAGTGATGTAGGTGGGACGAAGGGTGCTGTTGCTTCCTCTGGCAAAGTTGCCAAGGAGACACATAGAACGAGGCATCCTAGAAGAAGGATGGGTTGGTCAGGTAATGCCATCACGGAGCATATTATGGAGGCGGTGTTTGGGAAGTCAGTCATTGACTTTCCACAGAAGGTGATTGAGTATGACGTAAAATAGGTGGCTGTCTTGATGAGGTTCATTGCTAAAAATGACCAGTAGTAAGGCTTTATGCATTTTGCTCGTGAACAGCATATGGCATTGTCTTTTTTTCTTATTTTTTATATTCTTCCTCTTCTAAAAAAGTAATCGAAGCTGCTCTACATAATAAAATCAAAAAATGTTCATGCTTTTTGTTTAAAATATTTTTAATAAAAATAAATTTATTGATTTCGACAGTTTGATGAAATAATTTTTGAATACAAATAATTTGTTAAATGTGACCGATAAGAAAACATGTTTTCCAATTTCCCTATTTGACTATATTTAATGTCAGTTTGAAAAAACAAAAAATGTGAGTAAAGTGACCATAAAATAAATTTCATATTGCTTTGGAAAAATTTTGTTTACGTTTGGGCAAACAAATTTGAAACAAACATTTGCCTAATCTAATCGTACCTTAATTTGAAAACTTTATATTTGTTTTTTGTAAAATCAATTTTTTAAGTTATGATATTTTGAAAGTACATGACCGATATGTACAATAATATACGACTACAATTTATTAGTTATATAACTTTTATAGACCTCGCACGAGTGCATTTTTATATAAAACGTAATAAATCTAAATATTTTTTGCAATTTAATTTGTACTTTACCTTAGCATCTAACTTTGTTTTCTAACTTTATTTTGTTTCACAACAAAAGGAGTTTTATTTAAAGGTTTCATAAATCAACAAAAACAACAAAAGTTCAACAATATTTCCGAAGAAAAAAACAGGATACTCAAAAGAAATACTCACTAAAGAAGTAATAATATTTGTTTTTATTATATTTGCTTGAATATTTGCTAGAATTTGATACATTTATTTGGAAATGAAAAAATGCTTTTACTTGTGTTGAAGACAAAACACGAAATAAGAGCAATAAATGTCGCTTATTTATTTATTATTTCGGCTTAAAGCGGATAAACAAATATTGATCCTAAAAATAGGCAACACATTAAAATTTGCAAAAAGGATTTTTTTGTTTGGTATTAAATAACAGGTGTAATTAAAAATTTTAGCTTAAAATAATACCTATTTTTTTGTTATAAATATTTAACCATTTTCTTCCAATCAAATTATATGCCTGCAGCATATATTTTTATTGCTACACAAAATTTAATTTTTCACTATAACCTTACTGTAAAAAGCTGCAAAAAATAGCCAACTCAAAATTATACGCATTTCAACTATAATACAAAAAGCAATTAAACACATCAGTCGTCGTTTTTAGAATTCTTACATGTTTTAATTAAAACATGGACCTTTTTTTTCTATTTTTACTTTTTATTTAAATTTCTAGCCATCATGTTTACAAATTGAGCAGCGCAAATGATGAATGACCTGCAAATATTTTAGAGGACAAAAAAGACAAACTAAATTACTTACTTAAACTATACCTAGAAAACATATTATGATTGTGGTTCAACCCACTTTCTCCCACCAACATAAGTACTTGGGTTAAATATAAATAGTAAGAATTAATGATGATTCATGTCGTAATAACAATAAGCTGGAATGAATTTAGGACTATTCAATGAGAAATTTTTAAGGCTAAGGAAGAGAGTTAATACTTATAATATTTTTTTTCTTTAAGATTTTATTTACCTTATATTTTCCTAAAACAGACAGAATATTTCAAATCATTTGTTAATAAAATTATTAAATAATTTTATATTGGAATTTAATTATATTATTTATTAATATAATTAATATTCTAGTTCATAGAATAGAACTAGAAGTTTATGTGAGAGCCACCCTATACTAAATTTTCAAAAAATTTACTCATTTTTTTGAAAATACAAAAACAAAATATATGTGACTACATGTATTTTGTTGTTGTATGAATTAGGTTTCTGACAATTGAATTAGGTTTTTTTCTCTCACATAAATATCTAGTTGTTAATCTATGTTCTAGTTGGTTAATAATTTTTTTTATAAACTGACAGCTCTTAATGAAATATAAAGAAAAATTCGTTTATAAAAATACAGAAATAAAATACATTTAAGTAAATTTCCAACAATTTTCAGCTCATTATATCATTTCTCAGTTGGAGGCTTATTTAAGATACTATAAGAGTGTGAGTGATGAACATTCTTTTCTCAATTGGAGGCCTATTTAAGAAACTACAGCTTATTTTAGATTTCATATAATTTTATATGAAAAATCAAATTTTATTGAAACTTATAAGTGATCACAGATGAACGTCCTTTTCTTAATTGGAGGCTTATTTAAGAAACTACAGGATATTTTAGATTTTATATAATTTTACATGAAAAATTAAATTTTAATGAAAATTTTTAGTGATCACAGATGAACGTTGTTTTCTCAATTGGAGGCCTATTTAAGAAACTACAGCCAATTTTAGTTAATAACTGCTCTGGTTGGATTGAACATAATTTTAGGGGTTTTATTTTAAACCTCAGAATATGTTGCAGTAGCATTATATCTAGGGTGATCGACTCGGTTTTCCAACCGGTTTTTTCAGTCAATGTGCTGACGGTTTTTTCAAAATGTTCAATTTTCGAATGTCGAATAGACCGGTTTTTTTAAACACAAAAAACCGGTTTTAAAAATACCTTTTTATTTCACTAAATTTTGATATTTGATTTGAAATTTATAATTATTTTTTTAATCTTCATAAAGTATGATTTCTAATATCTTAAAAATATAGTTTAATATTAAATAAATAAATAAATAATAATTATCCTGAATGAAATTTGTTTTATCTATTGTAACACCTGTAATATTTTTGCAACCTAATTTAAATGTTTTAGTTTTTTTTTATTCAACGAAGAAATTGTTCTTCAAAGATTTTGTTTTAAAAAAGTTTCACCTGCAGAATCGTTTCAATAAAATTTTTTCTGGCTTTTTCCATATTAACCCATGGTTTCTGTTTATGCTAAGTAAATGTTAATATCATTTTTGATGATTATTTTATAACCTGTATTATGAGTTTGTGCTGATGTTTGTAACACCCAAAAATATTGGACTAAGACCCACCTTCATTTGTACCAATCGGCTTTAAGTCGATTTAACGATGTCCGTCTTTCCGTCCATGTAAAACTTGTAATCAAAATACAGGTCGCAATTTTGATTTCTTATGGTCCAAGGACAAAGCGTGTTGAAATTGGTTATGATCGATTTATTATTACACCTATATCGGTTAATTATTACACCCATACAAATAACCTCCCAGAAAAGGGATTTAACGATCATAAATCCCTTAAATGTAGCAGTAATTTTTGCACATCTAAGTTTCTTATACGTTTAAATTTCTGTGCCGAATTTCATAGATCGGTCCATAATTGACCATAGTACTGATCCACAATTCCACAGATCTAAAAAAAAAACCCCTCCTAGAATTTTGATGCAGGGTATTTTCGGTCTTGACCGACTATATCTTTCTTTCTCGTTCTTAATAGGTTAATAGTAAATTCCAAAAATAAAAAAGATTTATTGATTTTTCTTTAAGAAATATAGTCTTTTGATAGAAATATTAACTTCTGCAAAAAAACCGGTTAACCGGTTTTTTTCTGAAATTAAAAAAGTGCAACCGGTTTTTTCAAAATACCAACTATTCGAACTATTCGAAAACCGTTTTCTCCAAAAAGTCGAATAATCGATCACCCTAATTATATCTCATTAAATGATATGTTTTCTGTGGAGGGCTCCATTCCAGTTTTTTTAAAAACAACAAATTTAGGAAAATAAAACAAATGGGAGTGTGTATGATAACGTAATTTAAGGTAATTTGAAGGGATAATGAAGATTATTTTAGAAATCTACATTATTATACTGTATTCAAAATGGATAACATGAATAATTTTGATAAAGATAATAAAACATCTATTTGTAGGTTTTATCATAATATCTTAAATAATGATTTTTTTCTCTTCCGAAGATAAAACCAACTATATGGACATGGATTTAAATACCAAACGTAATTAAAATAGGTAATTTTTTTTTATTTACATTTAAAAGTATTTTAAAAATTTACAAAATTTTAACTAAATAAATGATTAATAACTTATAATAAAAATAATATAATTTTTTGATTAATAGAAAAAATACAAATTTTATTATTTTTTATTACTCCAGTTTTAGTATTTAAATTTTTTAGCAGTACTCTTAATGGCAGCATCACCTGTTAAGGAACCGGCATAGACATGCGAATAGGTGAATTGTTGCAATTATGCTCATGTTGTCTAGCGGAGGTAATTCCATATCATATGGGAATTTAAAGCTTTTGGAATTTTTGTAGGCTTCAATCAGCTAATTCATCAGCACCCTTCACTCCAGTGAGAACAGGCAACAGTGGCAGAAGCTTCACCTTTAGTGGCAGTAGATTTAATCAATTAATATTCAGCATAGGTGTCATTAGTTCCTTTGTTATTAAGGAGAATTTGAGTTAATAACTAAATGCTGAATTTAGATCATAGGAAACTAGACAGAAGTTATTGCGGATGTTATATTGTAAGAATAATTTTGCAATAATTTGGTAAAACTTTCTCCAATATTTTCTCTCTATATTGTTTATTCAAGGGAGCACCTGACGTTACAGGTGCAAATAAAATCTTCATCACCCAAAAATTTCGAGGCTATCTCATCGGCCACATTCGAAGAGCAACCATGAGTAATGTTATCAAAAGCACCATCTTGTACCATAACAGGTATACCCTCCAAAGTTTATATAAGATTGGGCTCCAAAGCATCTTTAAGTAAAACAGTCAAGGCATCAGTAACGCCCAAATCAATAGCTGGATCACTCTTACGATGAAAATCTAATATCATTTTTTGTAATCTCTCCATCGTGTCGCGCATATCTTTAGACAAAGCTAAAAGAAACATAATTTCACTAGCCACAGAAATACTAAGTAGTAAGTGTAAATACTTTTTCGGTAGGAGATTGGCCAATCGTCACTTGTCTCAAGTATCTATCATTAATACCAACAAACACGATCCCACATTATGGTATCGTGCGCAAATTTGGCTATATCTTCAGATGTTGAAACATCAGGATCAGTTTTTTTAATACCCTAACGTTGTTAACATCTTAGCTGGATTTCGGAGAATTTTCTTTCGCCTTTAATGCGCGGCACTAAACGATCGTAGAAAGCGTGTGTCATATTGGGCTGTCACCAAATTGTTGGCAGCTGTGTTAACATAAATATCATCAATAAGATAAAGATTAACTTCTTCCATGGGAATGAGTTCATAATAACCAGCAGAACCACTTAAAGAAATCTTGGCCTCTTTCTCTAAAAATATAAAAAATAAAAAAATCATGAAAATTAACTAATTTTAGTAAAATTAAAGAATAACATATAGAATTGAAGAAATTCCTTTAATATAGAAATCATCAGATATACATTTAAAGAACTGACAAGTATTCATCAATTAATAATAGTCATGCAGTGAATGTTACTTCATTTGCCTTCCTATAGATTTTGATCAAAAGATATTAGTTACTGTTTATTTATATTGATTTCTTAAGTTTTCGTTTTTTTATACCTTTACTTTTATTAAAAAATGACACTGTAAAAATTTCAAAAGAATCGGTCCAGTGGTTTAGCTCTCTATAAAGCCTAAACAAACTAGGAAATAAATAAACAAACACAATTTCATTTTTATATAAGGAACAGTGTTGCCAGTTTAGCCTTTTTAAGGCTAAATCTAGCCTTTTTATTTTGCTTTTAGCCTCAAAATTTTCGTTTTAGCTTCTAGCCTTTTTTTCTAGCTTTTTTATACCCTCCACCACCACTAGTGGTGAAAGAGGGTATACTAAGTTTGTCGTTCCGTGTGTAACACCTAGAAAGAATCGATTAAGACCCCATAAAGTATATATATTCTTGGACCATATGAAATTCTGAGTCGATTAAGCAATGTCCGTCTGTCCGTCTGTTGAAAACATTCTCACGTCTAAACTGATTGAGCTATTCCAATGAAAATTACTCAGGTTATTTGTTGTTCTCAGACGCTGTATGGGATTGCAAACCAGCCAAATCGGTTCAGTAGAAAAAAAGTTATAGATCCAAATCTGAAATAATCCCCAAACCACACTTGAACTGATAATATTTCAACAAGCAATTAACGGATTTAAATAAAACTTAGCCAAAATGTCTACCTATATTCACTTTAGATAACTGCCAAAAATTGGCTAAATCGGTTTAGTCGGAGAAAAGTTATAGGCAGAAATATGAACAGTTTCTATGATTCCAACGTCATAAGTGTTTCTTAAACATCATGTTATAATTTGTATATGGAGTGCATATGTGTATGTTCGCCTCAATATGAATGTTGATAAACACAAAGGCATACAACTATGTTGAGTTTGATGTTTGATCGTGGTCACCATCGAACACACCACGATATGGTACGTTCAGTGTGACCATTTTGGCATTTTTGCAGCTAGATTTAGCATTTTTTATTTTGATTTAGCTGCAAATTTTCGATTTAGCATTTGGCATTTTTTTTAGCATTTTTTAATAATTTGTTTAGCATTTTCTAGCTTCAATTTATTTTTCATTTTTACCCCTGTTACAATTAATATTTGATTGATTGTACATAGTTTAATGGTAACCACGAAAAGATAAAAAATAAAAAAAAATCTGGCATCATAGTAACAAACCGCCACAAGGGAATAAGTATAACAAGATTATAACATAAACACACTGAGTTTTTATTTTACATTGGCTTTGATTTTACTAAGATGAAATAAACAGCTGACAAGTGCTTGTTGTTTTTGTAGTCGAAAATCAAATTGGTTCATCTTGTTTTTCAACTGTTTTTCTTTTAGTTACTTCTTAGATTTCTGCGTAAACAAAACAAATGATCAAATTTTATAAAGATTAAAATGGAAAGGTTGGTAAAAAATAAATTTGAATTCACATTAAGATGTACTCATTAGTTTTTTTAAAGGTATCTTAAAAGAAGTGACCAAAATATTGATGTACAAGAATGTAGCAGTGATTCTGAAGACTCATGTCGTCCAACTACAAGTAAAAGGTATTAATAGTAATTTAACTTACCATTTATTGTTTTTAAAACAAAAGTGTTTATATTATAGAATATATACGCAAAAACTTAGAAAAAAATGGTTTAATGACCCAAGACTGTCTAAGTGGATTCTCGAAATAAATGAACAGCAGGTTAAATGTAAATTTTGCCAATGCATTTTAAAATCAAAACTAAGCACACTTATAGCTCATGGAAAAACGTCTAAACATGTAAAAATGTCAGCCCCATTCAGTAGCAATGGCCAGAAAACTCTCCAATTTAACCAAACAAGCAGTCATTCCAAAATAAAAGAGGCAGAGTTATTAGAGTCTTTGTATGTCGCCGTTCATACGAGCATAAGGTCTACTGATCATTTAGTTCGTTTACAAAAAAATATTTTTGATGACAGCAAGACTGCTATTGGCATGACTTTGGGTCGAACCAAATGCACGGCCTTAATTAAGTCGGTTTTGGCACCTCATTTTCAACAGCTTCTTATTGATGATATCAGTGACAGTAAGTTTAGCCTGATTATAGATGAGTCAACAGACATCACTATAGAAAAATATTTAGGAATAGTGATTCGATACTACAGTAAGACTAACAAAAACATAGTAAGTACGTTTTTACAACTATGCCCGTTAGAAGATGGATCGGCTCAAGGTATAACCAGTGCGATTTTGAATGTTTTAAAGGAATTTAATTTAAATATTTCGAACATGGTGGGTTTAGGCACAGACAATGCCAGAGTAATGACAGGTATTAATCGTGGTGTTATCGCCAATTTAAAAGAAAAAAATAAAAACATTGTATTAGTACCCTGTGTCTGCCACTCGATACAATTGTCAGTGTCTTCCGCATCGAAAACTCTACCAGAAGAGATAGAATATTTGGTGGCGGAAACCTACAACTGGTTTTCAAAATCAACAATTAGACAAAAAAATTATAAACGCATTTACGCTGCAATAAATTACGATATGCAACCATTAAAAATAGTAAGAGCCTGTGACACCAGGTGGTTGTCAATTGAAACAGCTGTAAATCGTATAGAAACTCAATGGCTGGAGCTAAAAACCCATTTTGAAATTGCTGCCTCTTCCGAATCTTGTCATCAAGCTAAAATTTTAAAAGAGTTATATACAGATAAAAATTTATTGTATTTAAAGTTTTTAAAGCCTTTATTATCAGATATACAAAAAGTAAATAAAATGTTTGAAAGTAATGACGCCGATCCAACACTCTTATTCTCAGAATTACACATTCTTTTAAAAAATCTTTCATCTCAAATAGTTTTAAAATCTGATTATTTTGATCCTTTAACTTCATCTTTAGAAAATTTTTATATACCTACACCATATTTTAATTATGATTTTGAAAATTTTTTGAAAACAAGAATGAATATAAATTCTGAAACTGAAAAAGAAATTAGAATAATATGTAGAAATTTCATAGCAGAGTTAATATGTCAACTAAGGCAAAGATTACCCAAAAATTTGTTAAGTTTAAAAAATATTAACTTTTTTGCTGTTGACAATAGTTTAAAAATAAATAAAAGTAAATTATATGAAAATTTCAAAGAAGAAATGATAAATTTTTCAAATGATGAAATTACAACTTTAGAATTACAATGGCAAAAATTAACTTCATACGAGTGGCAAAATCAGAAGACAACTATTGAGTTTTGGATACAAGTTTATGAATACAGGAATGCTGTGAATGAAAATCCCTTCAAGGAATTGTCCGATTTTGTTATGAAATTTTTAGTTTTGCCATTTAGTAATGCAGAAGTTGAACGTGTATTTAGCGGAATGAATCTTTTAAAAAATAAAATAAGAAATAGAATGATATTAAATACAATGAATTCACTCCTCTATATAAGATGTGGATTGAAAAGATTGAATAAATGCTGCCAAAGTTTTCAAATAACTAAAGAATTAATCCAAAAATGTGATACAAATATATATAATATTATAACAGAGCCCTCAGAAAGTGAAGAATACACTTTTGATGAAGTATTTAATATGTAGCCAAAAGTTGTTATTTTTGTTTAAACTAATTTATTTGTGAAGTACAAATGCTATTAAATAGCAAATAGTTTTTTTTTTTTTTTTTTTGTTTTATGGCATTTTAGAACATATAAAATACATAAAATGTTACATGAATTAATGGTCGCTTTTGTCCAAAATTGTTTTATGTATTTATATATGATTACTTATCTATTTACATATACATATGTATAAAGACTGAAGAATATATATTTTTAATTTTTGTTTTATAATTTTAATTTACGATTCTTGAAGAGAATAAATAATTTGTTTTGTTTTTGAGTTCGATGTGGTTTTATTTATATAATCAAACATAATTTGCAGATACAGCGGTACAAATAGTGAAGAATTTCTTCATAATATTATTTAAAAAAAATTTAGCATTTTTTTTGGCATTTTTTGGCATTTTTTGGATAGGATTTAGCTGCAAAAATATTTGAGACCTGGTCACACTGGGTACGTTCGCTACTTTTTAACAACATATGTTGATAAGTTTATTAAACTAGTTAGTAGTTCGGTGTGTTTCAAGCTGTACACATCGGTAGAGAAGGATACGTAATGGTTTTATTAAAAGTTTGTCTGCTAACATAAAGATATAAATAATGTTGATGGAATAAATTGCATAAATATGAAATTGTTTTGAAAATGTTTTGATTTTTATTTAGCACATTGAAGAAAAAGTACTGATACATAATTATGTTACTTTATAATTTCTTATTCATTATAGTTTTTTGTGCGTTTAAAATTAATAACATGTAAATGTGGTGATATTTTTTTAATTTTCATTGTAAAAATAAAATTGTAATATACTTAGTTATGTTAGAATTTTGTTTATCTCTTTTTAATTTATTTAAATAACTATCTTTAAAAAGCATTGCTAATTTTTATCATTTTCTTAAAGATTAGTATTTATAAAAGTTTTCAAATATAATTTTTCAAAAATTTTGAGAGCGCCGTTGGGCAGAAATAATATAATTCAGCAGTAAATTCTTAATTCATGACCAGTTAGGGTGATTTATATAAATGCAAATTACAAAGAGGGAAACTCTTATAGTTAGATTATACTTAGCTTAAGTTTACTTATTTAGTTTTTCCAACATCATCAGAGAAACGCCTCTCTAATCGAATCGTTAAATATAAATTTGAGGTAAGCGAAGATTTACAGAAATAATTGATCAATTTTATTATATTGATTAAAACAATAAGTTTTAAATTCGGTAATATTAAAATGTTTCTGAATAATTATGGCCTATTTGGTGTATAAATCTGTTTTTACCAATCGAGCTTCAATTTTAACGCAAAATAAAATTTTAGTTTTTCGTTCTTTAAATCGACTTTGCACAGAAATATAAAAAAATTGGTGGAAAGTTGCATACAAATAAAGAAAGTCATGTTTTTATTATTCGAGTGTGCTTAACCCATTTACGACTGCTGCTGCGTTTTCGCATCAGTAGCTTTAACATCGCCTAATTATTTAATTATGCAGTCGATGATGAATTTTTTCACAGCTATTATAAGATAATATGTTGTCTAAAAGATAAGAGAAAAAATCAATTTTTATATAAATACTCTGTCCAGAATTGAGTGTTAATGCCAGGTGTATCAAATAAATGGTTGGTGTAGTGAAAAGGCGATATTTTCAGATCTGCTTTTCGAAAATATGTTTTTATGTTATGGGTGTATTCCAAAGGTAAATAGGTTTAAATTTGAGCTAAAAATGGTACGATTTCTGAAATTCTCGAAGCATTATATTTTGGAATCAAAAATATGTAGGTGTCCAAATGTTTTTAATTTGTTATAACAGTCGCAAAAAAAAAAAAAAAAAATCATGCTAAATTTCGTAGTGGTCGGAAATAGGTTAAATACACATTTTCTACATTTAAATGGTAATAATTGTATTTGTGACAAAACTAAAAATACAGATTCTTTACAAACACATACAAGGTATTAAAAAAAACTAACAAAATAATTTATACAAATCAAACTACAAAAAAATCTGTAAAAAAAAATCGGGTTTTTTGATAAGAACTCCAATTTTTGCGAAATATGCAAGAAATCACATAATTTCATTTCTCCTAGCCCTTAGATTTCTTATAGAATAAATTAGTTTTCACTAAAAAAGGCATTTTTTTGTGAAGATAGTATATAGTAAAAACAAATTTTCGTTCGTTTCGCTCTGCCACTACTATTTAACTTTCTTACAAAATGCAATTTTTTTACTAAATGAAAAATATACTTTTATTTAAATGAAATATTCTATTTTTTTTACCAAAATAATCGACTTTTTGTAAGAAAAATAAGTTATCAAGATTTTCCTCCTTTTTTACTTTTTACACATCATTTGCATAATAGTTTGTTAAAATATCTTATATACAATACAAAATCTTTATTAGAACAAGTTTATACTACTACACTATTATGGACGCCAAAAATTAATAAGTAAATTAGAAAAACATCACTTTCCGAAGAGCTTTTCCTACATAAAAACTGATGAAAACACTAGCTCAGTGGTGGAGGGTATATAAGATTCGGCATGGCCGAATATAGCATTCTAACTTGTTTAATTTTAAAATAGTCTTAAAAAGGCTAAAAATTTACTCATTTTATTTCTACGGAATCGTCTATTTAAGCATTTTTGTGTATTAGTTCACACAAAAGATCGAAATTATTTACATTTAACGAAAATTTTCGCCTGCGGCGCTTCATTCTACGAAAATATTATAAGTATTTTTTAACAAAGTTTGTTACCTATAAAAACTATTTATGTTATATTTACAAATTCACTAAAATATCTTTAAGAAATACCAAAATCTAATAAGAAAAAAAAAAAATGCGTTTTTAAATAAAAATATATATAAGTTTTTTTCTGGCTTTATTTTTTGGGACATTTAGCCTTTTCTGACTTTTTTTAAAGTCTAATTTAGCTTCTTTTTTTCTCAAGTCCTGGCAACATTGATAAGGAATGTGATCGAAAAAATCTTACCATATATAAAATTCAATAATTTGGAAACAGTTGATGTTAGAGTTTTGATTGTGTTTTTATTTAATTGACATTATAATACAGATCACAGAAAATATAATTTTTATACTTCTGTCCACTACTAATGAACTCGTAGACCTTTTATGATAATCCTTCTATTAGAGATTTGATACTTGTTTCAGTTACTTTTTTGGAACAGTCTGCCAATCTCCTTTTTAAATTTTCCATATGTTGTTATTGTTTTGGTACCATTCTAGAGCTTTCTTATCATAGTGACAAGATGCCAAATCGGACCAAAAATATGTGGACACATTGTGCTATCTTATGAAAGGAAGAAGCCATTTTTTTGCAAACATTCTTTGATGTATTTTTAGGTATTTAAAGAGTCCACTGTAATAAATGACTTGCTTCTTTTGCCTCAACTGCATAAATATTACCACACCACGAATTCTTTAGGAAATTTCGTCAGCTTTTCGGTCCTAAACTTATTTTCAACATTTCCTTGAGCATCAGCAATATAAAAATTTTTACTCGGAAGTAGCGAAAAATCTGTCAGTACATACGTTTCATCGTTCTTTATACAACATGAGTATTTTTATATGCAATTTGATTTTAATTTCCTTGCCCTATTCTTGGCTTCTAAATTTTTTGCAGTATTCCAGTCTGGAACTTTTTGGACTTTATATGTTCTTAACACCATATTAGCTTTAACTTTTCGCACCAATTAGTCAGAGCTCTGAGCTAATTGAGATGCTTTTCAATATGCTTTCAATTTTCGTGGCCTCCCCAATATCATGTGGACCTTTTTTCTTCCCGAACAATGTTTCCTATCAATAGTCGAATTCTCCTGATACTGTTTAATAACTTTGGAAACAGTTTGACAGCAGACATTTAATTCTTTGCACGTACATCATTTTCGCCACTTATTTTGATCAAACTCACAACAAATAAACATGGTTGTCATTGAAAATAATAACTGACATATTTTCCAATGATAACTAGATCAAAAAATATGTTAAATATTGATTTGGAAAAAAGTTATGAGGCAAAACGTGTGTTAAGATTTTTTCGATCGCACTCCTTATATAGATTGTATTTCTGTATATAAGAGAATGCACATTTATTACAGCTATAAAAAAATAGATTAAGAACTGCGCACGAAAAAATCCGTGCATGCTCTTGGGCTTATAACTTTTGATGTGGTGAAAAATTAATAAGTCTGATATTTGGCATTATGCTCACTTGTCATGTGCTAAGTTTCATGGTAATAGCAAAATTGGTTTTTCTTAAAATTGAAGTTTAACAGAAAACACATAAACACACAATTCAAATTCTTCATGAAATCTTGCATTAGTCATATAAAATAATTGCAAGAAAGGTTGTTGTGCCGCAAAATACAGTTTCTTGAGTCATAATATTATACAAAGAAGTCATGATCACTGAATGGTAACCTGGTAATGGAAGACAAATATTATCTTCAGGCTGTAGGACTCAGGGAAAATAGAAAGGATTTTGAGGGAAATTCACCTCCTCTATGGAAGAAAAGTGTCAAAAAAAGTTATTTGCTTTGAATCTTTATCAGAAAGACTTATAGTGTAAGAAAAAAATCCTAACAGAAACGCAAGCAAGAAATTGGAGCTTAAAAATAACATGAAAGTTCTTCGGACGAATTTTTTCAGAAATTTTGTTTCTGTATAGTAGACGATGAAACGTTTGTACAGGGTGACTTTTTTCAACCTTCTAGCAAGGAATTTTATGTCGCATATGCTAGAGAGATTAAGACAGACAAATTTCGTATACCAAAGAAATCAAAATTCCCAAGAAAGTTTTTGATTTGGGAAGTCATATGCATACGCAGGAATGAAGCACTTCATTCTTAAAAAATGGTTGCATTAACACAGAAATACGTGAATGAGTGCCTTTGGAAAGGTCTTCTACCTTTCCTAATAAAATTCAGTGCATTCCCTGTTTTCTGGCCTGTTCCCGCTTCTTCTCATTACAACAATAAAAGAATGGAGTTGTAACAAAGAAATTGTAAGAGTTTGTACCGATAGAGGCTAATCCATCAAATTTTCCGAAACTCCGAAACTTGAAACATATTGGACTCTATTAAAAATAATTTAAAGGACATTAAAAGTTCAGCATAAAACGAAATGGAGTTTAAAAATAAGTGCATTTATTCGAGCTAAAAAGTTACCGAAACACAATAAAACTTTTAATTGGAAGAATTCTGTAAAATATCAAAAATTCGCCCACTGGTTTAGTTTCTATAGGCAGATTTGCATACACGTGCGCAGTCCTTACTTCAAAAAGGAACATTTATTTATGTATGACTTATAACTTTAAGGCCAAATGTTATAAAAATTAATTTAATTTGTATACCTTCGTTTTTAAGCTAAAATTACCTTTTTGTCATGGTATTTGAATATATGAGACAAGGCGCCGAAAATATATAACTTAAGGCTAAATAATGAAAACTTTTCGCCTTAAAGTTCTACTCTTTAAAGGATGAACGATGGCTGTATATCTGCAAGAAAAGCAATAACAGTAATAAATAATTTGTAAATATTATTTACTAGTGTTAAATTAACACCACAAATGAAAATGAAAATGGAAAACACATAAATTTAAACAACTACATAAATAATAAAAACATGCATACATAATTTATATATGAATGTGTTAATCAAACGTTTGAATGCCCTGGATATCCGTTGGCGCTTCCTTTTTGAGTGTGAGTGAATTTTTAAATGTAAATGAGAGTTCATGTAAACTTACTTATCAAACAATACGGCCAGCAAGGTGAAAACGGATGTTGATACCGTTATATTTGCCATAAAATTATTAATGAATTCAGACTGGCCACTTGGCCATATATAAAATTAACAAGTAATTCAGTGAAGACATTAGTAAATCGGCAAACTTAGATTTAGCATAAAATAATTTGTAGCCGTAAGCATACTACGATGATCTACAAAGATACAAATAATAAGAAGACATAAAGTAAATTTCATAAAAGTTTTAAAATAAAATAAGGTTTTTTCTTGAAGTGATTAAATTTAAAAAAAATCTTGTTTTATAAAGGAATCTAGAAAAAATATGTTTTATATTTGTCGTAAATATTATTTTTTTTTTTTTTAATTTTGCCAATCAACATTCTTGCATGTCCAATAAAAGTTGTTTTCTATGTCTACAGAATATTTCATGTCGTAAATTTTTGTCTTGCATTTTATTGCGTTTCTTCTTACAAATGTCCTGGGAGTTTTTTTTTTCTGTTTTATTTATTAAAGTTCTGAATAACTTTAACATGCCACAATTTTATCTTACAATAAAATAATGAGTATGATATTGCAATACCATTGTAAATAGTATTTCTGTAACAAAAACAAAAAACTACATAATTAATTTTGATTACTTTTAAGGAGACCGTTTTTAAGGTTTAAAATAGAGATTAAAGGATATAGGTATACTTCTGTGTAAATATATCCACAATTAGTATGAAAATTATTAAACAATAAATGGATAAAATGTTTACAAATTTTCTGTCGAAAAATCCTCTAATATCTCTGCAATTTCTGAACCGCTTTTTCTAAATTTCAATAGTAAAATTCTCGATAGGATTACCAAGCGTTTAATACATATATTATATATCTACGATATTGGGTATCTTCATGTATGCCATTTCAACCGACAAGGATTGTAAGGATCCAGAAAATATAAACCTTTTTGGTCTTCGCGAAAATTGTGGAAATTACTAACAGAATGATAAAAATTTACCTTTCGTGAAAGGAATTATGACAAGTAAGAAAAATATAGTATACCTGTGGCAAATTGTTGACCGATACTTGTATGTTCTCGCGATAAATTGCGATTTGTAAAATTAACGAGGTTGCACCATATATTAAGTCATATCTCAAAAACGATTTATCTAATTTAATTCGAAAAAATATCAAAAACTGTTAATTAAAATTGTCTTCAAGTCATTCCAAAGACCAAAAATTTCCAAATTTTTTGAACTGAAATTTTAAAAAATCTTTATTTTATAAGAAATATTTTACTTTTATAGAATCCTGTTGGATTTTCCCTTTTATTTATCAATTAATGTATAACTGGAATTAATTAAATAAAAAGAAATCTTAAAATTTGTTTTATTCATAATATTTGTTTACATTTTATTTTTTTATTTTTTGTTTCTAAAGAAAACATTTATTTTATTTGTAATTTTTCTCTATTTTAATAAAATTCAGAAAGGTTTTGTTTTTTTAATTATGCATTTATTAGCAAATAAAATAAATAACATGAAAATATTTACATATTTTAAACTTTTTACCCTTAAATCTATTATATTTTTTATAAATATTTTCTAGTAAATATCCTAGAAAGTATTTCTTTGTTTGCATATGAAAGGATAAAATAACCTTTTTCAAAAAGTAACGAGAGAAAAAGATATAGTCGGTCAAGCCCGAACATATGATACCCTACACCATTGTGTACATTATAATTAGGGGAGGGGTCTTTTATTAGACTTGGAGACAAATTTGGACCGATACTCATATTAAAATAAAACATACGAATACAGAATATTGCGTCGATGCTAACATTTATATGAATTTATTCACTTTTGGGTGATTCTCGAAAAAGGACCTTATATGGGAGCTATGATAAATTATGAACCGATATTTGTAAAATTTGACACTATTATTTATGTTTATATAAAACTTATTTGCGTGGAATATTAACTTGATACTAACATTTTGTTGGGATTTATGCCCGTTAATGTGATTTTATGTAAAGGGGTTTATATGGGAGCTATGGTCAATTATGGACCGATCTTTCTGAAAAGATCGGTCCACAGATTTAAGTTTATATGAAACTTATACGTGACAAATTTCATTAAAATATTCTTATACGAGCTATTAACCCGCTACTTCGTTAGCGGAAATAAAAACCATACTATAAAATAAATTTAAACTAAGATTCTTAACTCCCATGGGAACATTTTTAATAATGGTGTTGTGTCGGCATTAACAACAATAAAGTTTATTGTTGTAATATTTTATAAAGTACTAAAAATTAAAATAAAAAATAGGATCTTCGAGAAGTACAAAAGGCATGTTTGATAGAGTGTCAGTAAAGTACCAATTTTTTACATAATTAACATTCGAAAGTTAAAAAACTACCAAAGTGTTCCTATTATTATTTTTTAGTATAGAAAAATGTGACTAATGTGTAAATTTGTCTTGTATATGGCCAAATAATAATTCACAATCTATTTTCTAGATTTTATACAAAAACTGGGTTCTTTATTAAACGAATAATTTTCAGAGAATGACAAATATTTTATTTTATATTAAAGTATGAAACCAAACAAACTATGTTTTTTATAAAAAATTCAAATCTAAATATACAAAGTATTTGTATTGCAAAGTACAATTTCTTAATAATTCAACACTTCTCCTCAATACAAAATACTTTTAAATTATTAATATAAACCCATTAAATCTGTAAATTTGTAGTGTTTAATTTTTCCTAAATTCTTAGTTAAAAGATCAGCTATCATTTCGTTAGATGGTACATACTTTAATACAATATCGTTGTTATTGTAAACATCTCGAACATAATGATATTTGATATCAATATGTTTGCTTCGCGCATGATATACTGGATTCTTGATTAATTGTTGTGCACTTAAATTGTCACCATTTATAACAATTGGTTCTTTTGAAATATTTAATCCAAGTTCCAAGCATATTTTTCTCAAATAAACGGCTTCTTTCGCTGCAGCACAGAAAGCTATGTACTCAGCTTCGGTACTACTGAGTGCTACTGCTGCTTGCTTTTTGGATTCCCAGGAAAATATACATCCAGCATATATAAATACATATCCTGTATATGATTTGCGTTCTAAAGGATCACCACCCCAGTCTGCATCAACGTAACCTTCGATTGGTTTACTAGTTTTGTGGTAGTGTAGTTTAAAATCTTGAGTTTTCGATAAATATCGAAGTATGTGTTTTGCTGCTGCTACGTGTTCGGTGTGCGGATTTTTATTCCTTTGCGAAAGCTTGCAAACTGAATGCAATATATCCGCTCTAGTTGTAAGGGCCAGGTACATTAGGGTACCTATTAACGATTGATACTCGGTTTCATTTACCTTTTCACAATTATCATCACTGGAACATTTCAGCTGAAAACCTTCATTTAGTGGTGTAGACATCGGTTTGCATTCATCCATATTGTACTCATTTAGAAGTTCCTTAATGTAATTTTTCTGACATAAGGTAATCGAACCAGTATCTCCATCCCTTTCGATTTCCATTCCTAAAAAATAATTTAAAGGACCTTTATCGACGATTTTCAACTTACTTGAAAATTGCTTCTTGATTTCATTTAACTCGCATTTGTCAGAACTTGCTACGATTATGTCATCGACATATACTGCGATATAATTTAGTTTCCCATTTCGATGTCTTGTATACAAGCAAGGTTCACTTGGACAGGCAACAAATCCTAAGTCCTTTAAAACTGAATTTAATTTGAAATTCCACTCACGGCCAGACTGTTTGAGTCCATATATTGATTTTTTGAGTTTTAAAACTGTATTATTCTGATTTTCGCTTTCAAAATATGTTGGCATTTTCATAAAAACATCATCATGCAGGTCTCCATTAAGATATGCGGTTTTAACGTCCATTTGATGCATATGAAGTTCATGTTCTACTGCAATTGCGAATAACAATCTAAGATTTGCGTATCGAATTACCGGTGAAAACGTTTCTTCATAATTGATGCCATACTTTTGACTACATCCCTTCGCTACAAGCCTTGCTTTAAACCTTTCAACATTGCCATCTTTATCTTTTTTTAAAGAAAAAAACCCATTTGCAACCAATAGCCTTTTGGTTTTCTGGCAACTGAACTACCGACCATGTATCATTTTCAATTAATGAATTATACTCAGTCTTCATGGCTTCTATCCATATATCTGCATAACGACTACTGACTGCTTCTTCTACAGTTTGAGGAATATCAATTTCTTCTTTAGTCATCATGTTAAGGGAATTACTAAACTGCTTTTTCGGCCTACCAGGTTTTCCTGTTTTTATTAACTTTGGCCTACCTCTACGATTTTTCAAATCTGCTATTCTGTCAATTTCTTCAATTTCAGAATCTTCATCGGGATTTTCATCAACATTTGTATCGATAAGTTGTGAAGTCGATGGACTGTCATTTGAATTTATAATACCTTCGTCAATTTTCGGATTTATTTCTATTAAAATGTTTTCAGGTTCATTGTTATCTTGCTTTCTTAGAAATTCATTTTCAATAAAAATAACATCTCTTTTTACGACTACCTTTTTATTTTCTGCGTCATATAATCTATACGCTTTAGATTCTTCGGAATACCCTACCATAATATATTCCTTGCCTTTCGGTTGAAATTTTTTCTTGACAGTTTTATCTAGAGCTATTACTGTTGAACCAAAAACTTTGAAATGTGCTACAGTTGGCTTTTTTCCAGACCAAATTTCTTGAGGAGTTTTGTATTGATGTATTTTTGTTAATGATCTGTTACGAATGTAAACTGCGGTTGATATTGCTTCCGCCCAAAAATACTCTTCTAAATTCGCATTAACTATCATACTCCTAGCCATTTCTACCAAAGTTCGGTTTGCCCTCTCAGCAACTCCATTTTGCTGGGGGGTATGGGGAACGGTTAACTGTCTTTTGATACCATTTTCATTCAAAAATTTATCAAATTGTTGGCTAATATATTCGCCGCCATTGTCAGTTCGAAAAATTTTAATTTTTCTATTCACCTGATTTTCAACCATGGCTTTGAAATTTTTAAATATTTCAAACGCTTCACTTTTCTCTTTCATAAAGTATACAAACATCTGCCTTGACTTATCATCAATGAATGTAATGAAATATCTTGATCCTCCAATCGATTTAACATTCATTGGCCCACATACATCGCTATGTATGATATCTAACAAATCTTCGGATCGACTTTCGGATTGATAAAAGGGTTTAGAACAAATTTTGCAAACTATATCAGACGGAACTGATTCTATATTGAGACCATAAACTACATTCTTTACAGAAAGTTCTCTCAATGTTTGAAAATTGACATGGCCATACCTTTGATGCCATCTTTCTATATTTTCATTTTTTGAATTTGAATAAAAACATGACTTTTCGTTTTCTGTCACAATAAATAAATTATTTTCTTTTCTACCTTTCAAAATTATTGTCTCATCTTCGATAAAAATTACTTTATTAGAATCGAATATTACCTTCACGCCATGTTGCACAGCAGATGCCACAGAAATAAAATTTCCTTGCATATTGGGAACATACAAACAATCTTCTAAATTAATAGTAAATTTTCCGCTTTTTATCGAAACTTGACCTCTACCTTTTGCTTCTATAGAATGTTCACCAACTAATCTAATAATTTCCTTGTCCTCTTCGAACGATGTAAACAAACTACGATCACAACACATGTGCGATGTTGCACCACTATCGACGCACCACATATTTTTGTTCAATGGATTTGTTCCAAATGCATAACTTGCCAATGCTTTTTGATCTGACTTACCATGTGTAGCTTTACGATCACGACATTGTGCAGCATAATGTCCTGGACGACCACAATTAAAACATTTACCTTTCTTCTTCTTTGAGTTGGCTTCTTGATTAAATTTCTTTTTAGATGCAGAAAATGCTTGTTGATCTGTACGTTTTTCTTCTGAAATACGCCTTTCACCTTCTTCAAGTAATTTAACTTTCAGCATTCCTAGTGTTGGCAACACGTCACGAGTTTCCACAGCTACGACAAACGATTCAAAACTCTTTGGAAGGCTTGACAAAAGAATAACTACCACCAATTCTTCAACAATTGTCACATTTATCTCGGCCAGCTTCTCTACTATACCAAAAAATGTATCTAGAAATTGAGGAACATTATCTTCGTCTTCCATTTTTAATTGCATTAATTGCTTAAAAAGTGTTACTTTCCTTGCGGGACCACTGGGAAGAAAAATTTCTTTTAATTTACCCCATGCTTGAAACGATGTTTTGCAATTCTTGATATGATTTATTTGCGTTGGTTTAATACACAGAATTATAGTTGCTAAAGCCTTTTCGTCCTTTGATAACCATTGCTCCAACTCATTAGCATCTTGCGGCTTTACCAATTCGCCATTTGCAATCTTCCATAATTCGGCATGAATTAAAATGCTCTTCATTTGAAGACACCAAGATTCATAATTGTTTGAATCTATCTTTTCTATTTGAAATCCGGAACTCATTTTGGATACTATTTATCTGCTTTCACAATTTGACCATGTACGTTGACTCAAAAGCCCATAACCTGTTGTAAATTTGTCTTGTATATGGCCAAATAATAATTCACAATCTATTTTCTAGATTTTATACAAAAACTGGGTTCTTTATTAAACGAATAATTTTCAGAGAATGACAAATATTATTTTATATTAAAGTATGAAACCAAACAAACTATGTTTTTTATAAAAAATTCAAATCTAAATATACAAAGTATTTGTATTGCAAAGTACAATTTCTTAATAATTAAACATATGATTCACTAAGGACCTTACATCTTCAATTTTATGTTTCTAGGATGTATATTACTGAACATTCAAGAAGTACTGTCAGAAGAATGAAAAAGTACCGCAAAATCTCTTCGTATGGATTCTCACTCACTTATGGCCACATATCTTTAACTTCATGTTTCTAGGTTGAATATTATGAAAATTCAAAAACTACTATTGGAAGCACAAAAAAGTACCACAAAATCTCCTCCTATGGATTCTTATTTACTTAGCACCACATGTCCTTAATTTCATGTTTCTAGGTTCATAATTATAGAAAATTCAAAAAGTACCATTAGAAGAACAAAAAAAGTACCACAAAGACCTCTCTTATGGATTCTCATTCATTTAGGACCACATATCTTTAATTTTATGTTCCTAGTTTAAATATTATAGAAAATTCAAAAAGTACCATTAGATGAATAAAAAAAGTACCATAAAATCGTCTATTGTGGATTCTCATTCATTTAGGACCACATAAATTTAATTTCATATTTCTAGGTTAAATATTACAGAAAATTCAAAAAGTACCATTGGAATAACAAAAAAGTACCACAAAGTCCCCTCTTATGGATTCTTATTCATTCAGTACCACATAACTTTAATTTCATGTTTCTAGGTTAAATATTACAGGAAATTAAAAAAGTACCATTAGAAAAACAAAAAAAGTACCACGAAGATCCCTCTTATAGATTCTCATTAACTAAGGGCCACATATCCCTAATTTCATGTTTCTAGGTTCATAATTAAAAAAAATGCAAAAGTACCATTAGAAAAAGAAAAAAGTACCACAAAGTTCATCGTCTTGAATTCTTACCTACATAAATTCCACTCTTGTGAATTCTTATCTACATAGGATTACATTTTCTTAATTTCATGTTTCTATTTTTAATGTAATTGAAAATTCATTATTAATTTTGAATAAAATGTAATTTCTCGCCTTTACCCCCTTTTTGGTACTTTTTTTCACCCATAGAAGTATTAGAAATTGTATTCCGATGATTTTTTAAATTATAGTGGGATCACATATTAAAATTCGCATATGTTTATGTCAATAAATAGAAAAAATGTTTTGTGAAAAAAGTACCAAAAATAGGTACAATTTTTACCCCTTAAATGTTTGAATTTCGAAGAAGTACCAAATTTGTATTCGTCGTTTTTCAATAAGTATCGAATACGATGTAAACTCTATCTGTTGACTGGTTTAAAAGATACATATGGTGCCAAAAAAAGTACCAAAATACAGTTTTTACCTGTTTTCTCCCTAAAAAGGCTGATTTTCAAAAAAATATCAGACACCTATCCAATTATTTTTTAAATGAATAACGATTAATATTCAACTTTTTTTTTGTATCTTTATTAGTTTGAGAGTTATAAGGTTACCGATTTTACCCGTTTTTACCCTTTTTACCCCCTAAACATTCGAATTTCCACAAATCCCGTCTTAGTGGATCTATATGGAGAGAGACCTACCTATGTTCCAAATTTCGTCTCTCTAGCTTCAGCCGTTTGGGCTGTGGGATGATGAATCAGTCAGTCAGTCAGTAACGTTACTCTTTTATATATATAGATATAAGGAATTTATGATCGTTAAACCCTTTTCCGAGAAGACATTTGTATGGGGACTAGGTGAAATAATGGACCGATCATAACCAATTTCAATAGGCTTATTCACTGGGCTGTAGGAAACCTGTGCTCCAAATTTAATTTTAATTTTTGTTCAAAATTGTTCAAAATTGCGACCTGTAGTTTGATTACAAGGTTTACATGGACGGACAGACGGACAGACATCGTTATATCGACTCCGAAAGTGATTCTAAGCCGATTGGTATAAATTAAGGTGTTATTTAGGCCAATATTTTTAAGTTTTACAAATATCAGCACAAACGCATAATACCCTCAACACCTATCTCAGTATAGGGTGTAAAAAGTAAGTAACAATTTTGAGAACTAATTTTTAATTTAACAATGAAAATATAAATTTCATATTTATTCCTAATTATACTTTTAGCAAGATGTTCACCTACCAATTCATAGAAATGTTGCAAAAATAACTTTGTTTTCTACGTCAAATTAGTAGATAAAAGAAAATTTACTTTTCTATTGAACTAATTTAAGTCTCAGAGTTCTCAGATGATTTTCTTCCAAATCATAAAATAACCTCCAATATTATTTAAAAATTTTTTCATTCTCTGGATTTCAAAATAATTAGGAAATAGCTTTGAGTAGAATTTATTTGAAGCAATTTTTCTAGGAATTCCACAATTTAGTTACATAATGTTTTGCAGAAACAATTCATAGTTATGTATTCCTTGTTGATGTTATCATTGTCAATAACAAAATACTTCCATATGATAAACAGTAATCAATATTTTATTACAAAATGTGGTAGATAGTTTATATTTGTTCATAGAAAAAAAATATTTCAAAAATGTTTGGATTAATTTGGTACTTTTTTGTTTTATTAAATTATTAGGAAATTAGTCTGAAAATTGTTTTACGCGACCAATTTTTTAATAATTTTAAAGAAACTGTTGAAAATGTTAGAAAAACGCACATTTATGGGTGAATTCAAGAAATATTTGACGCAAATTGATTTTATTCTTAATGAACCTATTCAGATGACCCAAAAAAAATACCTTAAAAAATTATTTTTTTGCTATTAAACATCTTTGTATTCAAGACTTTAGAAATTCAGATGAAAAAATATAATTATCTTAATTATATTAAAAATATTCCGCCTTTAAATGTAAAGATAATCTTGAACCTATTCTGTTGATCGGCAGTATACATTTGAGGTAATCCTAGATTTACAAAATTATATGTATATTCACAATTATATTATAAGTCCCAAGTTCAGTAAAATTAGAATGCTTTATGAATAATATTGCATAGTGAAGTACAATCGGCCTATTTAGTGTAATAATCTGTTCTTACCAATCGAGTTTCGATTTAAACGCAATATAAAACTTTAGTTTTTCGGTCTTTAAATTGACTTGCACAGAAATATACATAATGTTGACGGGGAAAGAAATTCATGTTTTTTATTATACAAGTATTCATAAATATTCATAGATGTATGTTAATACAATTTTGCAATGCTCAACGAAAGTCAATTCAAAGTCATGAAGTCTATATTTTACATATATTTTAATTATTTTTGTTTAAATTCTCTGGAAAGATTTTAAATATTATTATTAGTTTTTTATTTGTAACAAGAGTAGGGACTGGTTGTTTGTAATTGATACCAATAACTGTACCTTACAGTAAAATGAGAAAATGTGATATTTAGATGCCAATAATATTTATTTTAAATACATTTCGTCTAAATTTAATATTAAATAAATTTTAATCTATTGTTATAAAGAAATAAGTAATTGAAACAGCTGTGATGGCAAGTCAGACAAAATAAGCCATACAATAGAATTATATTTTCTATAGACATAACAAAAGAATATAATAAACTTAATGCTAAATAATTTTGAATTTCATTATTTAGAGTATTCAAAATATAAAAGAAGATTATAAGAAATACATCAATTTAAAAGGAATAACAAAAAAATTAAAATATATTGCACATTTTTTATTGAAATTTTTAACGTCTTTGTTGCTAACTTAAGTTCATAGCCCTACTATTACTCCTCACACCAAATATATATTTTTTTGCTGCTTACAAATACTACTAAATATGTGGCAATATTTATTATTTTTCATGCTCACGTAAAACACCAACTTTTGCTAGAAATTTCTGTTGTTGTTAAAAGTTGAATAGAATTTTAACGCCTCACTAATGCTGTTCTATTGTTCATTCCACATTCAACGCACATTTTAAGAACAATCAAAGTTTCCCAAAAAATTTCTTTAAACACTATTTAGATGGTAATTACAAGTTGTCTCTTAATTATTAAACGAACATAACGAAATAAAAATGATTCGGCACCACAGTGCTTTGATCCCATACAACTATGGGACAAAAATAGAAGTTGTCGTAGCAAATTGAAATTTGGTGCACATAGGAACAAGGACCTCCCATATATTCTGAAACTAAATAACGGATTTACTGCGTGAATGCTGACCAGAATTCCACCAAAATTTGTGATTGCAGTTAAATATAGATTATTTATAATTCTGCAAATTTTTATTTAAATCGGAACAAGAACACACCTACCTCCCATATATCCTGAAATGAGAAAAACTCATTTCTGGCTAACACTCCGTTTTTAATTTTATAAAAATAGAAGGAAGTGTCGCAAAAAATTGAACCTTAGCACATATATTACTTTAGACCCGGATTAAATATATACAAAGTTGTGAAAAAATTGGAGCAAGAACACGTCTACCTCCCACATATTCTGAAATGTGAAAAACGGGTTTTCTTCCAAAATACTGGTCAAAACAGTATCAAAATTTACGATAGCCATTGGAAATGGGTTTTTTATAGGACAGACAATATTTTATCTAATAGGAGCAAGGGCATACCTACCTCCCTCAAGACCTATCGTTTTTAAATATTATTTTAATTTCTGCACACACATTTTATGTTGAGTAAATCATTAATTTGCCTAATTTCGACCAATTTCCGGTCCAAAATTTTTAGTTCTTTTTAGTTTTCAATATTGTATTAAATTTTAAAGCCATGTCGATTTAACAACCCGAAATAATTCAACATAAATCATTTTTTTTACTTTTTTGTAATAAAAGAAAAATGTATAAATTTTTTGAATTATTATTTTTTTTAGTTGTGGCAAAAAATAGCAAGTAATTATTTTTTTATATATTAAAAAACAAAACTAAATTTTAGAATCAAGCAAAAAAAAGATTATAATTTTTTATAATTTTTTTTTTTTTTTAATACTCCATCGAGCTCATGTAGTTTTTGTATTAAAATTTAAAAATGCTCTATAATTAGTGCCATCTGGAGGATTTTTATCGTAATATATTAGGTTCAAAGAATATATTTTTCTATTCCTTAGTTGTTTTTTTAAATTTCGAAATAATTTATATAATTATTTTATTTTAATTTAGCAAAATAAATTACGTCAACATTAAGAACTCTTTGAAATTGAAGTAAAAACGGAAAATCAGACACTTTTTCAATTAAACTTTTTTTAAAGTTGTGGCAAAAAATAGGCTTTAACTATTTTATAATCTATTAACCCTTCGTCTTACAAACTGGTCTGGCCAGACCAATTGCAGATTTAAATGTAAATTTCATATATTTATAATTTAGCTAGAGACCTGAAATTCCAGGTACCCTCCTACAATTTTGTTTTCTAACGATCTGTGAAAAATCAGAATGATAAAACTAACACAATGATAGTTATAAGGATAAAGTGGTGTACATGTCACATTCGTACCTAATATGGTATGGCTGGACCAGTTATATTTTGTACCGAAAATTATATAGTTTGACGATGCTATTCGTTCGTTTTATATTGTATATTATTTTATTAAATCCTTTTAAATTAAATCTCATCAGTTTACACACATTATTTTATGATTTTCCACGTTTTCGTTCATATTCTGTCTTATGAAAGTAATACCTATAAAACATCAAATCTTTGAAAAGAAATATTGTATGCGTTTTTTGACCCAAAATGGGGAGAAAATCATAAAGTGTATCGGTGGAGAAAAGTTACATCTTGCAAAGATTTGTGGTAGTGATGGTAGAATATAGTTATACAAATGTAATAAAATAAAAAAAATCATAAAAATTTTCATTTAAATATATAGAAATGCCCTACTGCTCTGGCCAGACCATATTTGTTACGAATGTGACAATTGAAACATCTGTTTGACGAAGGGTTAAATAACTGTAAAAACTTATATAAACCGTAAAAAGAAATTGTATAATTTTTTTATATCCTTCATCAAATTTAATGAATTTTAAGGTTTTAAGTAAAAAATATGTGTAAATTTGAGCAACAATATGTATTTATTCGAAACAATATATTTAAAAAATAATAATATTTTTAATTTGCCAATATTCTGAGGTATTGAAAAAACAAAACTTCGGTGCATTTCATCAAAAAATTAATTTTTGAAAATTTGTTTCCTAAAACAGTTTAAAACCAGCTTTTTGGTTCATTAATATTGGCTTTAAAATTTCTGACTTTAGCGTCCTCTAGTTGCAACAAAAATAACTTTATCCAAAAAAATCTTTTTAAGTTCCATGACCTATATTGTGGCCTTTCCAAAAACGTATATTTCAACTCAATTTGAAAAATGTTTTTATTTTGATTTTTGTCTATTGAACAAAGCACTGTGGGCACAGCCGAATTTTTTATACTCTTCACCATCTTACCAACAAATAATAAAATTTTCGCCTTAACGTATGCTTTCTTATTTTCACATTTATAAATCTAATTTTTTTCCAAACTATGAAAATTTTAATACAAAAAAATAAACAATCATAGCAAGCATTGCTTTAAAAAAAATAAACAACAACAATTCCATATTTATATATTTTTGTATGTATGTACATATATACAAACAAACTGACTTCAGAAACAAAACATAAGAACAACGCTGTTAATCATTATATTACTGCTGTTGCTAACTACTTGCATATACAAAAACGAGAGAAAAATATATAGTCGGCCAAGCCCGACCATATTATACCCTACACAATTGTGTCAATTATTATTCGGGGAGGGGTCTTTTATTAGACTTAGAGCTAAATGTGGACCGATATTCATATTAAAGTAAAGTGAAACATACGAATACAGAATATTACGTCGATACTAACATTTATATGAATTTATTCACTTTTGGGTGATTCTCGAAAGAGGTCCTTATATGGGAGTTATGGTAAATTATGGACCGAACTTGGCACTATCATTTATGTTTATATAAAACTTATTTGTGTCGAATATTAACTTGATACTAACATTTTAGTGGGATTTATGCCCGTTAAAGTGATTTTTTTCTGAAAAGGGATTTATATGGGAGCTGTGGTCAATTATGGACCGATCTTTATAAAACTCGACTTATATGAAACTTATACGTGCCAAATTTCATTAAAATATTGCTATATTTAAGGGATTTATGATCGTTAAACCCTTTTCCGGGAGGACATTTTTATGGGGGCTAGGTGAAATAATGCATCGATCATAACCAATATCAATAGGCTTTGTCCCTGGGCTGTAGGAAATTTCATTAAATTTCATTAATTTTTGTTCAAAATTGCGACCTGTAGTTGGATTACAAAGTTTACATGTACGGACAGACGGACGGACGGATGGATGGACGGACATAGTTAAATCGACTCAAAAAGTGATTCTATAATTTTTGGTATAAATTAAGATGGGTCTTAGACCAGTATTTTTGGATGCTACAAACATCAGCACAAACGCATAATACCTTCCCCACCTATGGTGGCGTAGGGTATAAACAACAGCACTACTAATAGTCATTACAATGCTTAATATATATGTTTGTATGTGTATTTATTTTATTAACAGATTTTTTTTTAGTTTTTGGCCCATAACTCGGTTGTTTGATTTAAAAAAACCGAAATTTTATAAAAATATTTATGACCAATCTGTTCAAGCCATAGGTTATATAGGATCTTCAAAAAGTCTAAAAATGCGTTTTGGCGGACATCTCGAATACTAATGGACCGATTTTTTTCATTTATTCAGAAAACAAAATCTGTAAAACGATTTTGAAATTGCTAGCTTGTAAAATAGCCTAGAAAATCCGACAACAAATACGATTTTTGGGAGTATTTTCGGTTTTTTGCTCATTTTTATTAGCGTTCTTCTAAGGAATATTCCCTACAAATTGATGTATAAAACATATATATAGTGAAACATACGAATATATATATATATATATATATATATATATATATATATATATATATATATATATATATATATATATATATATATATATATACATATATGTATGAATATATCCGATAACTGTGACTTTCTAAAAAATGATTTCAACAGACAAACGGACAGACGGACCGACGATCAGACGGACATCTCTATATCGACTCTCCTATCAATAAGGATCCATAATATATATACATTTTGGGGTCCTAGATGAATATTCTAGAAATTACAAACGGAATGACAAACTTATATATACCCTTTACATCTGTGGTGAAGGGTATAACAAAAAAATAATAACAATTTTTGACATCCTAGCAACTAAATTTCTGAGTGTTTTTGACAAGCCAACATTTTTGCCAGAAGGCCAATAGTAAAAAGGGGGAATATTTACTTGGGAGCATATTATTTAGCTACAGATTCATTCATTTTTCAACAAGTTCTGTGTTTGAAGTTTAAATAGGAAAAATTAAATTTTCAGTAAATAATATCTAAAAAAATTAAAGCTACTTTCGAACAGATTTCTGTTGAATGAGATAATTAGAAAAAGTTTTTTTTTTGTACTTAATTCAAATTAAAACAAATTAATTTTGATTGAGATATAATTACAATAAACCTGAAAAAAATGCGGTGATCTTTTGCAGCTTTTTAAATAATGGGATATATTTTGGCCCCTGTTGCTTTTCTTTGAGTTATCCACAAGTTGATTTAATTATTTTTTAATTTTAGGGGTACTCAAAACAAAAAAAAAAAAAAATAATAATAAAAATTCCGTCAGTGAGATTTGAACTTGGACACCAATTAAACATTCGTTTTTAATGACTAACGTCTTTTCCAATTCATTATCTTGCACTTAATTTTCTAAGTGACAAAAACAGTTTTAGACATTTTGTTAAACAACTAACAGAATGGGGTTGAACCAACAATGATTACAGCACTATTGTGCTGTTATACTATTGAGTACTTATTATGTAATATAAAGTAGGCAAATAATAATGAGGCCTCATTACCAAGAAACTACTCAAATAAAAAGTTGCTATGTAATTCAAAAATTCATATGGATAGAACTGAGGTGTTTTTGAGTTGATTTGGTGAAGCACATGTTCTACGGTATAGGGTGAACCTCCAAAATTTTTAACCTCGGGTATGAAATTTTTCATTTATTTTTTTAATTCGCCAAATATTCATTTATGACTTGAATGTGAAAAAATTACATGTAGGTAGTCCTTGTAAATATCTATAGTTTATATGCTTACATTGGTAGGTTTTCTCCTTTAGTTTAAGACATTTTTTTTTTTTTTTTTGCAAAATTTCGCAAATGTTGAGATCAACGCTTAACCCTATGTTGGTTAAGCACACAAAAACCTTTTCTGAGTCACACTTTTCACAACGCACGTTGAGTTGAACAGTGCTCAAAACGAGGATTAATTTAAAAATAATGTGTGGATATTACAATAAATTTTAGTATCGGGTAACAGAAAACAAACTGAATTATCATAATCTGTGAAATTTATTCTTTTTTGTTGTTAACTTTTTTTGATACATTCTCTCAAAGTTACAATTATAGTAACAATAACAAAAATCGAAAATTTAAAAATTCCAAGTGGGATTTTTATTAGTTTTTGCAAAACGATAATTCTCTTTTTAAACAGGTGGATTAAGTTCAGATAATGAACTATATTCTAAAATAAAATTTATTCAGATATATGTTGTATAAATATTTTTAATAATTTTGAAAAATTACCCTAAAAATGGGTTATTTTCAAGATATATGTAGAGTCTTAAAGAACTGTTGGGTACAATTGGTTAAAAAGTTTCATATAATGATAAAATATAAGATGTAAGCTTGTGCAATAAAGAAAAACATTTTGCCAATATTTGCCTAAACGAAAAATATTTAATTTTGTATTAAAATAAACCAATTGAAATTATGCAAAAATCACAATATATTACACTACCTGATGATAGACAGGAAGTGCAAAATAAAGATTTTAAACAACTGTGTAAAAGTGTAATAAAAACATTTTTACTAAATTTCTCGTAAGTTTGGGTCTGTTAGTTGCCTAAAATTTATCTTAACTGAAATAAATCGCAATTTCTTGATTTTCTGCATTATTTTTCCGTTCACTAAAAAATTGCCTTCATTTTTAATATTTTCAATAACATTAATTTTGATATAAAACACATTTGTCAGTTTTGTAGTATTGTAGTATTTTACGTATTTATGAATATTCATTAATAAAAAAAAAAATATGTAATTTCTCCATTAAAGCTGCCACGAAAGCTCCCCTTTTTCGCTATAGTTCAATCCACTGTGCAACGGTTGGGTGATCATTTTAATGAATAAAGTAAATTTTTGAAACAAGTTTTCCCCGGACTGGGATTTTGGGAATTCTGGTACAAAAAAAAAGGGAATATTTTTAATATCCTGATTTAAAAACAAGTTTATTTATATTGTGCAAATTTTTGTGGGAATACCTCTACTTGTTATACCCTCCACCACCACTAGTGGTGAAAGAGGGTATACTAAGTTTGTCGTTCCGTGTGTAACACCTAGAAAGAATCGTTTAAGACCCCATAAAGTATATATATACTTGGACCATATGAAAGCAATGTCCGTCTGTCCGTCCGTTGAAAACACGTTCCCGTCTAAACTAATTGAGCTATTCCAATGAAAATTACTCAGGTTATTTGTTGTTCCCAGACGCTGTTTGGGATTGCAAACCAGTTAAATCGGTTCAGTAGAAAAAAAGTTATATACCAAAATCTGGAGAAACCCCTAAATCAAACTTTAACTGACAATATTTCAATAAGCCACAAACGTATTTAAATAACATTTAGCAAAAAGGTTTATCTAGGTTCACCTTAGATTACTGCCAAAAAATAATTAAAGCGGTTCAGTAGAAGAAAAAATATAGACAAAAATATGAACAGTTTATATGATTTCAACGCCATAATTTTTTCTTAAACATCATGTTATAATTTTTATATGGAGTGCATGTGTGTGTATTCGTCTCAATATAAATGTTGATAAACACAAAGGTATACAACTATGTTGGGTTTGATGTTTGATCGTGGAGAAATTCGATCATACCACAACATGGTATGTTCGCTACTTTTTAGCAATATATGTTGATAAGTTTACTAAACTAGTTAGTAGTTCGATGTGTTTCAAGCTATACACGTCGGTAGAGAAGGGTATGAAAATAGGTTTATTGAAAGTTTGCTAACATGTAAATATAATGTTGCTAGAATAAATTACATAATTATGAATTTGTTTTGAAAATGTTTGAATTTTATTTAGCACATTGAACAAAGTATTGATACATATTGCATATAATTTCTAATTCATTACAGTTTTTTGGGCATTAATAATTATGTGGTGATATTTTTTTAATTTTCATCGTTAATATGAAACTGTAATATACTAAGTTATGTGAGAATTTTGTATAACTATTTTAAATTCATTTAAATTATTATATTTAAAAAACATTCATAATTTTTATCATTTCGTTAAAGATTAGTATTTATAAAAGTTTTCAAATATAATTTTTCTAAACTTTTGAGGGCACTTTTGATCAAGAATGATATAAATTAACAGTAAACGCTTAATTCATGGCCGGTTAGAGTAATTTCTTTTATATAAATCACCCTAAATTATGCATAGGGAAACTCTTATAGTTAAATGATTATACTTTGCTTTAGGTTAGTTATTTAGTTTTTCCAACATCATCAAAGAAACGACTTTATAATCAAATAATTTAATATAAATTTGATGTAAGTAAAGATTTGCGGAAATAATTGATAAATTTTTACTCGCGCATTTTTTGTACTTTTTATCTTATTCCATCATAAGTATAGTAAACGGACTTTGTTCATAAATTCTGCACCATCTTTGTTGTTGTGCAGACTTTCAGCAACTAAATACAGGGTGATAAACTTATGATGACAAAATTTTTTGGTCTTTGAAATTTTTTTAGTTTTTTGGGCGTGGTCTGTGCGCCCCTTAACCGAATACAAAATTTGGGATGAGGATTGATACTTGTTGTAATTGTACGAATTTTGTGCTATATCACGTTGGTGTGCCCGAAATAGTCAACGTAGTAGATAATCTCAAAGTTTGGAAAACAAGACCGAACATTTTTCAAAAAGTCAGTTCTTCGCGAAGCACATTCACATTTAATTATGAAATTGCTTGGATTACTGCGTGAACTTAGTTTTTTTGTCATTTTACATAACCAAATCGGAGGAGCATTGAAAATAAATTTAATACAAAAATTTTATGGACTCTTTGAAAATTATGCAAAATTGACACGGTTATTGTGAAACCAAATTTTTGTTCATTTGGTTCACTACTATTAAGTTTTCTTTTTTTTACTTTTATGAAAAATATACTTTCATTTACAAAGATAATCAACTTTTTGAAAAAAAGCCAAAATAGATTTTTCTCTTTTTTCACCTTCTACAGATTTTTGCATAATAATTTGTTAAAATATTTGATATACAATACAAAAGTTCATACCATTACACTATTATGGATGCCAGAAATTAATAAGTAAATTAGAAAACACCACTTTCCGAACAATTTTTCCTATATAAAAACTGATAAAAATACTGCCTCAGTGGTGGAGGGTATATAAGATTCGGCATGGCCGAATATAATTTTTCGCTTGTTTAAATTAAAATTAGGTCCATATACATATTAATATTATTTTTCTTAAAAAATTAAAATCTACAAAAAAAAAAAAAGTTATATATTATTGAAAAATTTTTCACCACAGCAAAATAAAGACTAATTTTTATATGGAAGCTACTCAAGAGTGCATTAAATTTTGTCTAATTTACTCCAAACTAATTGAGGTAGTTGAATAAAAAATGTATAAAATATAACATATAAAAATTTAATAAAATTACAGATATAAAACAAAATATTTCCTGTTAAAAAATTTTTTATATACATAGATACTCTCGTATAAAAAAAAAAATACTTTTTATGAAAATGTTTGTATTCTAATTTAAATGAATGAATTAAAATAATTTGTTTGTTCTTTTAAATCTTATTATGCAAAAATTTATTTCCATTACAAAATATGTATAAATAAGTTATTATACAATAGTTTTCTCTGTAATTGAAATAAAACATACAAATATTTAAATAGGTATTTTATATTTCTTAAAAGCAATTATAACAAGCGAGAATGTTATATTCGGCCTGGCCGTATCTATAAACCCACCATCAAGTTTTTAAAATTTTGCGTTATGTGGTAGGTGGGCGGATCACGCCCATTTTTTGTTTCCGAGTTTACATTGATCCTTGAACTATTTGCACAAAATTTCGTTGACATTTCACCTTATATGGGAGGTTGGCGGTAAAGTGGGCGGACCGCGCCCATTATTGATTTCCAAGTTTATATCGACCCTCGATTTTGCCCATTTTCAATCCCAAACAAACCTTATATAAGATAAGTATTTGAGCCAAATTTCGTCCTCCTAGGTTGTCCCGTTCGAGCCCTATCCTGTTTTCAACAGAAGGACAGACGGAGCTAGATCGACTCAGAATCTAACCAGGACCCAGAAAATATATACTTTATGGGGTCTTAAATGATTTTTTCGACATGTTACATACGGAATGACAAATCAATATATTTTTGATGGTGGGTATAAAAAGGTTTATATAATATCTTTTGTTTGTAATTAATTTTTTAATTGGAGAAAAACTCTTGAGATTATATAAATTTTCATATTTAATAGGTTTTATAATAATACTTATCAACTAGTTGGTAATCCTTAAATTCAACTAAATAAAACAATTTATGGAATCCCTACCATAACCATATACATGTAGTGAATACAACTACAATTCCTATTGTAATTCTCTTTCACTAAATACCAACGATTACCATTTGTAAAAACGTAATATATAAATAATAATGATTTTTTTTTACGATTATTTCAAAGAGAAAGTGGAAAATAATAATAGTAATAGCCTGAGAGAGAGAAACAGAGAGGGAGGGAGCAAGAAGAAAAAAGAACAATAATGAAACACTAAAGCAAGCCCAAACGGCAAAAACAATAAAAATTAAAATAACAAAGGAGGCCAAAAATTAGAAATTATATTTTATTTTCTACTAAACAGAAGTGTTATTTTTATTGTTGTAGCACAAAAAAAGGAACATGCTACAAACGGTAGCACTTAATGACATGTAGTAGAAATGGTAAAACAAAATAAACATGCAATTTCATGATATTTATAAATTAATATCTATTTCATTTTGTGGTCATTTTGATGTCTTATATTGGGAGCAAAGTACATTTTGCACATAATGTCATATTTAAATGTAATTAATGTAAAAACACTATTTCAATTGTTGTTATTTGTAATTAATTTAAAGTGAGTGTTTTTTTCGATTATGAGATTGAAATTTAATTTAAGTGAGGCAAGTTGTGGTGAATTAATGTGTAATGTATGTTTTTCTGTTCGTCCTTGCATGAGTATGTTTAATTAGAAATGTACGGTGTTATAACCAGCGTTACCGTTTGGCGACTTTAGTCGCCAAATGCCCTTTTTTCAACCACCTGTACACTTTTTTGGCCCCTTTTTTAAATGGCGACTTTTTAAGACTATGAGCTAAATGACGAAAATAAGTTAATTTAAACAAATAAATGAACTATTTTAATATTGTTTCACAGTATAGAAATATAAACAACCGCGGAATATTTATAAATGGACTGAAACTGTTAGTAACTATAAATAATAATAATAATAATAATAATAAAGTTTATGAATAATAATAAAGTTTATGAAGTTTATGAGAAAATAAAAAGCAGATACGATGAATACTTTTATCCTGATTTATATTTTTGCATTCTTCATACACACAGAAAAAAAAGATTGATTGGAAAATGGTTACTGTTATTAAAATTCAGCTATATAAATACATAATGTATTATAAATATTAAAATATTATTACTTCATTATATTTTCGTTCTTTATTGAAAAAAAATCATTAATATAATTATATTAGAGTTCTTATAACAATAAAATTAGTTACATAAACCAATTTGTGTTTTTTAAAATTAGTTCAATTCAATTGAACAAGATAGCGGAATTAAATTCATACTTCCGAATGAAATATTAGTAATTGCTATAAAAAATTGATTTGTTTTAAATAATTTAAACTTTCATCATATTTTCAGTTGCTATAGATAATAATTTTTACTATAAAAATTTAATTCGTTTATCGCAACCGACAAAAGGTTATATTAGTCAATTAAAAAACTAAATAATTTAATTTGACATTTTTCAAAAAATAAATAAAATTTAGTTTAAATTCAAAAATACACATTATTATTTAAATTTAAATTTTCTGCTGTTTTTTTTTTTTAATTGCTATTTATTTTATTCGCATAAATGTGCAATTGTATGTTGTTTTGTTGTGCACTTATTTTAGATATTTAATTATTTGTCAACGCTTTATCATTTTGATGACTATCGATCAATAAGCACTACTCGTATCATTTATGGAGGATGGGAAATGTTGTAAATAGATTCTTTCTAATTATAAATTTGAAGAGTTTTTTACCTCACGGTTTCGTATGGTATGTCCGTGATATTTAAGGCTCCATTACTCTACCGTAAATGTAAATGTAGCGAATCAGCTGACACGTTTTGCTTATGAGAGTTATGTATGTGTGTATGTGTACTAAAAAACGTAAATGTTACGTAGCAACCTAATCAAATTTGGTCGCTCTACGTTTTTACGTGACAGCTGTAACAACAGTGTTGACAGCTTTTTATTTCAATATACAAAATCTGCGTAAAAAATCGCTGTAATAGGTTTATAAATTGAACAATTATTTTTGCTGTTTTCTTCACTAAAAAATTGTTGAAATAATTTAAATAAGACGTAGAGTCGAATATTTAATTTAAAGTTCAAAATTTTTGTCATAAAAGCACAAATTTCGTTTTGTATACAAATCGCTGAAATACAAACCAATAAATTTAGCGATTTTCAATTTGAATTTGATCCACTGGAAATATGTGTAATTGGCATCACCGATGTTCATGTGTACAAAACAACAACAAAGTATTGGCTACATTTACGTTTTTAGAGTATTCATCCACTTACGTTTCCTTTTACATTTACGTTTTTACATTTACATTTACGGTAGAGTAATGGAGCCTTTAAGGGTTTTAAGTTTGCTTTCAGGTTCACTATTCTCAGAGGTCTCTTTACTCGTTCATCAAAGGAGTTTTGAAATTAAAAGATATCGTTGCATCTTAATTGCCATAGCTCTATGTAGTACTGAAACACTAACCTTTTATTGCAAATAATATAATAAAAGTTTATATGCGGAACTGTCCATATTTAAGCAAATCTCCCGTGTAATTTTTCCTCCAATTCTAAGGTATGATATAGTTTAGATGCTTATTATCTTATAAAATTCATAATCCACTTTTCATTTCCCATCTACAGATATCAATATTGGGTTCCGTTGGTTTGTTTATCTTCATATGTCCTGGAATATAGTTCGATTATTCTGTGCCGCTGTCCGAAAACATTTAGCCGAATAATGGAAGGAACTTTGGATAAATAACGAATTGCACTGTTAAGTTTGAAGAAAACATATTTAGTGCCACTACTTGCATTTCATTTATAATAAAAAATATTTAAGAAAAAAAGTGTAAATATGCTTTTAATTGGATAAGCCTAAAAGTATGCTATTATACTATACTATATATACATATTTTAAAAATAATACAAACGAATTATTTAGTTGTGTCTATCATAAAATACTGATATGCCAATTGAATTATGGGATAGTACACACAACCGACCAAATTCGATTGGCAAAAAATTCGGTTGCCACAATGAAACTGTTTTCTCTGTGTAGCAATTTCTAGGGAGAACGTGTTTTTTTTTTTTTTACTAAGTTATCAATAATAAAAAATAGTTTGTCCAACAGACTTTAGTCAATATTTTTATTGATTCGAGGATTTGAAAAATTTGAGTACGAGTAGAGACCTTGTACAAAAGTACAGAAGTGTATTGAATAAAAAAAAGGATTGTATGTCAGCTATTTTTGTGAATTAATCTTTATTTTTTTAATAATAAAAGTTGTTGTAAAATATTTATAAATAAATTACTTTGCTGCTAATAGAATTGGATTTAGTAGTTTTTCTTAAAACATAATATTATTTGTTTTTGTTGTTATCAAATGAACAAAATTTAAGTTTTTTAGGTTTTTAAGCAGTTGGCCCTTTTTTTTAAATCCCCTTTTTGGGCGACTTTTTATTATGAAATCCCCTTTTTTGGACACTTTTTAAAAATTCTCAACGGTAACGCTGATTATAACAATGATTTACTTTAAATATGTGTTTGCTATAAAGTACCTCTTTAGTTTGATTTCTCACATGTATTTGTATATTAGAGCGTCCCAAGTAAACGCTGAATATATTTAAAAAATTTTTAAAATTCATCTTCAGTTATCGAAAATCTCAAGACTGGTACATTTTTTTTGGCAAAAAAAAAAGTCTTAAAAATCATAATTTCAAACCTTTTATGGAAAAAATATTAAAAAAACTGGATTTTGTTCCGCTAAAGGACTTTTTAGTTAATTTTGGTATTTTTTTGAAAATAATTTATTATCGTCCATAGTTACTATTAGCGTTTAAATATTCAGCGCCAGCAAAATTTCTTCACCTTATGACTATACAATACATATTAAACTGTTTCGTTTTTACAATTTTTAGCAGCAAACAGAAAATATTCCTCATCAAAAAAACTAATACTTCGTGTCTTAGTCTCGTACACATAACTTTGTCGGACTCATATAGCACACGAACAATTTTTCTTCTTGTGCTGCAAAAAATTTTTAGCAAAGTTTCTTTGTTTTGATTTTGCAACTATAGTTTTTTTTTTTTTTGGTATTTTTATTTAAGCAATTTTGTTGCTACTAAAATTTCTTCTATGAAGTTGACTGTTTTTTTTTCTTTCGTATTCAAATGTTCGTAGTTTAGAAAAAAATGTAGATTTATAAATGTGAAAACATGAAAGCATAGGTTAAGGCGAAAATTTTATTATTTGTCGGTAAGATGGTGTCTGTAAAATGGTGAAGGATATCAATTACTTTGGCCCCGCTTTTAGGCTCACACTTGTATTACTCAAGAGCAATTTGTCCAATTAAGATAAATTAAACTCCAATAGATAGCGATTTAAATTATCTTTGAGCCAAATTTATATAACTTTTTGTTCAGTTAGTACTTCCGTAGTTATTTGGTAATTAGTAGCAAAAAAAATTAAAAAAAAAAAATTGAAAAATCGTGAAAATTTTGATCCATAAATGAAATTCTTTAATCAATAAACAATTTTGTTAACAAACCTAGAAGACAATTATTTTGTGCATCTTTTGGTGTATCATTTATCATATAAATCGTGTAAACGATTCTTGAGTTATAGTCCAAAGTGTAGAAACCATTCTTGAATTTTATAGTCTGACCGCTTAAGAAAAAATAAAAACAATTTTTTTTCTTTGCCACCACTGTATTTCTACTCAAATGTATGTATACGTGGGTATTTTTACTTAACTGTGAATAAAATCAAGTTTTGTGCATCAATTTTGAAGATACATGCCTTATTTTTAGGGATATCAATGACTAGAAATATCGTTGTGAGAGTGGAAAAAATGCACTCAAAGAAAATTGGGTTTAGTAAACGAATTATACATGATTAAACATTAGTTATACATGATGCTTTATTATTATATAATACTTATTGTCTTTATACACTTTCGCTTTCTTTACACTTAAATCCATTAATATTGACATAAAAAATATTATTACCATCCGTACAAAACGATGGTTTACCAAACGATTCTTTTCATAATTACCAAACGATTCTTTTCATAATTTTTTTTCCAGTGCATTTTGTACTCTTTGCACTCTCAGCAACGATTAAATAAAGAGCGTAATAATACATTTGAACTCACTCAGCACAATTTTGCTATAAAATTGACATCCCTACTTACATATTTTATTCGCAGCATTACCAGCTTTAAGATAAAAATGATAAACGGAAGCATTTTTGATGCTTTCACTTTAAAGAAGAAATTTTAGTAACAAAAAAATCTAAAATTTTGCATAAAAAAGTTTTTTTTCGGACATTTATTTCGAAAAAAAAACTCCGAAACTATTAAGCACATAAAAAAATTTAGTTTGGGAGATTTGAGGATATTTTTAGTCCACATCCTTAGGTGTCTTATTTCAATCGTACACACTGTTCTTGAGTTATGAGGAAATACACTAGAGTAATGGGCTTACCATGGGTGAAATATTAGACACGCCCATAAAAAAAATCTAGACCCGATAAAAAAAAACTTAAAGCAGATTCGTATTTAGCACATCAAAATGAATCGAGTTCAACTATTTGTCTATGGTGAAGGATTTTTTTTTTTTTTGTCGACCAGTGTAATTAGTAATTATACCTTGTGGAATCTCAAAGATATTCATAAAAAATATATGTGATTGTATAATGAAACGTCAAGGTATATTTGGTATAAAATACATTTAACTCATTAATGCCCACGGCGACTAGCCAACTTAGAGATTTAAAATTTTGACCATCATGTCAAATGAGACAAATAAATACATTGACGGTGAAAATTTGTTTATATTTGGTTTAGTAAGGAAGTTATCAACCGTTACATATACGTAACAGTGGGCATTACTCAATAATTTTGGGACCTTGTATTTTCTATATAAATCTCATGAGCAGGGCAAGTTTTTATATGCACAAAAAAAAATTTAAATATGCGCTTGAAAAAGCACGAAAAAATGGTATAATATGCACAGAAATATGCAAAAATAACATCAATATGTATATAAAAACCAACGAATTATGCCTTCTCATATATTAATGTGTAGCAAATATGCACAAATATGCATTTTTTAACTTTGAACCTGTAATAGATTTTGATGTTTATAAAAATATAACTATTTTAATTTTAAGTAGCATATTTAAAGCTTCAGAATTTTTTCTTTACAATATTTACAATGTACTCAAAATACTCACCAAAAAAATTTTAGAAATCATTTGATTGAACTCCAAAAAATCACCAAAAATTTGTGTTTTTGTTAAGAAAACTAACTTTTGTATCCATTATATGCAAATTTATGCAAAGATTTAAAATATAAGCATTTTTCGTGAAATTCTTTTGAAATATGCAAATGCTTACTTTCCAAGTGAAAACTTGCCCTGCTCATGAGCTATATAAGCAAAAACTAAAAAAAGTTAAATTTTTTGAAAAAAGGCACAACTAAATTGATATATTAAAGAAGTTTTACAATATTTATACTAATTCATCATTTAATTTTATTTCTAAATTCATATATGGAACGAAGTGACTACTTCCGTTTACCGGAAATGCCTTCCTCTGCTTGACCTAGGATCGCGTCGTCCTCATGATCTGTGTTTTCATACAGATATGTGGCACAAGAATAAAGATATTCAAAAATAAATCTGACTAAATAAGTGTATAGTGCCTAGGACGAAATTTTCCGTAGGGCCCCTACTTATTAATACCCTCAATATTTATCAAACTGCTAATAATAAACGAGAACGGTGCTATAATCACTTGTTTTAACAATTTATCATGTTTACTGCTCAAATAGTATATTTAATTATAAAACAATTTGTCATTTAATCCTTTTTGTATTGAAAAAAGAAAGGGCCAAAAAGTACTGAGAATGACCCAGTGTTACATATACGTAACACTTTCTTTTTCCACTTTCTAATTTTTATCGGACACGCCTTATATATTTTTAAACAATCAAATAAACAAATTTGATATGTTTTCTTTTAGTATACAAAAAAATTTTTCGTTAAAATATGTTGAACGTAAATAATAAACCTTTTTGCAAACCTCCTGCCGTTAAATCGAGTTTTTGCAAGCTTTCAAATAATGAACTTTACAAAAGCACTTATTGCCACAACAACAGGAGAGAAAATGAAAGAAAAACATTTGAGGATGAAGGACGAATATTAAATTACACAATTCATAACAAAATTTAAGTTTCTATTATTCCGTTTTTTGACAATATAGTTTTAAACTTAGACATTGTCGTGTTACATATACGTAACAGTGGACATTAATGGGTTAATAATAATAATTAATGGTTAATACAAATTTATGCAATTTGAAACATATGAACCACACATAAATAGATATTTATATGGATTTTGGTTTTAAAGATTACTTAATTTATATGTACTTATATAAGAGTGGCCTATTTGTATGAAGAAGAAATTAGTTCTCAATGTTCCCAACTAAAAAGAAAGTTTTCACAATTTTTCAGAACACTTTAAGAAGTTATTTATTTATATTTATTAAGAAAAAATATTTTTCTGGCTCCCTCACTTATAGTTATAACAAATTTCTTTTTAATAAACTTTGTCTGTTATCCATTACTAAAATTACTTTCATATAATGAATTACTTACTGTCTGCTTTTAACATTTTCTTATTTTATTTTTTTAAATTAAGATAAATTTATTATATTTAGGAATATTTTATTTTTTTTTTATCTTTTCTGACATTACTTCTACATTTTGTACATTAAAATTTAGCTTTTTGTTAAAATCTGAATTTAAGTAAATACTTTTAGCAGCATATGTATATAATTATAATAATTAGTAAAGTCCTACAGCTATAAGCAACAAAGTTAACTTTGTGTATTTATTTTCAGCTTCTCTTCTACAGCACTATTAAGTTTAATATTTAGTTTTTTTCCAGTTTTCTAATTTAAAAAATTCATTCAGCAACAATGTGGCAGAACCTAAAAAAAATATATAAAAATTAAAGTTTCTTGACATAAAAAACTTCAATAGAATAAAAAAAAAAAATGTTGCTACTCTTTTAGAAACAAAATTTTTTGCTTATTATTCTTAACCCATTTCCAACTACTGTTGCGTTTTCGCATCAGTAACTTTACCTATACCGTAACTAATTTAGTTTAAAATTAATGATAATGTTTTATATATGTATATTTAGCTTGGAATGTTAACTAAATATATTGAGGGGGAAAAATTAATTCCGACGAATTTTTACCCCTGGTAGAGCGGATCAAAAAAAGGTCTATAAAATATAACTTTTTTAAAATTTAAAAATTCATTGGAAAAATTTTAAAAAATATCTTGAATAACCTTTCAAACGTTAGCTAAGATATCAAAAAATATGAAACTATTCACTTGTTGAAAAATAATTTAGGAAGATAGAAACACCAAGCTCCCAAAAATTGGTGTTGCAAAAACGCATCAATGGTCAATTAGGGGTAGTGTGATTTAGCTACATTACGCAAGGTAGCGCACTGAAAATATGGAAATTTTTAAGGTAATGTAGGATGTTAAAATTATGCAAAATAATTAAGAAAACCGAACGAATATAGAATTTTTTGAATTAAGACTTCATGTGCAATAGAATTTTTTTACTCTAGCCTTATAAAAGTTAAATTCTACATTATTTATGACTTATGTAGTAAAAAATAAGCAATATTCAGCAAATTACAAGTGGTTATATATTTTTACAATCATTGAGGACAAATGTAAGAAAAATGATCGACGCTACCTGAATATGAAGTGTATTTTGTAAAGGATGCTATTATATCGAAAATTATCACAAAAATTCAAGGAGTTACCTGAAAAATGTCGAAAACTGATGAATGAAACCAATAAAATTATGTAATTTGTTGCTAAATTTTTTCAATTGTCTTTAAAAAGGTATAATAAATTGTGATCAAAGGTCATAAAATTTGCTAAAGAAAAACATAATATTTGCAATTTTTATTAAAAAATAATAATGTGTAATTATTATTTTTTATTCAAAGTATTAAAAAATTTTAAAAACCAATGTGAATAGGTAAAATTTCATAATTTTCGAAACAGCCTTTTTCTATAAAAGGCTATGCTCTCTACTCAAAGTGATAATTCATTTTGGGTTTTCAATTAAATGAGATTAAGAGAATATCAAAATATAAACAAAATAAAATCTCGAAGGATATTCAAGGTATAATAAAGGAAAAATCTATGAATATATGTTCACGGATAAATGAAAACAAACAAATTTTTGTCTTAGACATTTGAAAATTGGTACATTACACCAATTTTCAAATCATGTTTCGATTCGAGTGCATCATATTAAGAGCTATTGCATCTGGTATATTACCAAGATTTACGATTTTACTAATTCGGGAATATTCTGCAAGAATAACAGAATCGATTAAGGTAACATTTATGTTTGAAGCATAACATGGTTAGGCAGCCTGTACGAAGGACCAAAATGCTTTCCTGACCACCTTGTTGAAATCATAATCGAGGTGATGCGCAAACTTATAATCGAATGCAGTGTACATTACATTCCAAATGCTTTAACGTGTAACATATTTTATTTAATACATAATTTATTTTATACATTATAAGGAGTGAGATCGAAAAATTCTTAACATACATAATATTCAATAACTTGGAAACGGTTGATCTTAGAATTTTCATTATTTTTTAATTATTTGATAATTTAGCACAGATCACAGAAATATATAATTTTTTTGGTTCTAACCACTAATTATAAAATTGTGGACCATTTTTGAAAACCCTTTCTTTGGAGATTTGATAGTTGCTTCAGTCACTTTTTTGGAACAGTGTGCTCATCTTCTGGTAAAATCTTCGGTATTTTGGGACACCTTTTTTGTGCTCTTGAATTTACTTTTCACAAGAGCTGAATATCTCTCCACTGGTCTAAGCTATGGACAATTTTGAAAATTGACCTCTCTTGGTACTAAAACTATGTTATTGATTTGGTACCACTCCAGAGCTTTCTTACAGTAGTGACATGATACCAAATGGGTCCAAAAATATGTGGACACGTTGTGCTTTCTTAAGAAAAGATGAAGTCTGTTTTGCAAATGTTCCTTTATGCATATTTTGGTATTTATAGATCCGAATGTATCAAATGACTTTCCTGTTTTGCCGCAACTGCAAAAAGCTTGTCATATCATGAATTTTGTAAGAAATTTTTTCTGCTTTTGGGTCTTAAACTTATCTCCAACATTGCTTCGAGCATTAGCAATAAAAATTTTTGAGACACAAGCTGCCAAGAATCTGCCAGCACCTACATTTCTTCGTCAATTATACAGCTTGAGTATTTTTGTATGAAATTTGTTTTTAAATTCCGAGTCCTATTTTTGGCTTGTAATTTTTTTGCAGAATTAAAGTTTGGAATTTTTTGAACTTTATATGTTATCAACTTTCCCATTAGCTTTATATTTTCGCACCAAATAGTCGAAGCACTGAGAAAACTGAGCTGATTTTCTACCAGATGTGTTTGAAGTTCCTTTCAATATGCCTTCAATTTTCTGGCCTTCCCAATATCATGTGGTTCTTTTTTCTTACCGAACTAGGTTTCACATCAATAGTCAAATTCTCCTGATACTGATTAATAACATTAGAAACGGTTTTGCGGACGACATTTAATTCTGTGGAAAATTATTTGTAAGACATATTTGGATTTTTTGAAATTTTTTAATAATTTGTAGGACGTAAATCTTTTTCGTCACTTATTTTAATGAAAATAAGGACAAATTAACATGGTTGTTATTAAAAATAATAAGTAAAGTATTTTTCCATGATAACTAGATCAAAAAAAAATTTTTAATATTGATTCCGAAAAAAGTTATGAGGCAAAATGTGTGTTAAGATTTTTTCGAACTCACTCCTCATGAAATTATTTATTCTTACACCGCAAGTTATTTAACGTTTTTGCGTCATTATTTAGTTACCTTTGATTTCAATTGGAATGGTCCATCTCCAATTTTTTTGTTCACACTTAACATATTTAACATAAAATTTGTAAAATAATCACAAAACTAAATTTAAATGACAAATAGAACTCATTTTGCCACACAATTTGTTTAAACGTCTACTTCTTATATGAGCGAAACAACATACCCCTAATTGACCATTGATGCGTTTTCGCAACACCCGATATCTCGGAAACTAAAAAAGCTAGGATCACAAATCTTTCGATTTTATGATCACAATCACTAAAATAGACCCCATATCAAATTTTATTAATTTATCTAAACGAGATCGGGTAGTGGTAAGAAATGGGTTAAAGTATAAAACTACATGAATTTAAATAATAATAATAAACTCAAAGCAAATATTTTTATTTAAAACTACAATATAACTATAATAGAAACAAAAGGATAAATTCTATTTTCTTTTTAATTATTAAAAAATACTTGTTAACATTTTTAAAACTATTTAAGTAGTAACGAATTTTATATAACATTTTTTTTACCAAAAATAAATGAAATGTTTAAAAACTTTTTTTCATGGGAAATAATTTAGCAGATTATTTGTTTTATTAATAACGATTATTTAAAAACTTTTGCGCAAAAAGTGACAAAAAGATACTCAATGAATTAAACAGCCTTAGGGGCGTGTTTTAATATTTTTATTTAAGTTTTTTTCTATTTACTTGCAGTTAAATGGAAATAAGGATTGTGCGGTGTAGTCATATTATTTGTCATATTGTGTGTGTGTGTTTTTTTTTTTTTTCATACTCATCCAATTTCTACAATTTTGCCCAAAAATAAATAATCATGATTTAAAATTTGCATAAATTATGCTTTTGATTTTCAATGCTTTTGATTTTCAAAACTTTGTCAAAAAACACTTTGGAATTTTATAATTTTTTGAAGGATATTAATACTAAAAAATATCATAAGAAAAGGACAAATTAATCCTTTACAACTTCACCTATTTTATATCAAACTTTTAATTTCTAAAATTTCAAAGCTATAATTAAAAAAAAAACTTACACAATAGTAAACATGAATTAACATACGTACAAAAAATACAGTTCTTTCAAGTGTATAGTCTAGTAAAATTTATTATCAAATACGTTTTCCCCTATAGCTGATAAAAATATACAATTTTTTATTATTTCGAAAATCTGTTGAAAATTTCGTTAACGTATCTTAACTAACAAATATTCAAAGATATAAATAATCTTCAAAACACAAATATTTACCAAAATATTTTATTATTTCAAAATAGAGCGGAAAATATTTAAAGTAAATTATGTTGTCTAATGTATTAAGTTATACAACATAGAACACATATACATACATATAATATTTAATACAGTACATGCTGCTTAATAGATTAAATTAATTTATAAACAAGATCATTCATGTGGAAAGACATATTTTATTAGCCATATTAATACGGAAACAAATCTCACGCCTGATTACGTATATCGTATTATTTATTTTTTCCCCTTCATATTAAGCATACGCCTATGTGAGATACTATTTTAATCTTAAAATAAATTTTATATGTACAATAGAACTAATACTAATTATTACATTTAACAAATTTTGTTACTTCAAGTAATGCTACTTATTTCCTCTTATAAAAAGAATTTTTTTTTTACTAAAATTTCTTGTTCAAAAATATTAATAATTGGTATCGATTACAAAAAAAAAAAAAAATAATAATAATAATATTTATAATGATGCTTTGCTTTTTCTAAATGCCCAAGAATTTTAACAGTAGAATGATATGTTTTTTACCTTGAAAAAGATAATGTAAAATAGACTAAAAAATATTTGGCATCCTTTTTATAAATTCTGTTTCTTTTGTTCAATACGTGTGTTTGCAGGCATATCGTATTTGGCAAACGAAAGGAGAATAAGATATTTGATATTTTTATTCTATTGTTAAATTTTAAGCTTAGTTGCGATTACTAGATAACTAAAATTTAATATATTTAAAGGTTTTCTTAAATAAATAGATACGTATTAAATTGAAATCTATGTAAATTTATGATTTGAAAAATATTTTCAATGAAAAAAATAATACGAAAAACATGATAATAGTTATGAAATAATATGAAGATTTTACAATGAATAATATGAATAAATATTGAATTTTGTTATTTATTTAGAATAAGTTGTGAATTGTGTATTTCTTTTACGTCCTTGTTAGTTGATTACTCGATTGTCTTCTATATACACTGTCGGACAAAATAAAGTGCGATTGTTCACTCTTGCTATTTACTTCATTTTAATTGTCTTCTAAGTTTATTATGGGCTACTTTTTTGGTGTCCAGGCATTTGCTGTTTTTTATTGTTTAATTTAATAAACAAATGAAGTTTTTATAATATGTGCATTTCGATTTTGGGGCTAAAGTGTTGTGTTGGTCATGGATTTTGTGCGACAAAATAATGTTACACTTTACTTAATTTCTTTAATTGGGCTTCCAGTTTTCAAATTTTTTGATACAAAGCGGAAGGCATATGATTATAAAGTGCTCAATTTTAATATTATAGTTATTAAATTATATTCAAATTATTATTACATACTTAGGTCGGGCAGAACGGGCCGTTACCATATGGTTACGCCAGGCACTACATAGATATTTTTTGTAAGAAGAAAATCGGCAAATTTTTCAAAAAAATGTTTTTCATTAGCAAATTTCTTAAGGAGATGCAATATAATATGAGTTCTACTATGGTATTGAATAACATAATTTACATATCAAACATTCAGCATTCAGTATACCCCCTTTAGTTGGAGTATTCACCGATATAACGCCTTATTGTAGCTGTTGATACTAAAAAATGACTTTCATCACGATCATCAAAACTAATTGCGTTAGAAATCCACCTTTGAATATTGGAGGACATCCACATAATGACTTTTGGAGTCTTAAACTATAATTATTTTAGACTTCCTTTCTACTTTCCCTGATGCTGAACAAAAATCTCAACACATTGAAATTTGATTTTCAATGTTCCTATTTTATACTCATTATGATAGACAATAACATTTTGGTTTAAAGAAATGTATCCAGGGCTTAACGTGAAATACTACTGTTAGAAAAGTTACCAGCATTGTTTTCATCATTAATATCACTAAAATTTTTAGGCCGTTTCATGAAAATCCTTAAGTGAGAGTAGCACGTGTTTATGATAAACATAAACAAATTTACTTTCAAAGCATGGGAAGGAAAGAAGAAGGGCAAAACTTTTAAATAAATATTAAGCTAAGAATTTTACAATACATTAAAATTCATACATTTATTTTTAATAAGTTTTGACCTTTAAATAATACTTTATAGTAAATGAGGAAGTTAAGTTAGCATTTACACCTTATTTAAGAGAATTTTTTATACCTTCTTTACAATTTAAAAAAGAGCCAGATAATGGATAAATTTAATTTTTTCTAGTCAGAATATTTATAAAAGCAAATGAATAAAAAATAATAACTAAACGTTCGAAAAAATCGATTTTTTTAAAAACATGTTAAATAATTTACTTAAAATTTACCATTTTATAAATTGAGTTTATATTTTTTACAGTTATTGTGAATTTCTGCAAATAGTCAGAAATACTATAGCATAAATTCTATTTTCGAAGTTTTTATTGCCATTTTGTTATTTTTATTTGTTTGTTTTTATTTTCCCTTCTTTATTTCAAATCCGTATTTTATTTCACCAACCGTGCGTATGATTATTATTTATTTAAATAATACATATATAAATAATACGTATACGCATCGATGTCCTGCTGTTTTGTGCAAAATTAAACACATAAATAGCTGAGTAAATTTAATTTTAAATTTATTTAAGTAAATGTTTGCATAAATGTGACAAAATTGGAGAAAGGTATAATCGCTCAAGACCGACCATATAATACCCTCATCATTCCGATCCACATAATTTTGTTTTTACTTATATAAAACTTATTTGTGTTAAATACACTGGTCGACAAAAAAATTTTTTTCGTGCTCATTCAAAAAGAAATATATGGACTAGGTGGAACTCCGCATGCTAAACTCGAATCTGCTTTCAGTTTTGTCCCATCAGGTTACTCGAATATATTTCACCATAAGTCGAGAACGGTGTATATAAATAATACACCAAAATGTGTGGAATAAAATTGGCTTTAAATCGTTCTGCTATCAATTTTTTATCCAATCAATAGTTTATAGTGGAAGGCCAATGTACGCGTCAGCATTATTACCAGCTTAAAAATTAATTAATTGTTTACAAAAAAACTGACAAAGGAAAATTTGAAAACACTGTCAAAAATTTAATCTGGCAATGCTCTGACACCTCAAAGTTGAATTTGTTTCAACTTTTTTTATATGGACTGCAAGAGCGCGTGAGAAAACATGATCAGCTGATTGTATACTAGCCTTCCACTATTAGGAGATATTTCGAAATAAATGTTCGAAAAAAATCAAGAACGTTTAAGTTTATCACCTTTATCTCTAAGCTGGCAAAACTACCAGTAAATAAAACCACGTATCATAAAAATTGATGCACAAATCTTGATTACATTCACAGTTAAGTTAAGATACCCATACATACCAATAGTTAAGTGGAAATATACTAGCGAGCAAAAAAAAAAAATATGTGGATTAGATGGAATTTAACGTGCTAAATAAGAATCAGCTTTTTTTTTTCTATCACGTATTATTTTTTTTTTATTTATGGGCATGACTACTATGACCCCTCCTTTAAGCAGTCACACTTGTATATCTCGAGAACGGTTGGTCCAATTAAGATAAGTGAAACTCCAATATATAGCGACTTAAATTTTCTTTGAGATGAATTTACATGATTTTTTTCCAGTCAATATTTTCGTAGTTATTCGGCAATTAGTAGCACATATATATATATTTTGGTGTATCATTTATCAAAAGCGTGTAAACGGCTCTTGAGTTATAGCCTAAATTGGAAAAACCATTCTCGAATTTTATAGTGTGATCGCTAAATAAAATCAGTACATGATAGAAAAAAAGTGAATGCAGATTCTTGTTTAACTCGTCAAAATCTACTTAGTCTACCTATTTTTGTTTATTTTTATAATATTTTTTTTGCCCACCACTGTACTTCTATACAATTGTATGTAACATGGGTAACAAATCAAGATTTGTGCATCAATTTTGAATACACATGCCTTATTTTGTTCGCAGCATTACCAGCTTTAAAATAAAGATAATAAACTGTAACATTTTTGATGTTTTCATTTTTAAAAAGAAATTTTTATTTTCAAAAAAATCCAAAAATTTTCATGAGAATGATTTTCTTTTTTGACAATTATTTCAAAATAAATTCGAAACTATTGAGCACATAAAAAAATTAGTTTGGGTGATTTGAAGATATTTTTAGTACACGCATCTTTTGGTATGTCACTTATATCAATCGTATACACCGTTCTTGAGTTATGAGGACATATACTAGAGTAATGGCCATATTTTAGGCGAAATATTAGACACGCCCATAAAAAAAAAACCAGACCTGATGGAAAAAAAACTGAAAGTAGATTCGTGTTTAGCACATCAAAATACATCAAGTCCAACTATTCGTCTATGGTGGAGGATTTTTTTTGTCGACCAGTGATATTAACTTAATATTAACATTTTTTTGGTCAATTGTGAACCGATATTCGTGAAATTTGGCAAGCGGATTTGTACTTATATAGTACTTATTTGTGCTAAATTTCATTAAATGCCTATTTTTAAGGCATCTATAAGTGTTAGGACTAGGGTGTCCAATTAACCGTAATTCGGTTATCCGATTAATTTTGGTCAATTAGCTGTTCGAATAATGTATAATTGTCTATTTTCGAATAACAAATAAACCGAATAATTTGTGTCGAATAACCGATTAACCGAAGTTTATTTTTTGGGGTTATAAATTTATAAATTTTTTATTTATGTCAACCACATCTTCTTTTTAATATCTATTATATTCCAGTAAAAATAAATAAAATTAATTTTTATGGAAGTACTTTTCATTACTTTCAAAGTATCAATAAGTATACATTGTGCTTTAGAAGTAATGCAGTTAGCATCAAAAGATACTATAAAAACTTAAAATGAATTGTTCTGCTATAAAACGTTGAGATTTGGTTGTTATTTTTTTCAAATACTTGTTGCTAAAAATATCTGTTATGTAAATGAAAAATAGTTTTATGCATAATTTTTGTATTAAAAAATATGCTAATAAAAATTTATTTGGACATTCATGGAAATTTTGAGTGAAGTCGTGAACATAACTTCCTTCTCACTGAATAGGTATTATAAAAGAGATGAAGTCTAATGACAAGTCTATGTCAAATTCATCGAAATGATCCAACTTTGTATTACTTCTGCATTACAAGCTTAGGATGTTATTTACTTCTTTTGATATTATTTTTTATTGAGACAGTTTATTTGATAAAATGCGACTTGAAAGATTAAAATTTTACAAATACTTGATCTTGTAGCAATAGAAATTCCGAAAATATAGTTGTAATTAAAGTAAATTCTGTGCTATATAAGTCATAAACATTATAATGTTCATCATCAAATGTACGTAAAAATATTAATATTAATTTTTACTTTTATGAGAGAAAATGATTCTCACACAGAAAATAAAAAGAGTTACATAAAAAAAGACTGATTTATTAAATAAAGTTGAATTAGGAGAATATTTTGTAGTATTAGGTCGAATTTTTTCATATAACTGGCCGAAAGAACTAATAAGATAAACTCTATATTCTATATTAAGATTCTAAATAACTATTTCAATCAATTAAATATTATAATTAGCCTTATTTATATGTCTAATATGTATTACTGAGACTATTCGGTTAATCGAATAATTTGCCATTAATCGGTTATTAACCGATCAACTTTTAACCTCGAATAATTAGTTGTCGAATAAACCGATTAATACAAAAACCCGAAGAATTGGACACCCTAGTTAAGACCCTCATCCGGGAGGATATTTGTATGGGGACTAGGTGAAATAATGGACCGATCATAACAAAATTCAATAGTATTCGTCCTTGTGTAAAAACAATAATTCATCAACTTATCTTCAAAATTGCGACCTGTACTAATTTGTTGGAACATGCACAGTTGGGCAAAATGTTTTTTTTTTTTTAATAAATCTGAAACTTTTGATCATGTCGTTGAATTAACATTGAGAGGGTGGTAACACATACCCTTTAGGAGCAGAGCTATTGAGGCTTAAACTAGGGTATCTCTGATATAGACATCGCTTCCAAATTTTTGTTTCTTATCTGATTTAAAATATTTTTACATTTTCTTAAAGTTATCGATAAGGCCTATAATATACTTGCATGTTCATTCTTATATTTTTCTAAATACCCAATATTTTTGTCCGATTTTGTAAAATTTGTCCCAATTAATTAAAAAAAAAATTATTTATCGAATTAAAAGGCCTTAAGTCGACTTCTCTTCTGAGTCCAATAGTAAACGATTTTTAAATTCAAAATTGCAAAAATTATGATTTGTTATGTTTTTTTGGAGGAAAAATTGTCTACATTATTTTTCCTCTAAAATAATTATTTTAGGAACATATAATAATTTTATACTATTTATACTATAGAGGCATCTTTTCCGAGATCAGTTTATAATTACTTAAAGACAAGCCAAAACATCTAACGTTATTATGTACAAATGTTCCTGAATTTAACCTATTCGAATCGAATGTGTTAATGACTTTTTTCAAACCAGCAACAACAAAAATCTATTTTTGCGATTTTTGTTAGTTTTTTGGTAGTTGTTGTTGTATTCTTTTTACATAAAAACTTAAAACTTTTCTACACTTTACCCTATCAAATGAAAAAGTCTATTCGCTGAAAATTTTGTTGCTGATTAGAGATTAAATATTTATAGTTTTATCTTTTATAGAACCAAAACTACACCACCTTTAAATCTAATATTTTATAAAACAATCTAAACTAAGAAGTTACAAATTTATTTACAAAAATTTTGAATCTTCCCCATTGTGCCGTGTATTACAATGTATTTATTTATAAAAATGTTTGCTCATTTAAGATTCTAATTAAAACTAAAAGGGAAACGCAATTCTTATTTTATCATTTAATAGCAAAAGATAACAACTCTAAGTTATAAAAAATTCTGATAGCAAAAAAGATATTCCATGAAAAATAAATAATTTACCATTTTTGCTTGTTCCTTCACCCACAAGCAAAAAGATACATAAACTTATACACTTTTGCTGTCTTAAGATTTAAAGTTAATATAAATATAAATATTCACTAGACTACTCACTATCACTATAAAAACTTATTTTTGTATTTTTAATAGGCCCAAAAAAGCAAAAAGTTAAACTTCTACAACAGCCTCTGAAATCTTTATTACAATACAGGCCTCAAATATGTTAAATGTCTGTGTTAAAAAAAAAAAAAATGCTGCTCATGTTTCAGTTTTTTTTTCTACACCAGTAAACAGCACAATGGGTGGCAAATTATTGCCAAGTGTTGGCTTTAAATGCGATTTTGTTTTTCGTATACAAAAACAGAAACATTTATGTTGATGTCTTTTTTTTTTTGGTGCTTTTTGATGTTGGTATCCCAAGGAGGTTTTTCATAATGAATGACATTGATTAACACAATTTTAAATAAAAATATAAGACAGCAAAACACATTTTAAAAAAATGTCTTTGAAATGTCATCAAAAACATCAATATTTGTTGTTATTTTTAAAATTATTTTTATCGTTAATTTTTTTTGTGTTGGTTGTTCTTTGAAATGTGACTTTTGCTTGTCATGTACAGAGATCACTAGCTGTTACAAGTGACCGCCTAAATATTAATGTAGCTATTTGGTTTAAGTGTGATTAAGTGATTTCTGCAGGTATTTAATAAGTTATTTAAAATGTTATAAGCAAAGTTTGTATACAAACTACTATACTATTAAAAGTATTAAAAAGTGGTAGCAAAAAGTTCTAGAGAAACTCAACCTTTTAAGTCAGAAAAAGTACTTAACAGTCGCACATTGGGGTGAAAGGAGTAGAAAATAGTTCTTAGTTCAGGCAAGGAGGATCACGTTTTATTTTTTTGTTTTAAATTGAGAAAAAAAATGTAATTTTTAGAATTTTAAGAACTTTTCTTGCGGAATGGTAATATCCGTCCATCTGTGCATTGGGGTTAATGATGCTTAATTCAGGGAAAGATAATTCCAACATTTAATAATCACGTTTTATTTTTTCTATTAAATAGATTTTTTTTTTTTTTTTTTTTTGCAGAATAGTAATGTTCATCCGTCCGTCCGTCTAAACATTGGGGTTAAACGGGTCGAAAATGCCGCTTAATTCAAAAAAATATTATATAAATACTTTATTATCTACATTTGGTTTTTATATTGATCGAAAAGTAAAAAAATATGTTTTTAGAATTTTAAGGTTTTTTTGAGAGAAATATGATGTCTATCCTTCCGTCTATCTGCTTGTTAATTTTGACAAATTCAAAATCGTGTATTTTTAAAAGAATAGGTATATAGAACCTTATTTAGGCATTTTTGTTAAAATACATACAGCGGGTGTCATAAATAAGTAAACAAAGTAGTATCTTGAACTCAATTGGTTCTTTTTTTAATGGTATATCCACACGCAGAGAAAAAACATGGTTACAGCATGATCACCACAACTATTCAATGACTATATAGCCGTTTTTCATTGATTTAAATATACTGTGTTCATGATAGCAACGCTTATGATTCTGTTTAATCATTTAATGATTACCCACAATCAAAATTTTAATATGGTTCACTGAATTATAATATGTATTTAAATATGTTTATATGAAATCATATTTATGAATAAATCCAATCATTTATTGAATTCTACAACTATTTAGTTAATTACATAACCATTCATTTCATTTTACAAATTTGGTTAATTCTACAACCATTAAGCCATTAACTTTTAATGCCTTTTGAATACACATTTTTGTGTATCAGTCCAGTAGTTATAATTCTCATTTAGTTTATATATGAACAAATATAAATTGACAAGTTTTGTTTTTATTCAGTATGATGAATGTACCACATATCGTGGTACAAATGAATATAAATATGTAAATATGGGATCATATATATGATAAAATGGGATTATATATATGATGAAATTAGTTCATATATATGATAAAATGGAATTATACTTATGATGGAATAAGTTCATATATATGATAGAATGGAATAATATATATGATAAAATTAAATTATATATATGATGAAATTAGTTTATATATATGATAAGATGGAATTATATATATGACAAAAACATGATGAAATTGAAAGCAATACTTAACAAAAAGGTTATAAAACTTACTAAAAGTTATTAATGAGGTTATCTACCTTACTAATAAATTATAAATTGGAATCATAATAATGATTACGTACAAATATACTTATTGTAACCTGGAATCATATATTACAATCATAGTATGTTGCTCTTAGTGCAAGATTTAATATATTTCGGATATTTTTCTAAATATATTAGGTTTTAATGTACCATAGAAATGGTATATCCTGTTACTATTGAAGATAACACGTAATTAACCCATTAAGAGCCAGAGGGTCAATTTTATGCATTTGGCTCCCAAAAGGTTAAATTTGCAATTTTCGCAAATAAATCGCATGGAAATACATATTACACTCAAATTAATTTATGAAAAGCATAATAAGTTCATTTAAAACCGCGCCGCTTTTTTTATAAATGTATGCTTTTGAGGACATGTTTGTCCTTAACTAATCATTTATTTGGTATAAAAATTATTTTAACCAATTATGGACCGGAAATCCCAAAATATTATTTGTGCAACGAAAGGGTTAAATGAACGCACATATCAATAGTACTTAATGAGAGCTTTCCAATGATGCACTAAAATATAATTTACGATGAAAAATGTCCAAAATGTTCAAACTTTAATAAAAGACTATTTAAAATAAAATCATTGAAAATTTTACAAACATTTTAACAAATTTTAAATTATTTTTTGTTCAATATGTATTAGATGTCGTTTTTCTATCATATGTTGTAATTTTTTTGACTAAAAGATAAAAACTGTGAATACTATCGATTAAAAACCATATTTTTGGAAGTATTTTAATAATGGTCCAGCTCACGTAAATAATTGAACCGAAATATTTTGGGAATTAGTTTAAAACATATCAAACTTTAATTTTTGGGGGGGTACATTTGCAACTTTTTTTTATCCCCATACAAATCAAGGCACTGTAACGTACATATATTTAGCCTTCATTATATTTCATGCACGCAAAGAAAAAATATGGTTCCAATGACCATAAACTAAGAGCAACATACTATGATTGTAATATATGATTCCAGGTTACAATAAGTATTTTTGTACTTAATCATTACTATGATTCCAATTTATAATTTATTAGTAAGATTCATTACCTTATTAATAACGTTTAGTAAGTTTTATATCTTTTTTTAAGTATTGCTTTCAATTTCATCATGTTTTTATCATTTAATAATTCCATTTTATCATATATATAAACTAATTTCATCATATACATAGTTCCATTTTATAATATATATAAAATAACTTCATCATATATATAATTCCATTTTATCATTTATATTATTCCATTCTATCATACATATGAACTAATTCCATCATAAGTATAATTCCATTTTATCATATATATAATCCCATTTTATCATATATATAATCCCATTTTATCATATATATAATCCCATGTTTTCATATTTATATTAATTTGTACCACGATATGTGGTACATTCATCATACTGAATAAAAACAAAACTTGTCAATTTATATTTGTTCATATATAAACTAAATGAGAATTATAACTACTGGACTGATACACAAAAAAAATGTATTCAAAAGTTAATGGCTTAATGGTTGTAGAATTAACCAAATTTGTAAAATGAACTGAATGGTTATATAATTAACTAAGTTGTTGTAGAATTGACTAAATGAGTGGATTTATCATATATATGATTTCATATAAACATATTTAAATACATATTATAATTTAGTGAACCATATTAAAATTCTGATTGTGGGTAATCATTAAATGATTAAACAGAGTCATAAACGTTGCCATCATGAACACAGTATATTTAAATCAATGAAAAACGGCTATATAATCATTGAATAATTGTGGTGATCATGCTGTAACCATGTTTTTTCTCTGCGTGTGCAAATCATAGGTTATTCAATCCAAAGACTTATTTTCTAAATTTTTCATATTTTTAGATATAATCTGCATAGAACATCATCAAGTTTTGGAGATTTATTATACTTATGTATAAAATTTTCCTTACAGCTAGACCATGTTTTCCGTCTTCATATATTTTTTTGTGAGTTATAAATTCAGACCATAGTTTTCGGACTTCCGGAATAAGTTTTGGTAAAAATTTTGGAGCAGAAAGTATTAAATTTTAAAGCTAAATTGATATCTATTCTTTTTGTAGTAATTCTTAATCGTTTACGAGAGTAATTGCGGTCAACGCGTTCATTGTGGTTGAAGCATTTAACCACCTTGAGAATAAAGTGGCCGTTTTATTAAAGATTTTTTATATATTTTTATATGTTTCACCTTTTGCGTATTGTATGATAGTTACTCCTAGTTTTTCTACACTTAATTGTGCGCTATTTGCCATCCTTTAGGTTGAAATTATGGTTAAATTAAAATTTTTTGATTTTATCAAATTTTCTAATATAATCAAAAAAGCAATTTTTTATTTCTCCCATAATGTAAGAAATAACTATCTCAGTTGTGCTAAAATCATTTTGCAACCATGCTCTTCACATACTTTTAACAAAAAATTAAAGAAATTAAGCCAAAAGTTGCTTGTTTACTTATTTATGAATCGACCGAAAACGACTTCTTTTCAATTTTCTCTCGAAAGAAAATTAAAATGATATTTGAAAAATTTGTCATCAATGTAGAAGAAATCAAATTGACTTCATCAAAAACTTGTAAATTTTTAAAAATGGATCGTTATATTTGCTGCTTTTTAAAGCAAAACAGAAATAATAAGTTTGTTTACTTATTTATGACACCCGCTGTATTATTTGTAAAAATATTTTAAATATTTGAAAAAATTGGTCTAAAAATAAATTTTTTTACTTTTATATAGAAATTTAAAAGCTTTTAGACGAACTTGGGTGGAAATAAAATTTTTTGTATTTTTGAAAATCCTGAAAAACCTTTTGCGGATTTCTATTTCTATGTTTTTTTTTTTTTTTTTGTTCTTAGTACATGCTAACCACCTACCCGTGCAAAAAAAAAAATAATGAGAAATAAAACAAGAAAAATTTTATTTTTGTGTTTAATTTCAAAAAAATAGTTGTTATAAAGTTCATTTCAATTAAATGTAGTAGTTATAAAGTAAGTTTTTTTAATTCTAAATTAAAAAAGTCTTACACAGCTTCAGGTAAGCAACTAAAACATGTATACTCTGATTTCGAATGTTGTAGGCATACCGGATTAGAGCACTTGAAACAAAAAAAAACGAGTTAGTCGGTGAATTTTTTCATCTCCCAATGTACAAAGCTGACAACTTTTTCTCTTTTGTAGAATATCAGCACCACTTGAGCTAGGAACTACTACTGAGAACTAAAATGAAAAAGGAAAACGAGGAAAATGAGATGTAATGAAGGGCAAATGTTATATCAATCAAACTTACATTTAGTGGTCTTCCAAAATACGATTCCATGGCCAAACGAGTGTTGAACTGTTTGATGATGTGAATGTTGTTCATTCGGTTTTCAATGTTTGGAAGAACCAATGTATCAGCTAACGTAGTGAGTAAATTTCTTCTAGCACTACATACAACATGTACAACATGTTGCAGAAAAACGCAAAAGTCCATCGTCTTGTTGACCGCTTTGTAGTAAAATGTGTAACCATTTGGTCCATACAATCTACGCCTGCTTTATTTTCATTGTAAAACAAAATTTCTTCGGGTTTCATTGCTTCCCCTTCATAATGTTTCGTATAATGAACGGTCGAAAGTAGGTTCACACATTTATTTTATTTTTTTTTTTGGCACGTAGCTGCAAATTGATACCAAATTTTCGTGGAATCCAAATAACGATGGCAAAACAGGACGAGAATGATCCTTTCTCATTTCGTTAGGAATACATCTTTTATTGGAGCGAATGGTACCAACAAATGCCAGACCAATTCTGGCCAGACGCTTTACTCCTTCTAAAGTAGTAAAAAAGTTGTCAGCTACAATTGTACGTCCAGTATTGCTGTACGGCTTTGCGAGTTGTATTAAAACATTTTCACCTTGATTCACTTCCCGTTCTTCTCCTTCTTGTCGACCGGTATAGAGCTTTCCTTGCAGTGGATATTTAGATTTGGAATCGCAAGCCCACCAAATTTTGATGCCATATTTCGCTGGTTTTGATGGTATGTACTGAGTAAATTTAGTTTTTCCACGATATGGGAACAGTTGTTCACCAATTGTTAAACCCTTGTTTGTGTTTGCCTCCATTGCTGTGAGAGTGATTTGAGTAAACAAACGCAGAGAAAAATAAAAAATACCAATAAAGTACAGTACTCTTCATACAAAATGTGTGTGTATCTGGCCAGATACATGCGCTTTTTGCATGGATTTTTTAATTTTTTTTTATTTCAAAATGTTCAATGATACTAAAAACTGATTTCAAAGCTTAAATATCGTGAGGAATTTTTTATTTATTTATTTATTTTTTTTTTTACAAAGTAATATAAAAAATAACATGTTGATAACGACACTTTATTTTTCATCGAAAAATTACGTGGCCTTCTAGAAAAAAATGTGTGACCAATTTTACTAATGTTATTTTTTAAAATACATATTTATACTTAAGAAAAAATTTCAAAATTTAATCAAAGGTAATCGTATTTTTGTGTAAATTTGAAAATTCCAAACTTAAAATTTTTATCATAATTTTAGTGAAATTTCGATTATTTTAGAAATTTTGTGTTATTAGTAAAAATTCACATTTTATTTATTTTTTTTTTTTTAATTTTTGATCGATTGAAAATTTGAATTTTCTGAAAAACCTATTTTTTTTTTTTTTTTGTAAATTTTTTAAATTTTTAGTGAAATTTTTAATTTTTGGATTTTTATTGAAATTTTACCTTCATATAAATATGTATGTAGCTCACTTCAAAATCTTTTAGGCTGAACTTAGATACATTAATTTCATATTATCTTCTTCACATATATTGCTTTTTGACATCTCTTAATGAGAAAATACTTCAAAATAAAACAAGTCAAATAGAAAATGATATTTTCCTTCTAACTAAAAATGAGCAAATCAAATTGTAAAATTATTTATTACAAAGTCATTTATATTTCATTTACTAAAGCCTTTTTTTCGCATTTATTTATTTATACCTTCTTAATCTGTCATAATATTGTCAGTTCCTTTGGACGCACGTTTTGCTATTTAAAATTTAACGCATTATTATAGATTAATTGAGATTAAAAAAAATTTTAAATGAAAGATGTTTAAAATTTTTTGGGTAAAGCATGCTGTAAATTAAAAATAATGAAAAGGATGTAAACGGTTACTAACTATTTTCACAGAGATAGAAGGGTATAGAAATCATTTTGTAAATAGTACTAAAACATTATGTTTGACAAAAAAAAAAAAAAAATAATAATTTATTAAATGTAGAGACTAAATAAAACACGTGTATTATTTAAAAGGATAATATTATTAACAGAAACTTTAGCAAAAATATTATTAAGTTAATGAAGTGAAAAAGAGCAAAAATAAATTATCGAATTTCTAAGGACTAAATCTTATAAATGAATGATGCCTTTCATTTTAACCAGAATAGAAAAAAGCTATTTCTCTGACATTTAAATTTAATTTGTTGTGCTTTTAATTTAACCATAACCAATTTAATTTTACTTTTTCCTCATTTTTAAGTTAAACTTAATTTGTATTTTTATGCAAGTAACCAGACATTAAAATGCTCAGTTTAGCATGAATGACATTTTTGTGTGGACAAATCATGAAGCATTTTTTTCTTTTCTAAATGCATTTATAATTCAAATTAATCCTAAATGATGTCTATTCTCAGAAGACCTGTCAAATATTTTTCATAGATTTGTATGCCAAAAGAAAAAGTCTTTTTATCTATTTGCTACACATTTCAATGTCAATTTAAATATTATTATTTTTTTTTTTTTTTCTGAACAGAAATAAAAACTTAAGAGAAAAACATGATGATTATGATGCGTATGATTTACATTTTGCCTGTAGCAATTATATGCCCTGTTAAACAGTAATTGAGTTAACTTTATTTTTTATATTAAAATAAAATTTTTGTAAATAAAAAAATATGATTGTAAAATATGATTATAGCGCTTGTTTTGCTGTGATTTGATAATGGTGGGTATATAGATTCGTACAAGCCGAATATAACATTTCACTTGTTTTTTTTTTTTTTTAAACGGAACTTTGAGAAAAAAGTTAAAGAGTTGAACTATATTTTTGTAAAAAAATGTAAATTTTTCAGACGGATTGAGATAATCCTAAAATTCTTTCAGCATATTATTTTGGAATATGTAAAAAATCAAAGCAAATGTTACCTCATATAGCTCAGTACTTGTTCCCGAAAAGCGAAAGAAAGTCGAGTCGAAAAATAAAAAAATTGAAAATTCAAGTGTAAATATTTTTTTAACTGTAAGAGAAAATTTAAGTCAGTCAGCTTATATTTTCTTTATCTTGCCAATCACTTTACAGAAATACAAAAATTTTTGAAATCGGACTTCCTGTGTAGAAGTTACGTTTTTTTTTTTTTAACTTTTACATACTCGAGGTTGTCAAATTTGGCACCCTGTATCTCATTTTATCACAGAGTGACTATAATGATTTTAAAATTTTTAGCACACTTCTTAAAACAAAGCGAACAAATGCAAATTATGTTTATATGGACATATTTCAAAAATTTTAGACTGAATAATTTCTAAATGATTATAGGTATGAACATAATTTTTTCACATGATATAAAATATTTAATAGAGAATTGATAAATGTGAAAATCAGAAAAATATATGTAAATTTACTATATATTTTTAAAGGTTAAAATTTTTATTATTTAAAATTTTGGTATTTTCGGAAAATTGCCTCGTGTGACTAAGTTTACCGGTAGGCTGTCATAATTTTTCGCAAAACTTTTAAGAACATATTGAGCTATATAGTTTAATTCTCAGAAGTACCGAAATCAACAATTAATTTTTTTTACACTCAAAAATTTCAACTTCTCATCCAAAATTTATAATATTTGACCACTGCTGGATGTAGGGTGAATGTTCAGAACTTTTCAAAATTACACTTGCACGTTTTCTTGAGGTCCCACCTTTCAAAAAATGCCAAAAAAAAAATATATATTAAACTGTTTTAACTAAATTTTTTAAAAAAGTTAAATATATAAAGTTGCTTTTTTGGCAAAAAATTGCAATTCTTGAGACCTGTTTTGAAATTTTGACTAAACATTTTTTTCTCGTTGTCGAATTGAGATAATTAAAATTTTTTTTATTAGCATAATTTAAAAAATTGTAGAGAATTTCAGTATATTTTTAAAAAAATTTTAGAAATTTTATTTTAAAAGTTATACGCATGTTTTTTCCTTGTCTTGCTTAGGAGAATTCAAAAGTGTAAAAATATTTCAATTCGATTATTATTTGTAAAACTTATAAGCCCCGATATGTTTTTCGTCCTCGAGGTGGTCAACTTTGGCCTACTGTCGCGGCGTCCATGCTGCAGCTACAGACTCTATCTTCAATATTCTCAATATTCTAAAAGCTTAACTCCTCCTCTATCGATGTTCCAATTTTCATCGAAATCGGTTCAGTGGTTTCAAAGTTCCAGACTTATTACCATCTATTTTGCTTTTGGCCCCACTGTGCATTGTTTGCACATCTAACAACATAAAAAAGGAAACATAGAATAAAACAATAAACATAAGTTGAAAATTTTGTTCTATTAATAGGTAATAATGTTTGTTTGAGGTTGTACAACAATTTTTTATTATAAACATATATGTTTAAATTTTTGTACAACCTCAAAAGTTTACTTGCCTAAAAAAAGAGTACACTAAAAATACTTGTAAAAGTTGACAATAAAAATATCACGGAAAAATACTTTGTCCACTGTTTATTTACGAAAAAATATTTTATTTTTCTGCTCTCATATTTTGCAGTTTAAAAATTTATTTCCGGCTTTCATCTGTAGTTCACCTGTATAAAAATTAAACATAAAGAAACTTTTTCCATAACTTTATTTATAGTGAGGAAGTTTAAAAACATTTTTTTTTTTTTTAATTTTGGTTAAAAAAAGGAGGCATTGAAAAATTGTTACACTAAAATTTTTTGAGAGAGTAAAATATAAATAAAGGTAGATATAACGTTCAACTATTTATTTACTATTTTTGGGAGAAATTTATGATTTTATAGGGAGTTTTATCATTTTATGGAGAGTTTAACAGTTTAATAAATAAAAAATCAGCATAACTAAATATATTATCTGCATTATGTTACCACAGATATGTTAAAATGATATTAAAATTTTTTCTAAGGCTTACAATATAAATTGTTACACCCCTAATGAATAAAAATTTCTAAAAAAAATTTATAGGTGCAAAGCTTGACCAACATAAAAATATTAATATATATTTTATACACAACATTAAAAACATTTTTTCGAAGGCAGAAAGGACATATGTATATATGACGTTTAACAGGAGTGCGAAAAGAACTTGTCTACGGTTCATGACACAAATGTTAAACTTCATAAAAACCTGCACAGCTGGAGGGTAATATATTATTCAGTGTTTTTATGATTTAATAACAAAACAAAAACGGAAATCTTGTACAAAAGCAGGTTAATATTAATAAAATAAAAAATATTTAAATCGATAACTTTTTATTTAATAAATATTAAAAATATTTGATTTTTCCATACATACCACATTAAAAATAATGCATATTCTAATAGAAAGATAAAAATATCCATTAAATAAATGAATATATTTGTTAAGCTTTTTGAAATAAATTTGCTTTTATGTTACAAAACAAATTGTGGCCAATTTAAAATGTAAATATATTTATTTTATATGTTGCTATTTTTTATATGCTTCAAGCAAATAGAAATGAAAAACTTTTATTTTGCTCTTGTTTTATTTTCATTTGTCCTTATCTTTTTTTATTGTAACTTTAATATTGACCAAAGACTATTTTTTATATCTATATATTTTTATTTTTTTTATATCTTAAATATTTTAGACAAAATTTTTATATACACAGAGAAAAAAGTACATATATTTAAAAATTTTGTTCATAAATATTATGAATCGAACATGACTTTTTTCCCAAACTTTATTCATAAAAAATAAAATTTCGTTCATAAATTTAAATTGTTTTTTATGAAAATTTTAGGAACTTTGCAAAATTTTTTTTTAAATCTTGATTTATTTTTATAAGATTCTAATACAAATGCTAAATAAAAATAGTTAAAATAAAAAATATTAGCAATAAATTGCAATATTCTAAGAAAAAGTTGTTGGAAAATAATGTTTAGAAATTTGCACTAATTCGCACAAATTTGATTCCATTCTATAGCATATATGTACATAATTTTATTAAACAGCGATTCTTCTGATGAATGATCCCAGTACGTAGCTAAAAATAATTAAAAAATAAAAATTTTCCAAAGAAAATTTCAAACATTTCATTCCAAAATAAAAATATAACAGTACTTTATAGTCCAAGTCTAGGGCTGACTTTGGACCAATTAACCAATGAATTTGGGCAGATTTTAGTTTTATTTGAGTAACTTTGGATTCTATATGACGAGTCCATGTTAAACGCCGGTCTAGGTGAATACCAAGATACCTTACTTTGTCCTGTTCAGGTATTTGGACATTATTTATTCGAATGGGAGGACAACTTTCCCTGCGTAAGGTAAATGTTATATGGACACATTTCGAAGCATTCACATTGATCTTCCATTTATATAGCCATTTTTCTAGCTCAGTGATATGGGATTGGAGTTTTTCGGATGCAATCACAGGATTTGTATGCATACTTACAAAAGCAGTATCATCTGCAAAAGTTAATGTATGGATCATAGGACTCGTGGGCATATCTGCCGTATATAGTATATAAAGAAGTGGCCCTAAAATACTTCCTTGAGGTACACCTGCGGAAATTTTTCTGCGTGAAGAAATCACATCTTTCGATCTTATTTGAAAAGATCTATTTAGTATATAGATTTTTAGTAACTTATGAACGTTCTGTGGAAGTAACGTGGTCATTTTATGTATTAGTCCGTCGTGCCAGACTTTATCGAAAGCTTGAGATATGTCAATAAATAACGCAGAGCAATACTGCTTGCTCTCGAAACCTCTTCTGATGAGAGTTGTAATACGATGCACTTGTTCAATAGTACCATGTTTTCTTCTAAAACCAAACTGATGGTTAGGTATACTGTTATTATTATTATTAAGATGTAATAATAGGCTCTCAAGGAGCAATTTCTCAAACAATTTCGAAAAAATTTATAATAAGCTTATTGGACGGTAAGATGTTACTTGAGTGACGTCTTTTCCGGGTTTGGGTATCATTACTATCTCTGACAACTTCCAAGTACTTGGAAAGTAGCCAATGCGTAAAATGGCATTGAAAATAAATAAAATAAATTTCAGAGCCGAGTTTGGCAAGAAACAAATCATTGTGCTGGTTCCAGGAGATTTTCCTGCCTTCAGACCTTTTACTGCTAATTTCACGGCAGAGAGCTGGAACTTTAATGGAATGGGAATATGGTCGCTAACTACTACAGGTTCTAGAGTTGAACCTGTATTATTTGGAGTGAAAACGTGTTCTAAATGACTAGCAAATGCTTCAACTTTTTCATTAGAACTTTTTGCCCATTAGCCATTTTGGAGGCGTATAGGAGACTCATATACAATAGGGCATTGCATATTTTTCACCGCCTTCCATAGACTATAATCAGTTTTCTTAGTAGGGTCTAAGTTTTGCAGATATGTTTTCAATTTTCGGATTATTTCAAAGTCAATAAAATCAGGAATCTTATTGATGTCTGCAGGCCAGTAAGTGGGTTGACCACTAGATATGGAATCTAGTTTGTTAAGCGACATTGCCTCGAATAGTTGCCTACCCCTAGGTGTTACAAATGTGTGTTTAGCATTATAATCTCCCGCTGCTATAAATTTTGGGCCTAAGGTGGAAAAATAATCAAGAAACTGGTCTTTTTTAATATTATATTTTGGAGGACAATATACTGAGGAAATTGTTGTTTTATTATCATGTATATTTATTTAAGTAGCTTGGATGTGTTCCGTTTTGTATTCCGGTATTGGGAAGTGCTTTATATCATTACGGATTAAAATTGCAGTACCACCACATGCCCTACCTCTTGGATTTTTTGTGTCGTAGGTGTAGTAGCCATTTACTCTGAAACAATTGTTTGTGTAAAGTGAGTTTCGGATATTAATAGCACATCAATTTCTTGCATCTGTTTCTTGCATCTATATTTGATTCATAAAAAAAAGTATTAATATTTAAGAAGTTATTCTTAAATATTATGAACTAAAATCAATAAAACTAAATTTTTATATTTATGTACAAACTTTTTTCTGTGTATGAGGAAAATTAAAAAATTTCGAATTTGTTTGAAACCTACCTTAAGTGTCTTGTATTGCCAAGGTTTTTTTTTTATAATTAGGAAAAGTGTTGATGGCTTTTTGTAGATCTTAAAAGGTAAATAAAAAATCCCAAATTTTAAATTATTCTCTTAAAATCTCACGGAAATGCAGGCATTTAAAACTAAAAAATATAAAAAAAAAAACTGAGTTGAAACATTCGACGATTTTTAAGTTCATTTTAGTTTTACACTGACAATTTACAACTTTTTGATTTTTGAAATTTTGCAGTTTTTTTTTAGAAAATTTTCGCCATTCAGTAAATTTAAATTTAGAGAGCCTATATCTCGTTGATATTAGAAAACCAGACATGGGATAGCATCTTCAAAAACTTTTTAATTGACGTAAATATTTGAAAAATTATGTTTTTCGCTACTGACAAATTCCGCTTTTATAAAAATTGTCCGAAATATCGCGTAAACCGCATTTATTAATAAATGACACGTCCAAATCAAAATGGCATTAACAAATTTTGAAATGCAAAAATTTTATGCAATTTCGAAAACTTTTACCAAATTTAAAAATTTTGTTCCGAATTTCTTCGGTGTAAGATATGACTAGATCATCGAAAAATAATTGTAAAGAATCATTTTAATGATTAAAATTTATATAATAAAAAAAATTAATAAGAAGACTATTTGCTCGTTGTAGTGAAACAGACTAGAGTCTCTGGTGGGAATTGAATCCACAACCCCCAGGCTGACAGACTAACCCACTACCAACTAGACCATCACAAAGTGTCACATTTATCCAAACAAAAATACGCATTTATGAATAAACATATCATATATTATGGAAAAAATGCTTAAGGTATTGGAAAGTGCCTATAGCGCGAATAACGGCTTTTCAAAGTTGCAACTTTTGTAAAGAAAGATGCTAACTTTAACTTCATATATCTCAGTAAATACTGTAGATATTGATATGATTTTTTGGTATGTAATAATAAATGTATCCAAATAATTTCAATATAATTTGCTACGTTAAAAAATATTTACAGAAAATATTGTTTTTTATTAAAAAAAAAAAAATAATAATAATAAATCATAATATTAATGAAATTAAAAAAGATTCGGCTGTGCCGAATCTTTGATACCCTTCACCATATTACCATCTTACTATCTTATCGACATCATATTACCATATTACCGAAAAATAATAAAATTTTCGCCTTAACGTATGCTTTCATATTTTCACATATATAAATCTAAATTTTTTTAAAACTACGAAAATTTGAATATATAAAAAAATACAATCATAGCAGGCTTTGCTTTTAAAAAATAAACAACAACAATTCCATATTTATTTATTTTTATACCCTCCACCACCACTAGTGGTGAAAGAGGGTATACTAAGTTTGTCGTTCCGTGTGTAACACCTAGAAAGAATCGTTTAAGACCCCATAAAGTATATATATTCTTGGACCATATGAAATTCTGAGTCGATTAAGCAATGTCCGTCTGTCCGTCTGTCCGTCTGTTGAAAACATTCTCACGTCTAAACTGATTGAGCTATTCCAATGAAAATTACTCAGGTTATTTGTTGTTCCCAGACGCTGTTTGGGATTGCAAACCAGCCAAATCGGTTCAGTAGAAAAAAAGTTATATATCCAAATCTGAAAGAATCCCCAAACCACACTTGAACTGATAATATTTCAAAAAGCAATTAACGGATTTAAATAAAACTTAGCCCAAATGTCTACCTATATTCACTTTAGATAACTGCCAAAAATTGGCTAAATCGGTTCAGTCGGAGAAAAGTTATAGGCAAAAATATGAACAGTTTCTATGATTCCAACGTCATAAGTGTTTCTTAAACATCATGTTATAATTTGTATATGGAGTGCATATGTGTATGTTCGCCTCAATATGAATGTTGATAAACACAAAGGCATACAACTATGTTGAGTTTGATGTTTGATCGTGGTCACCATCGAACACACCACGATATGGTACGTTCTCTACTTTTTAGCAACATATGTTGATAAGTTTATTAAACTAGTTAGTAGTTCGGTGTGTTTCAAGCTGTACACATCGGTAGAGAAGGATACGTAATGGTTTTATTAAAAGTTTGTCTGCTAACATAAAGATATAAATAATGTTGATGGAATAAATTGCATAAATATGAAATTGTTTTGAAAATGTTTTGATTTTTATTTAGCACATTGAAGAAAAAGTACTGATACATAATTATGTTACTTTATAATTTCTTATTCATTATAGTTTTTTGTGCGTTTATAATTAATAACTTGTAAATGTGGTGATATTTTTTTAATTTTCATTGTAAAAATAAAACTGTAATATACTTAGTTATGTTAGAATTTTGTTTATCTCTTTTTAATTTATTTAAATAACTATCTTTAAAAAGCATTGCTAATTTTTATCATTTTCTTAAAGATTAGTATTTATAAAAGTTTTCAAATATAATTTTTCAAAAATTTTGAGAGCGCCGTTGGGCAGAAATAATATAATTCAACAGTAAATTCTTAATTCGTGACCAGTTAGGGTGATTTATATAAATGCAAATTACGAAGAGGGAAACTCTTATAGTTAGTTTATATTTGCTTTAGTTTACTTATTTAGTTTTTCCAACATCATCAGAGAAACGGCTCTCTAATCGAATCGTTAAATATAAATTTGAGGTAAGCGAAGATTTACAAAAATAATTGATCAATTTTATTATATTGATTAAAACAATAAGTTTTAAATTCGGTAATATTAAAATGTTTCTGAATAATTATGGCCTATTTGGTGTATAAATCTGCTTTTACCAATCGAGCTTAAATTTTAACGCAAAATAAAATTTCAGTTTTTCGTTCTTTAAATCGACTTTGCACAGAAATACAAAAAAATTGGTGGAAAGTTGCATAAAAATAAAGAAAGTCATGTTTTTATTATTCGAGTGTGCTTAACCCATTTACGACTGCTGCTGCGTTTTCGCATCAGTAGCTTTAACATTATTTAATTATGCAGTCGATGATGAATTTTTTCACAGCTATTATAAGATAATATGTTGTCTAAAAGATAAGAGAAAAAATCAATTTTTATATAAATACTCTGTCCAGAATTGAGTGTTAATGCCAGGTGTATCAAATAAATGGTTGGTGTAGTGAAAAGGCGATATTTTCAGATCTGCTTTTCGAAAATATGTTTTTATATTATGGGTGTATTCCAAAGGTAAATAGCTTTAAATTTAAGCTAAAAATGGTACGATTTCTGAAATTCTCGAAGCATTATATTTCGGAATCAAAAATATGTAGGTGTCCAAATCTTTTTAATTTGTTATAACAGTCGCAAAAAAAAACTTCATGCTAAATTTCGTAGTTATCTTAACGGAATCGGGTAGTGGTCGGAAATAGGTTAAAAACACATTTTCTACATTTAAATGGTAATAATTGTAATTGTAACAAAACTAAAAATACAGATTCTTTACAAACACATACAAGGTATTAAAAAAAACAAACAAATCAAACTACAAAAAAATCTGTAAAAATCGGTTTTTTTGATAAGAACTCCAATTTTTGCGAAATATGCAAGAAGTCACATAATTTCATTTCTCCTAGCCCTTAGATTTCTTATAGAATAAATTAGTTTTCACTAAAAAAGGCATTTTTTTGTGAAGATAGTATATAGTAAAAACAAATTTTCGTTCGTTTCGCTCTGCCACTACTATTTAACTTTCTTACAAAATGCAATTTTTTCACTAAATGAAAAATATACTTTTATTTAAAATGAAATATTCAATTTTTTTTACCAAAATAATCGACTTTTTGTAAGAAAAATAAGTTATCAAGATTTTCCTCCTTTTTTTACTTTTTACACATCATTTGCATAATAGTTTGTTAAAATATACAGGCTGCATATACAAAGAACAACAACAACACTGTTATTCATTATATTACTGCTGTTTCTAACTAAACTACTTGTCTATACAAAAAACAAAAAACGTCACTAATAGTCATTACAATGCTTAATATACATGTTTGTGTGTGTATATATATTCTTAACAGATTTGTTTTTGGGCCATAACTCTGTTGATTATAAACGAATTTGGTTTATTAAAAAAAACGAAATTTTATAAAAACATTTATGACTGATCTATATAAAAATAAAAATCTGTAGCTTGAACAAGGGCTTCAAAAATAAAAAATTCGTTTTCCCCGATATCTCAGTTATTACTGAACCGATTTATTTCCTTTTTTCAGAACAAAAATTCAGAAAATAATTTCCGAGCCCCCTTTAAATATTCGAAGTCCCTGGTATAGACAGAGGCTTAAGAAATTGAAAAACCGGTTTCAAAAACCGGTTTTTAAAGCCATTTATAAACCGATCCTGCTGATTCAAAAAACCGAAATTTTATAAAAATATTTGCGAACGACCTATATAAAAATAAAAATCTATAGCTTAAACCAGGGCTTTAAAAAATAAAAAATGCGTTTTGTCCGATATCTCAGTTATTATTGAACCGATTTATTTCATTTTTTCAGAACAAAAATTCAGAAAAAAATGTCCGAGACTTCTTTGTAAAAACGAAGTCCCTAGTATATACAGAGGCTTCAGATACTGGAAAACCGGTTCTAAAAACCGGTTTTTTTTAACATATCTCAGCATTGTATGAACCGATCTTGCTGAATTCCAATAGCAAAATTCTCGAAAGCAATTCCGATCGTTTGATATATATATATTATATATGTCAGTTATCGGTGGGCTTCATAAACGCCATTTCAACCGACACACGGACGGACGGACGGACATGGTCCTATCGTCATCATTTCTTACAACGATCCCGAAAATGTAAACTTTTTTGCTCTCCGACGAAAATTGTGGGAATTACAAACGGAATGACAAACTTTACACCTGTGGTGAAGGGTATAAAAACTATATCTTTTGGAAATTCTATTGTTAATGGACTGGAACTAAAGAGTTCCATCGAGTTCCAATTTAAAAATACGATTTTTATATAAAAGAGCATTTATAAAATTATATTTGAGAATATTGGCAATGACTTTTTGCGATATTTTAAAATATTAAAATGAAGTGTGAAATACCTCATATTAGCAATTCATTAAGAATTATTTAAACAATTTAAATGGCTGAAAATTTTTTATGGAAATGTTACACCAAGATTGGTGTGATTAAATCTTGCCACCCCAACTTTTAAAATATCCTTTATTTTAATAAATTTTACAAAAATATAACTGAAATTCATACAAATAAAGTAATTTTTTTTTTTTTTTAATATGGGAGTGGCAGTAATTCTACCCTCCCTTTTTAGTGGTAATGTTTGCGGTCTTATCTGCTAACAGAATATACAATTTCGGACCAATATATGCATTTTTGTCGTTCTAAAACTGCTAAATGTGACACTGTGCATCGGGGTACCCTGAATATAAATATATATAATAGCATTTTTGTGAAACGGTGTTTTAAAGTGAACTAAATTTTCATTTGACCTGTAAGCACCAACGCTTTATTCCATCTCAAAACAAACAGGGTCATCTTTTTCTACATACATATTTATTATGTTAAATATCCATTAGCAAAGTCAAATAAAAGTACAGAAGTATTTATGAACACCTATCGTAATAATAAATAAATGCTGATACTTTTATCACCATAATTGTATTATTTCAATGTCAAATTGTTAGCAAAAAATTTTCCAAGAAAACGTCTAGACAATATCTCATTGTAGGCAATTGTTTTCCCAGGCGTAGTTTCTTTTATACTTAGATGATGTCCTCTATTTGTTTGGAATATTAAAATAAGTTACACACTCTTCATAAGTATTCTTTAGGTTAAAAAAAGAAAAAAGAAATGTTAGCCAATGATATGAGTACTTAATATTTCATATGAGACATAATATTACTCATAGGTTGTGGTGTTCCTTGTGCTTGAATTTTGTTACTTGATATTCCATAAGAACTTTGTATATAATAACCTTAATAGGTGTTGTTACATAAATAATAAAAAGAAGAAATAATAATTTAAAATAATATTTTGTAATATATTTTAGGAGATAAATCAGTATGCATCAAGGACAGTATTTAAAGTAGATACTCAAACATTTGGGTAAATCTATATATATAAAAATTAATGTGTGTTTGTTTGTATGTATGTTTGTTTGAAGTCTATAGCCGCCTAAACGGCTAAACCGATTTTCTTGAAATTTTCACAGTGTATTCCTATATGTCTGGAAGGAAAAATGGGCTACTTTTTATTTTGAAATTCCATGTGGGCGAGGTGCCACGCCCACTTACTAAATAACTATTAAAAGTAGTAAATCTCGGAAATTGGTAATACTAGAGTCCTCAAATTTTCAACGAACAACTTTGACACCTATATGAACATTCTGGAAAAAAGTAGGCGAACTAGCAATAGGGGGTGTGGCACATCCCACGCCTAATATTGCTTGCCAATACCAAATGACGTAAATTTAGGAAACTATAACAGTTACATTTCCCAAATTTTGTACAATAAACTTAAGTGTCAATGTGAACATTTTGTGCAAAAATGGGCGGAAAATAAATAGTGGGCGTGTCATCTCTCATATAAAGTTAATACCAAAATTTTTATACCTGGGAAACTATAAAAGTAAGAGAGCTCAAATATTGTACGACTAGCATTAGCTTCAATATGAATATTTTGGACAAAAATTGGTACACTAGCAATAGTGGGCGTGGCACCTCCCATATAAAGAAAATATTAAATTATCATATCTGAGAAAACATAACAGTTAAAGTTCTAAAATTTTGTCGGAGCCACTTTGGTATCAATATTAATATTTAAGAAAAATATGGGCGGACTAGAAGTAGGGGGCATGGTACCTCCCATATGAACTAAATGCAAAAATTCGTATATCTGGGAAACTATTGGAGTTGGAGTTCTCAAATTTTGCACAAAGAATTTTGACATCCATGAAAACATTTGTCTAATAAATTAGCGGATTATGGGGGTATGGTCCCTTCTATAAAAATTAAATACAAAAATTAGTATATCTGGGAAACTATAAGAGCTTGAATTTTCAAATTTCGCACGGGAAACATCTATCTATCTAATTTTTAAGAAAAATGTTATATTTTAATTACTAAATAAATAAATTTTTTAAATCCTTTAATTACTATTTATTTCATTTCGAGGGGTGGCGAAGCACACCGGGTATTAGCTAGTTGTAAAATAAAAACATCTTTTTTTTTTTTTTTTTTTTTTTTTTTTTTGAAATTTAACAATTTCAAGTTGATTTCAACAAAACATAAAGCAGCAAAGTCCATCAATTGTTAGTGGCTCGTCAATCTGTGTGGTTTTATTGGTTTTCTTTAATTCGCACATAATTGGAACTATTTCTGTTGAAATGTGTCTATTACTTATTAACCCGAAATGAAAGTTTAGCTAATTTCATAATTGAGCTAAGAACAAAATTTATATTTACCTGGAAAAAATTGCTTCAGTATCATATGTAAGCTTTATTAAATGCTTATTTGTGTAAGTGTTTTTCTGATGAAACGGTATATAAAGGTAGTGTAATAGCTGTGTCTTAGGAAATAAAAAGAAAAACAAAATTAAACATTATTCTACATAATATGTGGCACCAATCGCCAAAAATTTTGTAATGTTTGTATCTTCTAAAATACAGGTGAGATTGAATTAAAAATTATGGAAAAGAAGGACCAAGTCTTTCAGGAAAATCATCTTGTGACCATCTTGTTATAACACGAGATAAGTTACAAGGTGTAATAGATGAATGTAAAAGTTTAAAAAAATCGTAACTTCTGCAAATTAAGTCCATTTTAAATGGAAGAAAAGTCTGATGCTTATTTTATACAACACATAAGAAATAATAATAGAATTACTGTACTAATGAGTACTTTTGTGCAATTGAAAAAAAGTCTTCTGAAAAGTTTACTTTTTTTATAAATTCTACACTTCTGCATTTGTTTTTGAGCGGACGGAAAGCAATTTAGTGCCAAATCGATCTAAATATTCTAAGTATAATGAAACATGTTGCAGAAATAAATTAAAAGAAACTCGAGTGACATTTTTTTTTATTAACCGACAAATATGCAATTTTTTTCTACTACATTGTTACGAAATTTTAAGGTATTAAATGAATTTATACAATGAAACGTTATTACATACATTTTATTATCTTTAACCGGATTATTTTATTTATTCATTTGCTATATTACACCTCATCTGTGAATACCCTATTATTATTCTAACTTATTTGTAAATACCATTATTGTTGTTCTAAGAATGTTATTCAGATTTAATAATTCTCATTCAGTTTATATAATTATTCTCATAGTGGCGATTCAATTTGCTAAAAACCCAAAACAGCTAATATTATGATATAATTTGCTTTATTCCAAGACACTTGATATTGTATTATCAGTCACAGTTACTCTGGTACTCGGATCAAAAAAAATCCTTAATAACTCGATAAATACTGCGTTTTTCGAGAAAATAAGCTTATTTCGTGATCACTTATGTTTCATACCAAAAATCGATTTTTTTTATGAAAATCTCAATCAAAACTAAAATCCTTAATAACTCTATAAATACTGCGTTTTTCGAGAAAATAAGCTTATTTCGTGATCACTTATGTTTCATAACAAAAATCGATTTTTTTTTAATGAAAATCTCAAACAAAACTAAAATCTTTAATAACTCGGTAAATACTGCGTTTTTCGAGAAAATAAGCTTATTTCGTGATCACTTATGTTTCATAACAAAAATCGATTTTTTAATGAAAATCTCAATCAAAACTAAAATCCTTAATAACTCGATCAATACTGCGTTTTTCGAGAAAATAAGCTTATTTCGTGATCACTTATGTTTCATACCAAAAATCGATATTTTTTATGAAAATCTCAATCAAAACTAAAATCCTTAATAACTCGGTAAATACTGCGTTTTTCGAGAAAATAAGCTTATTTCGTGATCACTTATGTTTCATAACAAAAATCGATTTTTTAATGAAAATCTCAATCAAAACTAAAATCCTTAATAACTCGATAAATACTGCGTTTTTCGAGAAAATAAGCTTATTTCGTGATCACTTATGTTTCATAACAAAAATCGATTTTTTTTAATGAAAATCTCAATCAAAACTAAAATCCTTAATAACTCGGTAAATACTGCGTTTTTCGAGAAAATAAGCTTATTTCGTGATCACTTATGTTTCATACCAAAAATCGATTTTGTTAAAAAAATCTCAATCAAAACTAAAATCCTTAATAACTCGATAAATACTGCGTTTTTCGAGAAAATAAGCTTATTTCGTGATCACTTATGTTCCATACCAAAAATCGATATTTTTTATGAAGATCTCAATCAAAACTAAAATCCTTAATAACTCGGTAAATACTGCGTTTTTCGAGAAAATAAGCTTATTTCGTGATCACTTATGTTTCATAACAAAAATCGATTTTGTTAAAAAAATCTCAATCTAAACTAAAATCCTTAATAACTCGATATATACTGCGTTTTTCGAGAAAATAAGCTTATTTCGTGATCACTTATGTTTCATACCAAAAATCGATTTTGTTAAAAAAATCTCAATCAAAACTAAAATCCTTAATAACTCGATAAATACTGCGTTTTTCGAGAAAATAAGCTTATTTCGTGATCACTTATGTATCATACCAAAAATCGATTTTTTTTATGAAAATCTCAATCTAAACTAAAATCCTTAATAACTCGGTAAATACTGCGTTTTTCGAGAAAATAAGCTTATTTCGTGATCACTTATGTTTCATACCAAAAATCGATTTTTTTTATGAAAATCTCAATCTAAACTAAAATCCTTAATAACTCGATAAATACTGCGTTTTTCGAGAAAATAAGCTTATTTCGTGATTACTTATGTTTCATACCAAAAATCGATTTTTTTTATGAAAATCTCAATCTAAACTAAAATCCTTAATAACTCGGTAAATACTGCGTTTTTCGAGAAAATAAGCTTATTTCGTGATCACTTATGTTACATACCAAAAATCGATTTTTTTTATGAAAATCTCAATCTAAACTAAAATCCTTAATAACTCGGTAAATACTGCGTTTTTCGAGAAAATAAGCTTATTTCGTGATCACTTATGTTACATACCAAAAATCGATTTTTTTATGAAAATCTCAATCTAAACTAAAATCCTTAATAACTCAATAAATACTGCCTTTTTCGAGAAAATAAGCTTATTTCGTGATCACTTATGTTTCATACGAAAAATCGATTTTTTTATGAAAATCTCAATCTAAACTAAAATCCTTAATAACTCGGTAAATACTGCGTTTTTCGAGAAAATAAGCTTATTTCGTGATCACTTATGTTCCATACCAAAAATCGTTTTTTTTTTTAAACCTCAATCAAAACCAAAATCCTTCATAACTCGGTAAATACTGCGTTTTTCGAGAAAATAAGCTTATTTCGTGATCACTTATGTTCCATACCAAAAATCGATTTTTTTTATGAAAATCTCAATCTAAACTAAAATCCTTAATAACTCGATAAATACTGCGTTTTTCGAGAAAATAAGCTTATTTCGTGATCACTTATGTTTCACACCAAAAATCGATTTTTTTTATGAAAATCTCAATCTAAACTAAAATCCTTAATAACTCGATAAATACTGCGTTTTTCGAGAAAATAAGCTTATTTCGTGATCACTTATGTTTCATACCAAAAATCGATTTTGTTAAAAAAATCTCAATCAAAACTAAAATCCTTAATAACTCGGTAAATACTGCGTTTTTCGAGAAAATAAGCTTATTTCGTGATCACTTATGTTTCATAACAAAAATCGATTTTTTATGAAAATCTCAATCAAAACTAAAATCCTTAATAACTAGGTAAATACTGCGTTTTTCGAGAAAATAAGCTTATTTCGTGATCACTTATGTTCCATACCAAAAATCGATTTTTTTTATGAAAATCTCAATCAAAACTAAAATCCTTAATAACTAGGTAAATACTGCGTTTTTCGAGAAAATAAGCTTATTTCGTGATCACTTATGTTTCATACCAAAAATCGATTTTTTTTATGAAAATCTCAATCAAAACTAAAATCCTTAATAACTCGATAAATACTGCGTTTTTCGAGAAAATAAGCTTATTTCGTGATCACTTATGTTTTATAACAAAAATCGATTTTTTTATGAAAATCTCAATCAAAACTAAAATTCTTAATGAAATTGAAAAAAAATTCGGCTGTGCCGAATCTTTGATACCCTTCACCATATTACCATATTACCATCTTACTATCTTATCGATATCATATTACCATATTACCGACAAATAATAAAATTTTCGCCTTAACGTATGCTTTCATATTTTCACATATATAAATCTAATTTTTTTCAAACTACGAAAATTTGAATATGAAAAAAAAAACAATCATAGCAGGTTTTGCTTTTAAAAAATAAACAACAACAATTCCATATTTATTTATTTTTTTATGTGTGTATATACAATACATACTGTTATTCATTATATTACTTCTGTTGCTAACTAAACTACTTGTCTTATAGGCAAAAACGTCACTAATAGTCATTACAATGCTTAATATACATGTTTGTGTATGTATTTATGTATATTCTTAACAGATATGTTTTAGTTTTAAAAAATAAACAACAACAATTCCATATCTATTTATTTTTGTACAGACTGCATATACAAAGAACAACAACAACACTGTTATTCATTATATTACTGCTGTTTGTAACTAAACTACTTGTCTATACAAAAAACGTCACTAATAGTCATTACAATGCTTAATATACATGTTTGTATGTGTATTTATATACAGATTTGTTTTTGGGCCATAACTCTGTTGATTATGAACGAATTTGGTTTATTAAAAAAAACGAAATTTTGTAAAAACATTTATGACTGATCTATATAAAAATAAAAATCTGTAGCTTGAACAAGGGCTTCAAAAATAAAAAAATCGTTTTCCCCGATATCTCAGTTATTACTGAACCGATTTATTTCATTTTTGCAGAATAAAAATTCAGAGAATAATTTCCGATGCCCCTTTAAAAATTCGAAGTCCCTGGTATATGCAGAGGCTTCAGAAACTGAAAAACCGGTTCCAAAAACCGGTTTTTAAAGCATATCTCCGCCATTTATAAACCGATCCTGCTGATCCAAAAAACCGAAATTTTATAAAAATATTTGTGACCGATCTGTATAAAAATAAAAATCTATAGCTTAAACCAGGGCTTCAAAAAATAAAAAATGCGTTTTGTCTGATATCTCAGTTATTATTGAACCGATTAATTTCATTTTTTCAGAACAAAAATTTAGAAAAAAATGTCCGAGACTTCTTTGTAAAAACGAAGTCCCTAGTATATACAGAGGCTTCAGAAACTGGAAAACCGGTTCTAAAAACCGGTTTTTTGAACATATCTCCGTATTGTATGAACCGATCTTGCTGAATTCCAATAGCAAAATTCTCGAGAGCATTTCCGATCGTTTGATATATATATTATATATGTATGTCAGTTATCGGTGGGCTTCATAAACGCTATTTCAACCGACACACGGACGGACGGACGGACATGGTCCTATCGTCATCATTTCTTACAAGGATCCCGAAAATGTAAACTTTTTTGCTCTCCGACGAAAATTGTGAGAATTACAAACGGAATGACAAACTTATATATACCCTTTACACCTTTGGTGAAGGGTATAATAACTCGGTAAATACTGCGTTTTTCGAGAAAATAAGCTTATTTCGTGATCACTTATGTTTCATACGAAAAATCGATTTTGTTAAAAAAATCTCAATCAAAACTAAAATCCTTAATAACTCGATAAATACTGCGTTTTTCGAGATAATAAGCTTATTTCGTGATCACTTATGTTTCATAACAAAAATCGATTTTTTTTAAATGAAAATCTCAATCAAAACTAAAATCCTTAATAACTCGGTAAATACTGCGTTTTTCGAGAAAATAAGCTTATTTCGTGATCACTTATGTTTCATACCAAAAATCGATTTTTTTTTTATGAAAATCTCAATCTAAACTAAAATCCTTAATAACTCGGTAAATACTGCGTTTTTCGAGAAAATAAGCTTATTTCGTGATCACTTATGTTTCATACCAAAAATCGATTTTTTTTATGAAAATCTCAATCTAAACTGAAATCCTTAATAACTCGGTAAATACTGCGTTTTTCGAGAAAATAAGCTTATTTCGTGATCACTTATGTTTCATACCAAAAATCGATTTTTTTTAATGAAAATCTCAATCAAAACTAAAATCCTTAATAACTCGGTAAATACTGCGTTTTTCGAGAAAATAAGCTTATTTCGTGATCACTTATGTTTCATACCAAAAATCGATTTTTTTTAATGAAAATCTCAATCAAAACTAAAATCCTTAATAACTCGGTAAATACTGCGTTTTTCGAGAAAATAAGCTTATTTCGTGATCACTTATGTTTCATACTAAAAATCGATTTTTTTTATGAAAATCTCAATCTAAACTAAAATCCTTAATAACTCGATAAATACTGCGTTTTTCGAGAAAATAAGCTTATTTCGTGATCACTTATGTTTCATACTAAAAATCGATTTTTTTTATGAAAATCTCAATCTAAACTAAAATCCTTAATAACTCGGTAAATACTGCGTTTTTCGAGAAAATAAGCTTATTTCGTGATCACTTATGTTTCATACCAAAAATCGATTTTTTTTTATGAAAATCTCAATCTAAACTAAAATCCTTAATAACTCGGTAAATACTGCGTTTTTTCGAGGAAAATAAGCTTATTTCGTGATCACTTATGTTTCATACTAAAAATCGATTTTTTTTATGAAAATCTCAATCTAAACTAAAATCCTTAATAACTCGATAAATACTGCGTTTTTCGAGAAAATAAGCTTATTTCGTGATCACTTATGTTTCATACCAAAAATCGATTTTTTTATGAAAATCTCAATCTAAACTAAAATCCTTAATAACTCGATAAATACTGCGTTTTTCGAGAAAATAAGCTTATTTCGTGATCACTTATGTTTCATACCAAAAATCGATTTTTTTTATGAAAATCTCAATCTAAACTAAAATCCTTAAAAACTCGGTAAATACTGCGTTTTTCGAGAAAATAAGCTTATTTCGTGATCACTTATGTTTCATACCAAAAATCGATTTTTTTTATGAAAATCTCAATCTAAACTAAAATCCTTAATAACTCGGTAAATACTGCGTTTTTCGAGAAAATAAGCTTATTTCGTGATCACTTATGTTTCATACTAAAAATCGATTTTTTTATGAAAATCTCAATCTAAACTAAAATCCTTAATAACTCGATAAATACTGCGTTTTTTCGAGAAAATAAGCTTATTTCGTGATCACTTAAGTTTCATACCAAAAATCGATTTTTTTATGGAAATCTCAATCTAAATTAAATCCTTAATAACTCGATAAATACTGCGTTTTTCGAGAAAATAAGCTTATTTCGTGATCACTTATGTTTCATACCAAAAATCGTTTTTTTTTATGAAAATCTCAATCTAAACTAAAATCCTTAATAACTCGGTAAATACTGCGTTTTTCGAGAAAATAAGCTTATTTCGTGATCACTTATGTTTCATACCAAAAATCGATTTTTTTTATGAAAATCTCAATCTAAACTAAAATCCTTAATAACTCGGTAAATACTGCGTTTTTCGAGAAAATAAGCTTATTTCGTGATCACTTATGTTTCATACCAAAAATCGATTTATTTTAATGAAAATCTCAATCAAAACTAAAATCCTTAATAACTCGGTAAATACTGCGTTTTTCGAGAAAATAAGCTTATTTCGTGATCACTTATGTTTCATACGAAAAATCGATTTTGTTAAAAAAATCTCAATCAAAACTAAAATCCTTAATAACTCGATAAATACTGCGTTTTTCGAGAAAATAAGCTTATTTCGTGATCACTTATGTTTCATAACAAAAATCGATTTTTTTTAAATGAAAATCTCAATCAAAACTAAAGTCCTTAATAACTCGGTAAATACTGCGTTTTTCGAGAAAATAAGCTTATTTCGTGATCACTGATGTTTCATACCAAAAATCGATTTTTTTTTTATGAAAATCTCAATCTAAACTAAAATCCTTAATAACTCGGTAAATACTGTGTTTTTCGAGAAAATAAGCTTATTTCGTGATCACTGATGTTTCATACCAAAAATCGATTTTTTTTTTATGAAAATCTCAATCTAAACTAAAGTCCTTAATAACTCGGTAAATACTGTGTTTTTCGAGAAAATAAGCTTATTTCGTGATCACTTAAGTTTCATACCAAAAATCGATTTATTTTAATGAAAATCTCAATCAAAACTAAAATCCTTAATAACTCTATAAATACTGCGTTTTTCGAGAAAATAAGCTTATTTCGTGATCACTTATGTTTCATAACAAAAATCGATTTTTTTATGAAAATCTCAATCAAAACTAAAATCCTTAATAACTCGGTAAATACTGTGTTTTTCGAGAAAATAAGCTTATTTCGTGATCACTTATGTTTCATAACAAAAATCGATTTTTATACCCTACACCACCAAAGGTGGTTGGGGTATTATGTGTTTGTGCAGAAGTTGTAACGCAGAGAAAAAATCTTCGGACCCCCACCTTAAAGTATACCGTTCGACTCAGAATCACTTTCTGAGTCGATTTAACGATGTCCGTCCGTCCGTCCGTCCGTCTGGTCGGCTGGCTGGCTGGCTGGCTGGCTGGCTGGCTGGCTGTCCATGTAAAGCTTGTGCGCAAAGTACAGGTCGCAATTTTGAAGATAAATTAATGAAATTTGGTACATATGCTTTTTTCAGCACAAGGACGAAGCCTATTGAATTTGGTTATGATCGGCCCATTATTTCACCTAGCCCCCATACAAATGTCCTCCCGGAATAGAGTTTTAACACTTATAGATGCCTTAAAAATAGGAATATTTTTAATGAAATTTAGTACGTATAAGTTTTATATCAGCAAAAATCCGTCTACCAAATTTCATGAAGATCGGTCCATAATTGACCGTAGCTCCCATATAAACTCATCTCCCGAAAATCACTAACGTGCATAAATCCCACACAAATGTTTAGTATTATGTTAATATTTAACACAAGTAAGTTGTATATAAATAAAAACAAAATTATGTGGATGGTAATGGTGTAGGGTATCATATAGTCGGGCTTGACCGACTATATCTTCTTCTCTCGTTTTTAATGAAAATCTCAATCAAAACTAAAATCCTTAATAACTCGGTAAATACTGCGTTTTTCGAGAAAATAAGCTTATTTCGTGATCACTTATGTTTCGTAACAAAAATCGATTTTTTTATGAAAATCTCAATCTAAACTAAAATCCTTAATAACTGGGTAAATGCTGCGTTTTTCGAGAAAATAAGCTTATTTCGTGATCACTTATGTTTCATAACAAAAATCGATTTTTTTTAAATGAAAATCTCAATCAAAACTAAAATCCTTAATAACTCTATAAATACTGCGTTTTTCGAGAAAATAAGCTTATTTCGTGATCACTTATGTTTCATAACAAAAATCGATTTTTTTATGAAAATCTCAATCAAAACTAAAATCCTTAATAACTCGGTAAATACTGTGTTTTTCGAGAAAATAAGCTTATTTCGTGATCACTTATGTTTCATAACAAAAATCGATTTTTTTTAATGAAAATCTCAATCAAAACTAAAATCCTTAATAACTCGGTAAATACTGCGTTTTTT